>OV651820.1:52503400-52748400 GCA_927349885.1 Psylliodes chrysocephalus
AAATATATTAAGATAACGGAAGATAAAATTAAAGAAGAGCCAAAGCAATTTTGGTCATTCATAAAATCCAAGCGGAATGGGTTTAATTCAATCAATACCCTTTTAATAAATAATAAAATAATAAATGACCCTCATGAAATAGTCAATCAATTTGCAAATTTCTTCCAATCAGTATATACCCTACCATCAGATTCCAAGTTCTTACAATCAGAAGACACTAATAACTCTCTTATACATATCAAACATTTATCTGAAAATGACATAAAAACATCTTTAAAAAAACTTAAGCCTCGATTGAACCAGGGACCAGATCAAATACCTAATTTTCTCATAAAAGACCGCTCGGAAATATTTTTAAAGCCTTTACTTTACTTATTTAATCTATCAATCAAATCTTGCTCATATCCAGACAAATGAAAATTATCAAAAGTTACACCTATATTTAAAAAAGGTAGCATGAACTTGGTAGAAAATTACAGGTCAGTATGTCAAGTTTCAGGGTTTTCAAAGGTCTTTGAGATGGCTGTGTATGAAAAACTGTTTTCATAAGTAAAAAGTTTAATAAACCCTTCACAATATGGGTTTTTTGCGACTAGAAGCACTGTTACCAACCTTACATGTTTTACACAATTTACCTTAGAGTCTTTAGACAATCACAAACAGGTTGATACGATTTACACAGACTTCTCAAAGGCCTTTGATCAACTCGACCACACACTGTTGGTGCATAAACTCAAAAATTTTGGATTCGATCATAACTTAGTCTTTTCATATATGAGTGATAGATATCAGAATGTAGAAATTAATGGATACAAATCATATTCTTTTAAATCAACTAGTGGAGCTCCTCAGGGAAGCAATCTTGCACCACTTTTATTCTCTATCTTTATTAATGATATTACGCAATGTATCTCTAGTAATTCTCTCCTATTTGCTGATGATTTAAAAATATATAGGATAATTAACTCAATTGATGACTGTTATCAACTGCAATCTGACATTGATTCTCTAAATCATTGGTGTAACAACAATAGATTGCCTCTAAACATAAGCAAATGTAATATGGTTACATATACTCTAAAAAATACTCCAATATTGTTTGATTACAAAATACAAAACATTAGTACCAACCGTCTTGTTAATTTCAAAGATCTAGGGGTCAATTTTGATTCAAAATTTTCATTCAACAAACATATTGCTGATATATCTGCTGGGGCGTCAAAAATGTTAGGCTTCATTTACTGTTCTTGCAAAAATTTCAAAAATATTGATACCATCAAACTATTGCATTACAGCTACGTTAGATCAAAACTGGAATATTGCTCGATAATTTGGAATCCTTTTTATGCAGTTCAAATCCAGCAACTCGAAAATATACAACGGAAATTTGCAAAATATCTTATGTTAAAAAATGATGGGCTTTATCCTCCCCGTGGATACAATAACTCGCAGTTATTGAGTAAATTTGATTTACCAACGCTATTAGAGAGAAGATCTTATTTAATGTTAATATTTTTGTATAAGTTGCTAAATAATAGAATTAACTGCTCGGAAATATTAAATAAAATATGCTGGCGTATTCCGAACAAGAACACTAGATTAAGAACATTATTTTATCTCAACCAAAGTAATAACAATCTTATGTTAAAATCACCAATCTACAACATGTGTGAAACATATAATAATCTTGCCAGTTTCAATTATGATATTGATATATTTGGTATGACCTTACCCAAATTTATTAATTGTACTCGTCAATCATTGTTTTAATCATTGTTTCAATTTCATTGTTTTATAAATCATTTTTTCAACCATTGTTTTAATTGTATTGAAACAACATTGTTTACTTTATTTATAATTTATATAGATACTTTAATTATATGTTAATTGTATTGTCTTGTAAATGGGACTACCTGTTAGACAATAAAGCTTATTATTATTATTAAGTATATCTGTTTTCTCTGCAAAATGTAGTGTTCTCAAGTGGTATTGTAAAAAGCAGAGCAAAATAATCTGATAAACAAGGTTTTAAAATGTTTATAGTAAACTTAGAACAATTTATACCTACTCATGATAAAATTATCTAAGCTAGTGGTGCTGGTATTATTTACACAAATAAGTTCATTAATTGTTAATTTTAGGCTCCTACAAATCAGAAAATCAACAAACTTTCTTTTTAAATTATTTTTTTTTTGTCCACAATCATAATTGTTTTGTCAATATCTTCTTTTTGTAAAATTGCTCATTTAATAAACAACTTGACTTACCTTTTTGGCACACAACACAAGGGTATTGCCTCCTTGTTTTCTTAGAAAGATTTGTTGTAATATTTAACATTTTCAATGTCCTTTTGGTATGTTTACTGTTACACGGCTGTACCAAATTGTTCACATATTCATCATTTTCACTTTTTAAAGTCGGCAAATCAATATAAGTAGTCAAAAGTTCATTTTCAATTTTAGCTTGTTTATTCTCACTAACTTCTTGTTCTTCAACAACTACATCGTCAATATCAGGAGATTCTTTTTTAACAGTTGCAGAAAAGAGCTGCTCATCATTTTTCGTTGATAAATTCCACGGTTGATATTCAATTTTAAACTCTTCACATTTGAAGGTTTCTTGTTTAATTTCATCAAGATTTGAAGACATCCGTGTTTGTGATTGTACAGTTTTAAATTCACTAAAAATATCGTCAGATGCAAGAGCATGGTCATGATCGTTATTAATGTTAAACATTATTTGTTGTTTTGCATAAGTACAAAAATTTCCTTCTGTTCCACTAGAAACATCTGGTTTCGATTTAACAACTCCACAAGGACCTTTAGGTATACCGTTCATTGTTTTAAAATTAACAACTTCGTAAACAAATTAATTAATTAATTAATTATGTTACAGCTGAATCTAATATATGACAATAAACTTTTCTGCGGTAACCTAACCTAACTAAGGTATTTACTAATTTCATCTTTTATTTTAGAAAAATGATGTGGCCCGTATCCCGTATTTATAAACAAAACTCAGCTGAGTCGGACTTGGGTAAGTCGTCCTTGAACGAAAATCGAAGTTCGGTTATATCGCGTGAATTTAGAGATGGGTAGTAACAAATCCGTAAATGTACATAACAGTTACAGATTTGCTAATATCTATCTCTAAATTCCAGTTTAACACCAGAACTACCTGGAACTTTAAAGACGTTGTAACCGAACTTCGATTTTAGTTCAAGGACGACTTACCCAAGTCCGACTCACGTAAGTTCTGTTTATAAATACGGGCATTACCAGGGGGGCTATTTTCAAAGTATTAGGCATTCCAACGACCTGTCCAAATGGCTACCAGTGGGTACTGACAGTTTAGATATGGCAACCCTGTTGTCATATTGTCATTAACAGGGTCAATGATACATATATGTTATATACATTGCTCAAAGCTGGTCGTTTGCGAGCAGCCATATTGCCTGGCAAATATTTATTAATTTGAATCAGTTTAGCAAAAATGTGTTTTAAAACCAATTTTCAGACTTTAGATATTTAAAAAATAATAATTGCTTATATTTTTACTTCAAGGCATAAGCTTATGTTTATTTTAAAAAATAGGGATGATCAATCTATGTAACTATCTATTTCACTCACCTTGTCAAATCACCAGGGGTGCTATTTTCAAAGTCGAGAGAATTCATTTCTCTCGAGAGAAATGTCATACGTCAACGTAAAACAGTATTTTTAGGGTCCTAAGGGCCAGTGTAAACTCACTGATTGTTTCTCACGGTTTATTTAGAGATAATTAATATCCTCCTAAGAATTTTAATCCTCGAGGCCTTTAAAAACAGCGTTTCCACATTGACGTATGACATTTCTGATGAGAATCTTGAGAGAAATGAGTACTCACACGGTTTGAAAATAGGTCCCCAGGCCTACAGAGTTGCCATAACTTTGCCACATTATAACCTGTCAAAACCCACTGGTAGTCATTCAGTTTGGAATGCCTAATGGGAGCAATGAACTGAAGTTGAGTAGAAAGCCAATGTGCATATTGTATCAATAGAACAAGATGCGACTCTATGGGCGCAGCCATTTTTATTTCTCATCTCACTCAGGAGTATTTATAATAACCATCTTCTGTTTCACATTGTTATTGTTCAATCCACAAGCTGGTGGATCAGACAATAACAAAGTGAAATAGAAAATGGTTGTTATTAATACTCCCGAGTGAGATGAAAAATAACCTGTCTTCGCCCATAGAGTCGCATCTCAAGCCTATTGACAAGCATTCTACCCCACTCCAGTTCATTGAATGGGAGCACTCATTTCTCTCAAGATTCTCATCAGAAATGTCATACGTCAATGTGGAAATGTTGTTTTTAAAGGCATCGAGGATTAAGGGTCTATTTATACTCCCTTATTATTAGTATTTGCATTAGTATTATGATTAAGCATTAAGTTGAACCTTCACAATGTAATGGGGACATTTATACTCGATTTATGATTAGTATTAGCATTAATATTTATGCTTAATAATTGACAGGTTCAACTTTTAAATTAAATATTAAATTTCTTCTTTTCTATAAAATGAATCAATAACGTATTTGGCCTTTGTTTTTAATAGACAAAGGATAGGGATAATTGACAATACACATATGATTATGTTGTTTATATGTTTGTTCCAACAAGCTCGAAAACGATAATATTTTGGTACAAATCATGCGTTGTATACAATTTTTGTGTATCAGCAGTGTTTACCGATTATAAAGTTGACAAATGACATGTCACCACGAGGAAGCAAAGGCCTCTTTTCTGTCTGATTTGTATCAAATTTCTGCTTCTTTTTATCTGTTATAAATTTGAGACTGAAATCCGTTAAAATGTCCTTAATTAAACCTATTTTTGAATAATAATATTTTTAAATAAAATTAACTAGTAAAAATATTAATAAAAACACATTTAAAACTCAAATATCTTGAAAGAACGCAACTCTGGCCTCTTACATATTTCTTCAGTAACCATATATTTTGTTGACTGCAGAATTATATCTTATTAGGTATTAGGTTTAAAAAAGAATTACTAATACTAATTATAAAACGAGTATAAATACCTTTTTTGAATGATTTAACAAATTTAATGCTTAATCATAATACTAATACAAATACTAATACTAATGGAGTATAAATAGACCCTAAATGTCTTAGGAAGATTTTAATTCTCTCTAAATAAACCGAGAGAAACAGTCAGTGAGTTCACACTGGCCCTAAGAGCCCTAAAAATACGGTTTTACGTTGACGTATGATATTTCTCTTGAGAGAAATGAATTCTCTCGAGTTTGAAAATAGCCCCCCTGAATCGCGTGAATTTAGAGATGGGAAGTAACAAATCCATAAATGTACATAACAGTTATAGATTTGCGAATATCCATCTCTAAATTCCAGTGTAACACCGGAACCACCTAGAACTTTAGAGACGTTGTAATCGAACTTCGATTTTAGTTGAAGGACGACTTACCCAAGTCCGACTCACGTAAGTTTTGTTTATAAATAAGGGCCTCGAGCGTTTTTTATCCACATCGGACACATCTGTCTCTATACGTGTGTCTTTTTTTCCACCGGTTTGTTGCAACCGTTGTTTCACCGATGCGGCCTTGAACGTTTTGTGTTGGATTCGATACATTTTTGGTTGACCGTTGAAATAAATAACAGTTGACATACCGCACCGATGCCAACGTTGCTGCAACAGTTGGATAAAAAGACACACGTATTACATTTGCCGCGTTTGAAAATCCACATCCGATGCATTTTTTACATCTCGAGCATTTTTTTATCCACATCGGACACATCTACTACATCTACATCTGCGTTTATTTATCCCAGATGTACCTGTTCAGGTTACACTTTTTACATCTCGATTTGAAATGAGATGTGAATGAGATGTGCGTTCCATGCCAGAAAGTAAGTGTTCTGTGAAGCCAAGTTTGTCAATTTATCCTTTGTTTGTGCTAGCATGAATATAAAAGTGATTAGTTTGTTTAATTTTTATTTAGATTTCAAATTTAGGTTGATTTGTAGTCTCTAAAGGCAATTTTAAAAATTATAAACTTCTAACTTGTCATTGACATTTTATCACGAGACCAAATAAAGTCTAGAGCGTTTGTTTATTATATCTACATTCAGATCTAATTCTCTATCACGTGATAAAAAATTCACAACATCTCAGATGCATCCTATGTGGATTCTCAAACGCGGCTATTTATGTATACTGAATCACGTGAGCAAAGATTTTTTACATCTCTGATGCATCCGATATGGATTCTCAAACGCGGCAAATGTCTCTAAAGTTCCAGGCGATTCCGGTGTTACACTGGAATTTAGAGATGGATATTAGCAAAAATAAAACTGTTATGTACATTTAGGGAGTTGTTACTACCCATCTCTAAATTCACGCGATATATCGTGGATATATCCGAACTTCGATTTTTGTTCAAGGACGACCAGAGGCTGGTAACCAATGAACTGGAGTGGGGTAGAAAGCCAATGTGCATATTGTATCAATAGAACAAGATGCGACTCTATGGGCGCAGCCATTTTTATTTCTCATCTCACTCCATTGTTATTGTTCAATCCACAAGCTGGTGGATCAGACAATAACAAAGTGAAATAGAAAATGGTTGTTATAAATACTCCCGAGTGAGATGAAAAATAACCTGTCTTCGCCCATAGAGTCGCATCTCAACACATACTTTGATTTTCTTTTACTATACGGAGAATGGTC
Source organism: Psylliodes chrysocephalus (assembly GCA_927349885.1). Taxonomy (NCBI): domain Eukaryota; kingdom Metazoa; phylum Arthropoda; class Insecta; order Coleoptera; family Chrysomelidae; genus Psylliodes; species Psylliodes chrysocephalus. The sequence goes on from OV651820.1 coordinate 52,510,156, forward strand.
GCACTGCGCAGCTTTCTGAGTGTCTTTTAAAAGGAGATAGAAAACTCCGCCATTTTGAACCCTTATTACGTGTTGCCTACATCTTGGCGCAATATTTTTAATAGGTGCGTTTTAATCATCCGCTTCTGCTTCGGAATTGTTGGTTTTCTTGTTTTAATCTGAAGGTTAAAACGACTAAACCGACAATTCCGGAAGCAGAAGCGGATGATTAAAACGCACCTGATATTTTGCTTGCTGCTGTCAGTGTCAGTGAATATTATTTTTGAAGTCACAGTTTATTGCTAAAGAATCAGTTAGCTCACTCAGACCAGTTGAAAGTTCCAAAATAACATCCACTCCAGGGATACAAATTCAGGATACGCAGAAGACTGCTGTTTTATTACAGGCGGTTGTCATATATTTTATTATCCGAGTTGCACAGTGTATAAACTGAAACATTGAGATCAAAAGTGCCGACGCAGAGTGAGCGATCTGATTCCTTAGCTGTAAACTGTGTCACAGGGTTCAAAATGGCCGCGCCCTATGTTGGGCGCACATACTTTGATGTTCTTTTACTATACGGAGAATGGTCGCACTGCGCAGCTTTCTGAGTGCCTTTTAAAAGGAGATAGAAAACTCCGCCATTTTGAACCCTTACTACGTGTTGCCTACATCTTGGCGCAATATTTTTAATAGGTGCGTTTTAATAATCCGCTTCTGCTTCGGAATTGTCGGTTTTCTTGTTTTAATCTGACAGGTTAAAACGACTAAACCAATAATTCCGGAAGCAGAAGCGGATGATTAAAACGCACCTGATATTTTGCTTGCTACTGTCAGTGTCAGTGAATTATTTTTGAAGTCATAGTTTATTGCTAAAGAATCAGTTAGCTCACTCGGACCAGTTGAAAGTTCCAAAAAAAACATCCACTCCAGGGATACAAATTCAGGATACGCAGAAGACTGCTGTTTTATTATAGGGAGTTGTCATATATTGTATTATCCGAGTTGCACAGTGTATAAACTGAAACATTGAGATCCAAAGTGCCGACGCAGAGTGAGCGATCTGACTCTTTAGCTGTAAACTGTGTCACAGGGTTCAAAATGGCCGCGCCCTATGTTGGGCGTGTCGGACCTCTCTCTTGCCTCGTATAGTAATCAAAGTATGTGGTTGGGCGTGTCGGACCTCTCTCTTGCCTCGTATAGTAATCAAAGTATGTGCATCTCAAGCCTATTGACAAGCATTCTACCCCACTCCAGTTCATTGCTGGTAACTCAAATGGAAAAACATGAGGACGGTAATTTAGTACCACTCCAATTAACGGGATGGCGCTCGTATAGAAATGTCATGTTAGTTGTCAGCTTGTCAACGAAACTTCAAACTTGGAAAAATTAAAATGGCTGTTGCATTTGAAGCACATTTGAAGGTGTATTGCATGTGTATTGGATCTTGATTCATCTAGATTTATTTTTCAACATCTTCCAATTTTAAGCATATTTTCATGAGATGGGAACATGGATTTCAGCAACGAACAATAAAGCACTCCCAGATATTGGTAGTGATGCAATTTATACCACGTATTAAATATGAGGTCCTCATATTAAGGATAGCCAAACAATTTGTAATAAGTGTCTTAAGAAAAATGCATCTTGTACTGGCATCAACGGTAAGTACTATTTACAAACTTGTTTTTGATTCAGTGTTAAAATAATTGGTTTGTTATTTAAATTTCTTTTTGTTTTCAGTTTTTAAATGATCATTGTTGTAAAGAAAATGTTGGCTCTCCAAAATACCCTGTCGATTGATAAAATATTTGAGCCTGAGCCATTAATATCAAAAAACTGATTCAATGCCATTGACATCAAACAAGAAAACGCCCTAAAATCTTCAAGGGTCCAAACGTGTGTAAGTTTAATTTATGCTCAAAAGTTAAATTCATTTATCACAGTGCCCACATGATGAATAAAAATTTGATAACTACAAGTGCTGTATAAATGAATCAAGAAAACAATTATCGGATGAAGAAATGCTCCTCAACCTAACTAGTCGACTCGATAACCCTATGGCAAATTTTATCCACACTCAAATTTGCCTCGATAGTAAAAAAGGATGATGCTTCAACTTAAATTTTTTCAAACTTATTTGCCACTTCAAATCGCAAAACTTTTATAAAGGTCTTGAGCACTTATATATGCTGATTTTGTTACAGAACACATTTTTGATAGGTTTGTGTTATAAATATTTAATTATTTAAATGGTGTAAATGCATATTTGTTTAGAGTATTTCCATGTTTAAATAGACAAATTATATGATGCAGCGTTAATTTACTGTAATAAAAAAAAATAAAATAAATTGCATTTTATTTCAAGTTTGAAATTAATGCAAAAATATAATGAAGTAAAATCGAATAAAGATATAAATTGGCAAAATATTTGACTAGTTTCAAATCACAAAACAGTCAATATGGTTGTTTTATGATTTGAATTTAGTCAAATATTTTTCCAATTTTTTGCTTTATTTGATTTTCTTCATTACATTTTTGCGCTACTACAAAGTTAAATATCAAAAAGCCCGCTCGTGATGGCCATATTGAATTTTAGTACCACTCCAATTTGATAGATAGCAGCACATCGACTCAGAATTTTACCATTGAGTTTCCCATCTATTCACATTAGTTATCTATGAGGACGACTTACCCAAATCCGACTCAGCTGAGTTTTGTTTATAAATATTTATAAACAGAACTTGGCTGAGTCGAACTTGGGTAAGTCGTCCTTGAACAAAAATCGAAGTTCGGTTACGACGTTTCTAAAGTTCCAAGTGGTTCCGGTGTTACACTGGAATTTAGAGAAGGTTATTAGCAAATCTGTAACTGTTAATTACATTTGCGAATTTGTTACTACCCCATCTCTAAATTTACTCGATAATAACAAAGTTTTGTAAAATTTCAATATTGTGAATTTGTAGATATTCATTTATCGTAAAAAACACAATTTTACGACTTGCACTTGGAAAATATTGAATACTTCAGTTTTGATTTTGACATTAACACCATATAGATTGCAATTTTCTGGAGACGTTTTCGCAGATTCCATTTTTAATATAAACACTATCACATACTATAAGACATAAACAAATTTAAAGCTAAAAAGTAAGAAAAAACTCGAATTGTAATTGATACAAATTAAAATGTAAACAATGAACACGAACGCCAATGTTGCCAAATGATCAACTGATTTTAAAACAAAATTAATAAATGAACTGAAATTTAAAAAAAATCAATATAATAAATCGGTTTAACACAATGCTTTTTAATTGGTGGGTTACTTAGGGTTGGAATAAACAACGTGCGCGATGTGCAATGTTACATCTCCGGTCTCTTTTATCTAAGTCAAAAAAACAATATGGTTATAGTTGCCGCCGACGAAAACATGTGAGTGAGAGTACTTTTATTTATTTTAATTTTAGATATGTTATTTAGGATTATTTAAAATTAAGTAAAGGTATTTTGATGCTTTAACGAGTCTTTACCAGGAAAAATTTATTATAAATACATAATTTCCAAATCAAAGAAAGAATGGTGCCACATTTTAAACATTCCATGTGAAACCAATCATGAATTATGAGATAATTTTGAGACTGCTAAGATTTGCTTTGCCTTTAGCACCCTCAAAACCAGATTCACCAAAGATAAAAATACTTAGTAATGTTGTTATCGCACCTCCAGATTACTTGTGTTACATTCTAATAATATAGATCAAAATTTCAAAGACGGTCAGTCATCAATTGAATTTGAATCTTACATAAGGAACAACGTTTCGATAATGGATTTTTAAATAAATTTAATAAAAAACAGAAAAGTAAAATTTGCAAATTAAAAAATGATCTATAATTAATTCCTAATGTGACGTTTAAACAGCAGTCAAAATTTCAGAATCAAAGCTATTTCAACAATTTAATTCAAAACTATTATAATGTAGGTTTGTTCAGGTTTCTTTAAAACTCGATGCAAACTGTCCAAGAGCCAGTGAAACAGTTTAATTCCAAATTATACTTCCTGGTCCTGTCCTGATAGAATACACATGTTGCTTCATTTTATGCAAGCGTACACTATTTTTAAAGAAAACAAAACAATTTCCTGTCCCATCACATCACCCTTACTTCATTACGCTTTTTAGTGTGTGAGTGTACACTTCGATATTAAATTTATAAAGTGAATTTTGTAAAAATAAAAAAAGAAATGTTTGTGAAAAAATGATTAAGATTAAAGTTTTAAAAAAAGGTTAGAAGATATTTCTATTGGTTGTTCAAGTAAGTGCTTTAAATTGATAGCCGTTTACTTTGTTTTGATTGTTTATGTGTTTATATTGGAATGTTATTCTTTCTCTATACGTTATCGATATCGTGACGTAATCGAAACGAAAAAAGAAATTGGAATTGAAAGCTATCCATGTAATAATTCGAAATATTAATAATATTTTAGTTATTTTTTGGGTTGGTTCGTTGTTATACAGATTGGTTTTTATCGCCCTCTTATATAACATTCGAACAATATATCTTTTAACTACTTATTTAAATTTATTTTTACCCATACATTAAAAAATACATTATACAGGTTGTCTCCGATATATGGTTAGACACAGTTAATTTGTAATTATATGAGATACCTTCTTCATACTAGAATGGTTTCCTATATTTACGAAATTACTTGTTGGTGACTATATCTCTGTAGGCCAAAAATAAAAAAAAAATTGTTTCGTCCTGTGGTCGAGCCTTACCCTGGTTATAGAACTCTTATCAGGAGATCGTATGGTAGATGCTGTGTAAAATTAATATTTTAGATTTAATAATCAATATCAATATTATTGAATTTTTAAATGAACAATTTGTTAAAGGCTAAAGTTATTATATTTTCAATACTACTAGATCGTGTGGAATATTTTGTCAAAGAATACAGAGGATCACTTGATAAATCGTTTTTTGAAGGGTCCTACATTTTCTAGATATTGTCATACGTGGGACCCGTAATCTCTTATTATATTTATACTTATACTACTTGCTCTTTCCACAGCACATAGGATAAAAACTATTTGAAAAATAGAGATAGGGAATACCTGGGGGAAAAAATTGGGATATTAATGCCGAAACTATTGAAATCATGATCAGCCTAAGTTAATAATACCTTGCTCAAAAAAAAAAAATTGTAATTAGTGTCGCTTCGGTATTATTGTTTTACATTGAGAAAACTAAATTAATAAGAGGTAATATTGAGAATTTACTAATTACACATCACAAGCCTTACCATGCAGCATCCTATGAGACTGTTTCAAGGTGGATAAGAAAAATGTTAAATAAAGAAGGCACTAACACAAATATTTCTCAAGCCTATAGTATTTAAGGCATGCCGCTTCTGTAGCGGCATTTAGAGCTGTAGTTAACATAGAAACGATTAGAGCTGCAGCCGGTACGTTGATCAAAGATTTCCCAGAAATTTTATAAAGTTTATAACAGGCCGCTTATCAATGACAATGAACTAGTGAGAAATATTAACTCCTGATTTACAAATTAGAAATCTAAAATTTATTTAATTTTAGAGATTAGCCTAATAGAATATATTTACACCTATTTGTATTTTGATATGGCATTAGATTATAATTAAAACAGTTAACTAATGAAAACATATAATTTGTTAGTTTGTACTCTTTTGTATTATTTTTAATGGAATTGTAAAAGAATAGAACATCCCTCCCTTTAAAGTAAGGGCTTACTTTTGTACATTACCCAACCCGAAAGGTCGCGATTACTAAAACGCGTAATGAAGTATGGGTGATGTGATGGGACAGGAAATTGTTTTGTTTTCTTTAAAAATAGTGTACGCTTGCATAAAATGAAGCAACTACATGTGTATTCTATCAGGACTGGACCAGTCGTATAATTACGATTGAACTTCCTTACAGGTAAGTCGTTTAATCTTAAATTATACAATCAACCACATCTATGTCCACAGTGATGTACGATTTGAAATAACAAATTTAAATACATATCAACATGTAATGCAAAGAGTCTATTAAAAAGTGAAACAGGTAACTTTAATAAAATACTAGTATTGAAATCGTGACAAGTTATCACTCAAAAAAAAAAGAAACCAGTCTTAAATGGTAAAACGAAATAAAACTTCGTGAGTAATGCATTTTTAGACCAAATAGAAACTTAAGATACTAACGAGAAATACTGTCATACAAAAATAAATGGTAAAAAATACTGTTTTTGGTAGTACATACACCAAATTATAAAATAAACAAAAATAGAAACAACATTAAAGAGAAAAGAACAAATAAAAGAATATTTCCTTCGCAAAAATAAAACATAATTTTGTGTTATGTATTATATTCAGAAACTAATCAATTTCAACCTTCCAAAAGTTGGCATTAAATATTGTCGTTACATTCTGGTAGATACTTCTTCAAATATTCAATTGTATTTATCGTTTCTTTTGTGAGTGTATTGGGTAAACACAAAATGTCATTTATGTTTCTAAAATTGCGTGATAGTAAGTCACAATTGCGTGATAATAAGTCACAATTACGAGATAGTAAGTCACAATTGCGTGATAATAAGTCACAATTGCGTGATAGTAAGTCGCAATTGCGAGATAGTAAGTCACAATTGCGTGATAATAAGTCACAATTGCTTGATAATAAGTCGCAATTGCGAGATAGTAAGTTACCATTGCGTGATAATAAGTCACAATTGCGTGATAATAAGTAACAATTGCGAGATAGTAAGTCACAATTACGTGATAATAGTAACAGTTGCGTGATAATAACTTACAATTGCGAGATAATAATAGAGAGAATAATTTACAGCTGTTCTATAAAAAATCTTTTAATTAAGAAGGGGTTTGTGAAAACAGACGTTCCTTCTTTTTCTTAACGATCAGGAACCAGCGTTTGACAACGGTTTCGTGATTGGTGCTATTTTTACCTTATTATTATTATTATTATCAATTATAAATCAGTATGCGCTGGACATTTTTAAGATGCTACATTAAAAATATGAAAACAGAAAAACACTTTAGATTGTTTATTTGATTGAAACTTGAATATTTGCCAAAGAAAAAAATATACCAAACAATCTTGTTAACAAGGAACAAAAAAATGATTTTGTCAATTTTCTGGAGAATCTGTTGAAATGTTCAAACTAAATTGAGCAATATTTTTTTTAATATATTGGCAATAATTAATAGTTTTATCAACTAATAACTCAATATCACCAAAAATTAACTTATGCCCTATCACCTTTGACCACAGCTATGTAATTCCGCTAAGCCTAAAAAAAAACTGATAAAAAATAGTATATACCAACATATATAACATAATGCAGCTCTTTATTTAATAGAATAATGAAGTGCCGACAACAAGTGGTTGTAACATGCATTGTTTTCATTTCTATTTTAAACAATGTTCAAGGAGATGATATTTTTTCGTCAAAACATATTGGTAAGTTTATTTGTTAATAATAAATAACCTGCAAGAAATTTTATTTTAACTTATCTAGGGTTGAAAATCTTTTAAAACTAATGTTCTACTCACTAGTGTATTGTCAAAGTTAAATTATTTGGGTAAATATTTAAGCAACATTTTCACAAAGTCCTGTGCTTTTAAAGAATTATATAAATGACTAGCTATTGCCCGCGGCTTTGCTCGCGACTTTGCTCGCATGTAGTCGTGTTATAAATATAAAAAAATACATGACTTCCTTTTTTATTAGTTTTATTGATTCATTTTTATTCATTTTTTTATATTAATTCATATTATTCATTTGTATTGATTTGTATTCATTCATTTTTATTCATTTTTATTCATTTTTATTCATTTTTATTCATTTTTATTCATTTTTATTCATTTTTATTCATTTTTATTCATTTTTATTCATTTTTATTCATTTTTATTCATTTTTATTCATTTTTATTCATTTTTATTCATTTTTATTCATTTTTATCCATTTTTATTCATTTTTATTCATTTTTATTCATTTTTATTCATTTTTATTCATTTTTATTCATTTTTATTCATTTTTATTCATTTTTATTCATTTTTATTCATTTTTATTCATTTTTATTCATTTTTATTCATTTTTATTCATTTTTATTCATTTTTATTCATTTTTATTCATTTTTATTCATTTTTATTCATTTTTATTCATTCATTTTTATTCATTTTTATTCATTTTTATTCATTTTTATTCATTTTTATTCATTTTTATTCATTTTTATTCATTTTTATTCATTTTTATTCATTTTTATTCATTTTTATTCATTTTTATTCATTTTTATTCATTTTTATTCATTTTTATTCATTTTTATTCATTTTTATTCATTTTTATTCATTTTTATTCATTTTTATTCATTTTTATTCATTTTTATTCATTTTTATTCATTTTTATTCATTTTTATTCATTTTTATTAATTTTTATTCATTTTTATTCATTTTTATTCATTTTTATTCATTTTTATTCATTTTTATTCATTTTTATTCATTTTTATTCATTTTTATTCATTTTTATTCATTTTTGTTCATTTTTATTCATTTTTATTCATTTTTATTCATTTTTATTCATTTTTATTCATTTTTATTCATTTTTATTCATTTTTATTCATCTTTATTCATTTTTATTCATTTTTATTCATTTTTATTCATTTTTATTCATTTTTATTCATTTTTATTCATTTTTATTCATTTTTATTCATTTTTATTCATTTTTATTCATTTTTATTCGTTTTTATTCATTTTTATTCATTTTTAATAATTTTTAATAATTTTTAATAATTTTTATTCATTTTTATTAATTTTTATTAATTTTTATTCATTTTTATTCATTATTATTCATTTTTATTTATTTTTATCATTTTTATTAATTTTTATTCATTTTTATTCATTTTTTATTCATTTTTATTCATTTTTATTCATTTTTATTCATTTTTATTCATTTTTATTCATTTTTATTCATTTTTATTATTTTTATTCTTTTTATTCGTTTTTATTCATTTTTATTCATTTTTAATAATTTTTATTAATTTTTATTAATTTTTATTAATTTTTATTAATTTTTATTAATTTTTATTAATTTTTATTAATTTTTATTCATTATTATTAATTTTTATTAATTTTTATTAATTTTTATTAATTTATATTAATTTTTATTAATTTTTATTAATTTTTATTAATTTTTATTAATTTTTATTAATTTTTATTAATTTTTATTAATTTTTATTAATTTTTATTAATTTTTATTAATTTTTATTAATTTTTATTAATTTTTATTAATTATTATTAATTTTTATTAATTTTTATTAATTTTTATTAATTTTTATTAATTTTTATTAATTTTTATTAATTTTTATTAATTTTTATTAATTTTTATTAATTTTTATTAATTTTTATTAATTTTTATTAATTTTTATTAATTTTTATTAATTTTTATTAATTTTTATTAATTTTTATTAATTTTTATTAATTTTTATTAATTTTTATTAATTTTTATTAATTTTTATTAATTTTTATTAATTTTTATTAATTTTTATTAATTTTTATTAATTTTTATTAATTTTTATTAATTTTTATTAATTTTTATTAATTTTTATTAATTTTTATTAATTTTTATTAATTTTTATTAATTTTTATTAATTTTTATTAATTTTTATTAATTTTTATTAATTTTTATTAATTTTTATTAATTTTTATTAATTTTTATTAATTTTTATTAATTTTTATTAATTTTTATTAATTTTTATTAATTTTTATTAATTTTTATTAATTTTTATTAATTTTTATTAATTTTTATTAATTTTTATTAATTTTTATTAATTTTTATTAATTTTTATTAATTTTTATTAATTTTTATTAATTTTTATTAATTTTTATTAATTTTTATTAATTTTTATTGTTTTATTACTTTTTAATAATTTTTATTAATTTTTATTAATTTTTTATTAATTTTTATTAATTTTTTATTAATTTTTATTAATTTTTATTAATTTTTTATTAATTTTGATTAATTTTTATTAATTTTTGTTAATTTTTATTAATTTTTATTAATTTTTATTAATTTTTATTAATTTTTATTAATTTTTATTAATTTTTATTAATTTTTATTAATTTTTATTAATTTTTATTAATTTTTATTAATTTTTATTACTTTTATTAACTTTTATTAATTTAATTTTTAATAATTTTTAATAATTTTTAATAATTTTTAATAATTTTTAATAATTTTTAATAATTTTTAATAATTTTTAATAATTTTTAATAATTTTTAATAATTTTTAATAATTTTTAATAATTTTTAATAATTTTTAATTAATAATTTTTAATAATTTTTAATAATTTTTAATAATTTTTAATAATTTTTAATAATTTTTAATAATTTTTAATAATTTTTAATAATTTTTAATAATTTTTAATAATTTTTAATAATTTTTAATAATTTTTAATAATTTTTTAATAATTTTTAATAATTTTTAATAATTTTTAATAATTTTTAATAATTTTTAATAATTTTTAATAATTTTTAATAATTTTTAATAATTTTTAATAATTTTTAATAATTTTTAATAATTTTTAATAATTTTTAATAATTTTTAATAATTTTTAATAATTTTTAATAATTTTTAATAATTTTTAATAATTTTTAATAATTTTTAATAATTTTTAATAATTTTTAATAATTTTTAATAATTTTTAATAATTTTTAATAATTTTTAATAATTTTTAATAATTTTTAATAATTTTTAATAATTTTTAATAATTTTTAATAATTTTTAATAATTTTTAATAATTTTTAATAATTTTTAATAATTTTTAATAATTTTTAATAATTTTTAATAATTTTTAATAATTTTTAATAATTTTTAATAATTTTTAATAATTTTTAATAATTTTTAATAATTTTTAATAATTTTTAATAATTTTTAATAATTTTTAATAATTTTTAATAATTTTTAATAATTTTTAATAATTTTTAATAATTTTTAATAATTTTTAATAATTTTTAATAATTTTTAATAATTTTTAATAATTTTTAATAATTTTTAATAATTTTTAATAATTTTTAATAATTTTTAATAATTTTTAATAATTTTTAATAATTTTTAATAATTTTTAATAATTTTTAATAATTTTTAATAATTTTTAATAATTTTTAATAATTTTTAATAATTTTTAATAATTTTTAATAATTTTTAATAATTTTTAATAATTTTTAATAATTTTTAATAATTTTTAATAATTTTTAATAATTTTTAATAATTTTTAATAATTTTTAATAATTTTTAATAATTTTTAATAATTTTTAATAATTTTTAATAATTTTTAATAATTTTTAATAATTTTTAATAATTTTTAATAATTTTTAATAATTTTTAATAATTTTTAATAATTTTTAATAATTTTTAATAATTTTTAATAATTTTTAATAATTTTTAATAATTTTTAATAATTTTTAATAATTTTTAATAATTTTTAATAATTTTTAATAATTTTTAATAATTTTTAATAATTTTTAATAATTTTTAATAATTTTTAATAATTTTTAATAATTTTTAATAATTTTTAATAATTTTTAATAATTTTTAATAATTTTTAATAATTTTTAATAATTTTTAATAATTTTTAATAATTTTTAATAATTTTTAATAATTTTTAATAATTTTTAATAATTTTTAATAATTTTTAATAATTTTTAATAATTTTTAATAATTTTTAATAATTTTTAATAATTTTTAATAATTTTTAATAATTTTTTAATAATTTTTAATAATTTTTAATAATTTTTAATAATTTTTAATAATTTTTAATAATTTTTAATAATTTTTAATAATTTTTAATAATTTTTAATAATTTTTAATAATTTTTAATAATTTTTAATAATTTTTAATAATTTTTAATAATTTTTAATAATTTTTAATAATTTTTAATAATTTTTAATAATTTTTAATAATTTTTAATAATTTTTAATAATTTTTAATAATTTTTAATAATTTTTAATAATTTTTAATAATTTTTAATAATTTTTAATAATTTTTAATAATTTTTAATAATTTTTAATAATTTTTAATAATTTTTAATAATTTTTAATAATTTTTAATAATTTTTAATAATTTTTAATAATTTTTAATAATTTTTAATAATTTTTAATAATTTTTAATAATTTTTAATAATTTTAATAATTTTTAATAATTTTTAATAATTTTTAATAATTTTTAATAATTTTTAATAATTTTTAATAATTTTTAATAATTTTTAATAATTTTTTAATAATTTTTAATAATTTTTAATAATTTTTAATAATTTTTAATAATTTTTAATAATTTTTAATAATTTTTAATAATTTTTATTAATTTTTATTAATTTTTATTAATTTTTATTAATTTTTATTAATTTTTATTAATTTTTATTAATTTTTATTAATTTTTATTAATTTTTATTAATTTTTATTAATTTTTATTAATTTTTATTAATTTTTATTAATTTTTATTAATTTTTATTAATTTTTATTAATTTTTATTAATTTTTATTAATTTTTATTAATTTTTATTAATTTTTATTAATTTTTATTAATTTTTATTAATTTTTATTAATTTTTATTAATTTTTATTAATTTTTATTATTTTTTATTAATTTTTATTAATTTTTATTAATTTTTATTAATTGTTATTAATTTTTATTAATTTTTATTAATTTTTATTAATTTTTATTAATTTTTATTAATTTTTATTAATTTTTATTAATTTTTATTAATTTTTATTAATTTTTATTAATTTTTATTAATTTTTATTAATTTTTATTAATTTTTTTATTAATTTTTATTAATTTTTATTAATTTTTATTAATTTTTATTAATTTTTATTAATTTTTATTAATTTTTATTAATTTTTATTAATTTTTATTAATTTTTATTAATTTTTATTAATTTATATTAATTTTTATTGTTTTATTACTTTTTAATAATTTTTATTAATTTTTATTAATTTTTTTATTAATTTTTATTAATTTTTTATTAATTTTTATTAATTTTTATTAATTTTTATTAATTTTTTATTAATTTTGATTAATTTTTATTAATTTTTGTTAATTTTTATTAATTTTTATTAATTTTTATTAATTTTTTATTACTTTTTATTAACTTTTATTAATTTAATTTTTAATAATTTTTAATAATTTTTAATAATTTTTAATAATTTTAATAATTTTTAATAATTTTTAATAATTTTTAATAATTTTTAATAATTTTTAATAATTTTTAATAATTTTTAATAATTTTTAATAATTTTTAATAATTTTTAATAATTTTTAATAATTTTTAATAATTTTTAATAATTTTTAATAATTTTTAATAATTTTTTTAATAATTTTTAATAATTTTTAATAATTTTTAATAATTTTTAATAATTTTTAATAATTTTTAATAATTTTTAATAATTTTTAATAATTTTTAATAATTTTTAATAATTTTTAATAATTTTTTAATAATTTTTAATAATTTTTAATAATTTTTAATAATTTTTAATAATTTTTAATAATTTTTAATAATTTTTAATAATTTTTAATAATTTTTAATAATTTTTAATAATTTTTAATAATTTTTAATAATTTTTAATAATTTTTAATAATTTTTAATAATTTTTAATAATTTTTAATAATTTTTAATAATTTTTAATAATTTTTAATAATTTTTAATAATTTTTAATAATTTTTAATAATTTTTAATAATTTTTAATAATTTTTAATAATTTTTAATAATTTTTAATAATTTTTAATAATTTTTAATAATTTTTAATAATTTTTAATAATTTTTAATAATTTTTAATAATTTTTAATAATTTTTAATAATTTTTAATAATTTTTAATAATTTTTAATAATTTTTAATAATTTTTAATAATTTTAATAATTTTTAATAATTTTTAATAATTTTTAATAATTTTTAATAATTTTTAATAATTTTTAATAATTTTTAATAATTTTTAATAATTTTTAATAATTTTTAATAATTTTTAATAATTTTTAATAATTTTTAATAATTTTTAATAATTTTTAATAATTTTTAATAATTTTTAATAATTTTTAATAATTTTTAATAATTTTTAATAATTTTTAATAATTTTTAATAATTTTTAATAATTTTTAATAATTTTTTAATAATTTTTAATAATTTTTAATAATTTTTAATAATTTTTAATAATTTTTAAATAATTTTTAATAATTTTTAATAATTTTTAATAATTTTTAATAATTTTTAATAATTTTTAATAATTTTTAATAATTTTTAATAATTTTTAATAATTTTTAATAATTTTTAATAATTTTTAATAATTTTTAATAATTTTTAATAATTTTTAATAATTTTTAATAATTTTTAATAATTTTTAATAATTTTTAATAATTTTTAATAATTTTTAATAATTTTTAATAATTTTTAATAATTTTTAATAATTTTTAATAATTTTTAATAGTTTTTAATAATTTTTAATAATTTTTAATAATTTTTAATAATTTTTAATAATTTTTAATAAATTTTAATAATTTTTAATAATTTTTAATAATTTTTAATAATTTTTAATAATTTTTAATAATTTTTAATAATTCTTTAATAATTTTTAATAATTTTTAATAATTTTTAATAATTTTTAATAATTTTTAATAATTTTTAATAATTTTTAATAATTTTTAATAATTTTTAATAATTTTTAATAATTTTTAATAATTTTTAATAATTTTTAATTATTTTTAATAATTTTTAATAATTTTTAATAATTTTTAATAATTTTTAATAATTTTTAATAATTTTTAATAATTTTTTAATAATTTTTAATAATTTTTAATAATTTTTAATAATTTTTAATAATTTTTAATAATTTTTAATTTTTAATAATTTTTAATAATTTTTAATAATTTTTAATAATTTTTAATAATTTTTAATAATTTTTAATAATTTTTAATAATTTTTAATAATTTTTAATAATTTTTAATAATTTTTAATAATTTTTAATAATTTTTAATAATTTTTAATAATTTTTAATAATTTTTAATAATTTTTAATAATTTTTAATAATTTTTAATAATTTTTAATAATTTTTAATAATTTTTAATAATTTTTAATAATTTTTAATAATTTTTAATAATTTTTAATAATTTTTAATAATTTTTAATAATTTTAATAATTTTTAATAATTTTTAATAATTTTTAATAATTTTTAATAATTTTTAATAGTTTTTAATAATTTTTAATAATTTTTTAATAATTTTTAATAATTTTTAATAATTTTTAATAAATTTTAATAATTTTTAATAATTTTTAATAATTTTTAATAATTTTTAATAATTTTTAATAATTTTTTAATAATTTTGATTAGTTTTTTATTAATTTTCACCCCCGTTTTCCCCCCTTAAAATGTGAGAATCCAAAAACCATGAAACAATTGCAATTTTCAAGTTCCTATCTTTAAAAAAATCGATATTTCCAAATAAACTTTCACTCCCTCGTGTCCCCCCTTAAAAGGTGAAAATCCAAAAACCCTAAAACACGTCATTAATAATTTGTACTCATTAGCTGCAATTCCAATTTTCATGTTTTTAACTTTAAAGAGAACCAAAAACATAGACACTCCCAAATAAATTTTCAACCCCCCATTTCCCCTCTTAAAATGTGAAAATCCAAAAACCCTGAAACACGTCATTATTCATTTATGCTGAGTAGCTGTAATTTAAATTTTCATGTTTCTAACTTTAAAGAACAAAGAGTTTCATTAAAAGTTCCTTCCCCCCATTTCCTCCAATTTCCCCCCTTTAAAGTTAAAATTTCCAAAAATCCTTTCTTAGCGGATGCTTACGTTATAAAATAAACCTATGTTCCAAATTTCAGCTTTCTAGGCTCAGTAGTTTTGGCTGTACGCTGATAGGTCAGTCAGTCAGTCAATTTTATATATATAGATATTCAATTTGAAAGGGACTAAATTTTAGATAAATTTCTATTAAAACCTAAAATAAAAAATGTGTTATAAAGAGCATGCAAGGGTTTCGTAGTACCTCACTTTTAAAGTTTATTTTTGAATTTTTCTAAAAGAAAAAAATATGTAGGAAAAGATTAAATCAATGCTCCTCTGAAGAAACTTTTTCACTGTTAAAAAAAAAAATACAAAACTCGACTTTTTTGACCGTACTCTTAATTTTTTTAGAAAAAATTAAATTGAACTTTAAAAAACCGGTTCCAGAGGAGCAGTGGCGATTGGTGGTAATGTAAAAAGGGTGTTCACTTTTCCAATAAATTTATCGTATGTAAGTTCAGTTCAAAAGTACAAGCGCCAATATGTTTTTTTTATTTGGGTTTATATTAAGTGTAGTTATCATTATTATCAATATCATACTATTTGGAAGCACTACAACTATTAATGAATATTTTAGTTATTGTAATATTTATTTTGTTTTTAATATATTGAAAACCATTTATAAACATTATTAGTTATAATCAGCTGACATTTCTTCATATTTTGAAATTATTTTTAAATATATATCAGGTTATGTAGAATACTTGACATTGATTTTGGTGTAAAAAAGATTATATGAAACTTTACCTACCGTATTTCGGTTTTTATTGTAAATTTAATAATTTTCACAATTTATCAGCCATGTCAAAATAATATATTTTTTAAATACCTTTTATTTTTTATTGGCAAATATAAACCAGTGGCAGCAATAAACATTTGGGGGGCCCTCCGCAAAATTATGTGATAATATACATACCAAATGTCAGTAGCGTATCTAGTCATGTTTTTTTTGGGGGGGGGGGGACTCATACAATACATATTATACAAGAAGGAGATAAATGTGAATCAACCATAAAGAGAAAACATACGAAATATGAACTTTGATAGAGGCCTGGGCCCCTTTGGCCCCCTCTAGATCCGCTACTGCTAATTGTTAGTAGCGTCATAAAATTAAAAAATATAAATAATGCAAAAAATATAAAAAATAATGTAAAAAAAAACTTACAAATGCAAAATCTGCTAATCGCAATGTTGCTTTCCCAATCGCTGTTTTTCAAAGTTAAAACATTATTAGTACATTGTTCCAAGTCTAATTTCTGGACACGTTCATGCTCGGTGCTTAATATAGCCAAATCACTAAGTCTTATCGCACCCATAGTACTCCGCAAATAAGTTTTAATGAGTTTCAGTTTCGAAAACGACCTTTCTGCACTAGCGGAGGAAACATGTAACGTTAAAAATAATTGAAATAACGAACAAACTTCGGGAAAACTGCTCAGAAGGAATCTATTTTCTGTTATAAAATACGTTGCTAAATCGTGTATGGTCTTCTTGTTTCGAATTTCGTATGACAAGACGGCTTTGAAGCTTATTAATTCTGCAGCTAAACTTTCAGACAAAAACCATATTAATATTTGCTCAATAATCTATCGGAATATAGAACGATTTCATCATTAGTTAGTTCAACAAACCGGGCAGGAGTTAGAAACGGAAAATGCTTCATGACTTCATTCATGCCGGTATATCATTGTTAGTTGATTCATTAAATATTTGAATTTAGAATCTTCTATTCGAAAGTCAGTTTTAAGTTCATCAAAAAATATCTTGACTTTCTTGTGTCGTTTCGATGTCAGATTTGCTTCAGTGTCCCAAGATTTTGCCAAATTGCAGGATTCCTTCTCCAAATCATTAAAATTTATTTGGTCACATGCTCGTCCAATATCAAAAGTTGAACTTTGCAGGTGATTTGAAACTAAATTTATACTTTCCAGAACTCCACTTTGAAATACAAGAAATAAAATAAAATCTCACTTATTCATTTTATTTTGAATTGTTTTTTGCAAATCAAATCGATCTAGTAGGGCATAGTTTTTTAAGATTTTTGTTAATTTTTCCATTTTTTTTATAGTTTTATTCAACTCCTGCCATCCTGAGAAACTTTGGCTAAAGAACAAATAATTTTATTCCAACAGTCCATAAAAATTTCTGATTTCAGTGATATTTTGCACTGAATCATTTAAAACAAGATTTAGATTATGTGCAGCACAGTGAATAAAATCGGCAGTTGGTACTTTACTTTTGATTCTTGCTTGAAGACCAGAATATTTACCACTCATGTTGGCAGCCCCATTATACCCTTGGCCTCTTCATTTTTACTTTCCTACCTGTATACAGATGAGAAAAGTATAGAAATCATAATTTTCTTCGACCTCGAGTTGTGTGTGTGTGCGTGTGGGTGTGGGTGTGTGCGTGTGTGTGCGTGCGTGTGTGTGCGTGTGCGTGTGTGTGTGTGTGTGTGTGTGTGTGTGTGTGTGTGTGTATGGTGTGTGTGTGTGTGTGTGTGTGTGTGTGTGTGTGTGTGTGTGTGTGTGTGTGTGTGTGTGTGTGTGTGTATGGTGTGTGTGTGTGTGTGTGTGTATGGTGTGTGTGTGTGTGTGTGTGTGTGTGTGTGTGTGTGTGTGTGTATGGTGTGTGTGTGTGCGTATGGTGTGTGTGTGTGTGTATGGTGTGTGTGTGTGTGTGTGTGTGTATGGTGTGTGTGTGTGTATGGTGTGTACGTGTTTGGTGTGTATGTGTTTGGTGTGTATGTGTTTGGTGTGTATGTGTTTGTGTATATATGTGTGTGGTGTGTGTGTGTGTGTGTGTGTGTGTGTCCTCGATAACTCATAACGGATACAAAGAAAAACACCAAATTTTAAACTTAAGCTTTATTCCGTATTCCGACCTCCAGTGAACGAATTATATTTTGGACAGAGTCGGAACATCTGGGGGGTACTTTATGGGTGATTATTTTTATATTTTATGGAATATATCTGTTATTTACGTTTGGAGAGAAAAGTTATTTAAATAAAAGTTACTTACAATATTATTATCTATAATTTTTATTATATATAAAATTTTCCTAAAATGGTCCGTATTCGAGAAATTTGACAGAATGTAAAAAAAGTAATTTGTTTTAAAAATTGTTTTATTAAAAGTTGTTTGTAATATAATTTTCTATAATTTTTATTTTATACATAATTTTTATAAAATGTACCATATTCGAGATATTTGAGAAAATGTGTAAATTTCGAATTTCGAAGAAAACTCGCAAACGGATAAAGGAAAAAACATTAAATTTTTAACTTAAGTTTTTTTTCAGCCTTAGGTGAAATGATTTGATTTTGGACAAAGTTGGAAGATCTAGAGGGGGGGGTGCTTTATGGGAGGCCGTTTTTATATTTTATGGAATATATATTTTATTTACGTTTGGAAAAGAATTTTTTTTAAATAAAAGTTACTTATAATATTATTACCCATAATTTTGGTTCTATACAAAATTTTTCTAAAATGATCCGTATTCGAGAAATTTGACAACATGTGCAAAATTCAGATTTTTAAGAAAATTGTTAAACTAAAAGTTGTTGCGATATCGATCTCTATAATTTTTTTGTTTTTTACATGATTTTTCTAAAATGGGCCGTAATGGAAAAATTGGAGGAAAAGCATTAAATTTAAATTTTTCGGTATTTTCGTTTTTAATGAATGAATGAAAAATGTTTCGAGTTAGATGTATGTGGAAAATGTATATATTTAGTTTATCCTCTTAACATTTATAGAGGTGCTGCACAATAGGTTGTACAAAATAACCTAAAAAACCTATAATAACTATATAGGAAAATCATGTGTTGGACACATCAGATTTTTTTTAGTACTCATAATACAAGTTTTTTATATTAAAATTATTACCAAAAATTACCTTGACTATTTTTGTTAGCACTCATCCAATTCCTACATGACTTAATATAAATATGAGCAGCTCTAATACGATTATAAAATACAAGCAAAACATGGTTCTATATTCACCATAATTTTATTACAATACATAAATTGAAGTAATAAAGACGACAACATAAGAACAACAAAAAAAAATTATTTTAAATATATCACATTAAGTTGAATTAATATTACTTATTAAATGTGTAAGTTCACATTATCTATGCCTGTTGACAATAGCAATTATAGTATATAAACATCGGTAAATATTTAATTAAGTCTTCATGATTTAGGTATATGCCTAACATAGACACACCTATTTAGTTTCTTGAATTAATTTAGCCAAGACCAATATTTATTTTTTATATCGTCTTTCAAAAAAATATAAGTTTAGCTTCCATTTTTTGGTAAATGCATGTGACACCATCATTAGAGTTAAATCCTCACCGCTACATTAGTACCTCTAGCATTTATAAATAGGGTATATTTCTATAACTTCCAATTCATTAGGGACAACCTACAAAGTAAAACAATTATTCATACAAAATTGTACTGGGGTCAAGAAATTATTCTTGTTCGAATAAAAATAAAATTGTCATACTTGTGAAATACCTTCTGGTACAATATACAATGATTTTTTTGCTGGCAACTGCATAAAAGCCTATATTTTGATGGAACTCAGTTATCGCCTTAATTTTAATGGTTTTCCTATAAGACCGATGACATTGTATTTATTTACGCGGTTTTCTGTTTTAGAGTTGAGTATAAAACACATGACTATTTTATAGAAACTGGAGCAAAACAAAATATAAACATAACCTCAAAAATAATAGTATTGGTTTTACATGGAGACGTGTTTCGTTAAGAATCATTGAATTGACACACATACTTCCGATTTATTAAATTCGCAGTTTCATTTTAACACCGTTTTTAAATAAACACAATTAAAATTAACTTACGGTAAATTTTAGAGTTTTGACAGCTTGATTGGACACATTGAAATAATATAAATTTAATAATTATCGTCTACACCTATTCTTTGTTATTACCAAAAATCTTCTTACTTTTACAGAAATTGGAAATATAACAGGTATGCCTAGATTCAAACAAAAAAGCTACTACATCGGTAATGTGTTTACGGTAATACCACCTTTTATCAATTATTTATCCATTTTTAAAGTTTTTGTTTTAGGGTAACTTCTTCAAATCAGAACTCTTTTGTAGAAAAAACGGAATGAATTTAGTGACTATAAATTCCAAAGAGGAAAGCGATTTTCTGCAGAAGATTCTCACCGAAAAAGGTAACGAAAAAAAAACAATAAGAAAATATTGGTCGGGTTTAAAAAGTGATTTGAGTATATTTATAAATTGCTCTTGAGTTTGGGTTTATTTAAAAAAGTTTTGAAAGTTAAGGGTTCGGTAAATTGCTTGAGAGTAGGATATAGTTTTAAAAATTACTCAGAAGTTAATAAATAATTATCTGCCTTTGGTGAATTTTTTCATTTGCTTGCCATTATTTATAGTGATGCCGCGAGACAAGAGATTCTCGTCTCGTGAGACGAGACATGACATTTTCTCTAGAAAAAAGATTCGAGACGAGAGAGTGTCATCTCTCGACGAGAATTTCTCGTTTCTCTCGAGCTCTTTCGAGTTCTCTTGCGCAATTAACTTTTTACTTCTTTCAAATTTTCAATTACTTATCGTAACTTAAAATTTAAAAATATCAGATTTCCAGACAGTCAAAAAGTTAACTATAAAACACCTATTCTATATACACAGTGAGTTTTAAGTATGGAACGCCTCAGTTATCTCGGAAACGGCTTGCACGATTTTTATTTATGATGACCTGTCAAATTCGCCCCGAAAAAAGCGCTCCGACAAAAGCGCCCCGACAAATGCGCTTCCCGACAAAAGCGCCCAAGACAAAAGCGCCACCCGAATTTTCTTTGTATAATTTTTAACTAACCAACGGACAGAATCGTAATAATTTCCATGCAGTCAAATTTTTCGGAGGTTACTTTTGGAGATAAATTAAAAAGACAATTTTTAAGTGTTTTTTCGAAAAACTGTCAAAGAAAAAGTAAAAGAAACGAACGTATAATATATTGTTAACATGCTTCTAAATGCTTTTATTTGATATCACCCGAAAAAAATTCTAACTTCCAAATGAAACCCTACCCCCTCCCAACTGACTTCTAAGACAAAGTATTTATAGCAGGGGCAGAAGTTGGAAAGTCTTTTGCTAGTTCTTCCGCTTCATACACATAACTTGACAGGTTTGCGACGGATCTAACCGAAGTGGACGCGATACATTGGCGTACAAAATTATTTTTTAGACGTTAATAACAATTTCGAGTAAATAGTTTAATAAATTGTGAACAGCTGGTGAAATTGTGTAGAATTATGATTTGGGTATTATAATACATGTTTAATAATTATTTATAGTCCATAAATACATGTGATTGTCCAGTTCTTATTCTATGAAACGACACTGGCAGGTAAACATCACTGCAAATTTCTCGAAGTCGTCCGACGTGGTTTGATGTTTACCCCCTCTCTACCTATCAAAGGCCTTTCCAACTTCTGCCTCTGCTATACATTCTTAGTTAACGCCCAATTTGGGCCACTGATTACTTTAAATTTCAATTGTTTATGTCAAACAGTGTCTAAGTAAAACGATTGTGACAGATGGACAGGCGGAGAGATACCAAGGTAATTTCCCCAAGTGTTTCTTATTGCCAATTTGGGTACTGATGAAACAAATTATTTGAAAAATTATTTGTTATTGTCTTCAAAATTTTATAGTTTTTTCATGTTTCGTCCTAAGTATATATTTTCCAAATTTAAATTTGATATGTTTTTATCACGAGAGAAACGAGACGAGAGAATGGTTCTCTCGAGCGAGAGAAGCGCCTTCTCGTCCTACGAGACGAGAGAGGCATCTCTCTCGTCTCGCGGCATCACTAATTACACTGACGAACATTTCAAAAAATTTTTCCTCCCTGGAATGATTTTGGCTGGATTTTATAGATTTTGACCTGCTGAATCCGGATCTGGCCTCAGATTTTCGATATCAGCCTCCAATGATAAGGGAGGGACATATGCTTTAATATTAAGAAAAAGTCAATAAAAACCCCTTTCAAAGCCGATTTATTAAATTTAAACAATTAAAAACCTATAATATATTTTATTAACTGTTAGCTTAGGTACAGTATAAACATTTATAAATAATTTAAAATTTAATATTTACTTCCATAAGTCGTTCTTTTATAAGAACTCCTGGATGTGTCTCGCATTAAGGTCCAGCAATAGTCGGCTAACATATTCGGGCTCCACTTTCCTGTATACCTTTTCTCTATGGAGGCAATATCTTGGTGAAATCGTTCTCCATGCTCATCTGATACTGCTCCTAAATTTTCTGGAAAAAAGTCCAAATGAGAATGGAGAAAGTGAAGTTTTAGTGACATGTTGCATTCTAAAATATGATAGGGCGTGAGTAGTTCTTCCACGAGTTCACGATAATTTATTATTTCCAAGAAAATTGTTGCAAACACTTTCAAATGCATTCCATGCCCGATTTTTATTGTCACTTAAAATTTGCCTGAAGTTCGCATCTTTAAACAATTGCCTAATTTGGAGACCAACAAAAATTCCTTCTTTAATTTTGGCCTCACTTATACGTGGAAATTTGTCTTTTAAATACTTGAAAGCATTTCCTTCTCTATCCAGTGCTGTAACAAAATTTTTGATCAGACCATCTTAATGTGAAGTGGAGGTAAATATATTTTTTTCTTTCTGAACTAATGGTTCTCGGGTCAAATTTTTAACGCCAACTTGTATTGTGTCACGTGGAGGCCAAACCTTAATTTTATAATGTTTGTCTCTTGCTCGGCTGTCCCATTCACACAAAAAGCAACAGTATTTTGTACATCCTGATTGCAGTCCTGTCAGTAACGCCACCACTTTTAAATCTGCACATATGTTCCATTTGTGATCTTCGTACTTTACGCATCTTAGTACCATCTTAAGATTGTCATATGTTGCTTTCATATTTACCGAATGACCTATAGGAACCGATGGATGCTCGTTTCCATTAAAAAGTAAAACAGCTTTTAGACTTGTTTTAGACGAATCTATGAATAGTTTCCATTTATCGGGAGTATATGGTAAGTTCAGTTCGGTCATTAGGCTAGGTATGTCATGGCAAAATACTAAATCACCTTCCACTACAAAAAAATTTGTGAGAGTAGATTGCCTTTTCCTGTAGATGGACACCTTCACTCCTTTTTCCAAGAGCTTCCACTGCTGCAGGCGGGGTCCGAGAAGTTCAGCTTTTGTTTTCGGGAGGTCCAAGTCACGAACAAGGTCATTTAATTCACCTTGAGTGATTAAATGGGGTGTATCAGGCAAATCATGAGAACTAGGGATGTAGCTTGATCCGGCTTCTGGTGAAATAATTCCGGAGTCTGATTCGGAATCAAGCGTGTAACTCTGAGGTGGCTGGGGAATGGGGGTAATGAGTTGTCATGGGGCACTGGTCGCATTGCAGAAGGAATATTGGGGTACTGAATGCTACGCTTGGTTTTGTTAGTAATTCCTTTAATATTCGTCATACAAAAATAACAATCATCTACGTGATTACGAGGTTCCCTTTAAACCATGGGAACTGCGAATGGCATAGATTTATGATGAGTACCTTTCACCCATCCCGTCAATGTTCTCGAGCACGAACTGCAACACATTTTTGGGGCCCAGGGGTAGTATTCTCGAATCTCGAATACCGACATTCGCATACGTGTTTTACAATGTGTCTCACTTTGTTAAACGAAAACCAAGTGAGACAAATCATAAATCTCGCATGCGAATCTATATTCGTGACTCGAGAATACTACCCCAGGACCTATCTTGATCGCCAAAGTACAGTTCATAAGCCTTTTTTACTAATGAAGTATCGGTTTTCGGTACGCTTTCGCGGTAACTTCGCCACAAATATAATAGAAGCTATCGGCTTTATTAACGCAAAAGCGCATCGACATTATTGGTACCGTTTTAGCACGCACGTAGATCTAAGCAAAAATATGAATAGATGTTTACTAAATGCAAATAACAATGGGGCGACCGTTTATTACCTATTAATGGGCCTATTCGACCCTTCCAAGAAATCTGAGGCCAATATAAACATTTGGGGGTCAGTTGTATATTAGTTTAAGTCCAAATGTTACAAAATACACGATATTTTTATAAAGAGGATTTTTGTGTTGAACGGTGTTATTTATATGGCACATATCTCTAAGGCAGAACCGCTATTTGTTAGATCTGATGCAATTATGGAAAAACTTATTTTTAGGTGATGATATCGAAAATTTTTGGATATCAGCCACGAGATTTCTAGACGTCAACATAACAAATGAATGTACGAAATTGCCAATTCCCTCCACTAACGACTGGATATGGTTCACTACCGGTGAACGCATTACCTATTTCAACTGGCACATAGGAGAACCCAACAATATTTATCATCATGGTGAACTTTGTGTGGATTTGAAAAAAGACAATAAAATATGGAAATGGGTCGATAAAACTTGTTGGGACAAGATAAACTTTATTTGCGAATACACTTGGACTAAAGAAGACATACAGGGTAATTCAAAAGAATCGTCACAGTATTTAACAGATATTTATTAATATGTTTATGTATTTCTGATTAAAAACTTTCTACCAAATGGATGACCAAGTTCTTGAAAGACTTTCAGTTTCCAGCCAATCTTTAAAATATACCTAAATGGAGCTATAAAACTGATTTATTTGTATTTGTAATAAAGAAAAATAAATAATTTATTTCCAAAATAATAATTATTAATTAGAGTGATTGAACCAAATATGCCTTTAAAAATCTTTTTACAATTGATGTAGAATCTGACAGTCTTTAAAAATTGTTTGGTAGGTTGGTATTATTACAATTTGCTAAGAATTTCTCTATCGATTTAGAAATTACTGAAAATTATTTCTTTAAAATTCCTCAAGAGTGTGACAAACATTGCTCAAAAGATTGATATTGTAATAAATTGCTAAAAGTTTGTATATCTTTAAAAATTACTGGTGATTTAAAAAATTGTTAAAACTTTTTAAAAATCGTTCATAAAATTGTTCGAGTTTTAGAGACTTTCGGTAATAAAAAATAAATCGGCAGGTTTTGCTTCTGAAATAATTGTAGATACCTATATGTCTGCCAAAGTTTTAAAGTTTTGTTTGATAAATTAAAAGTATTTTGCTCTCGGATATTAACATTTTAAAAGGTTTGTATAGTTATAAAGTTTATATTTTTATTTATGGTATTACAGAATTTCGATTATTTTATGCATAAAGGGACTTATGAGGTTTAAGTGCTGTGGAGCATATATATTATTAAAGAGGTTAAGTAGTGTGTACACACTGGGTAATAAGAAATGAAGTGAGAGGGTATTTAACTGAGAGTAGTCTCAACATACGAAGCTGGTGAACACATTAGATATCCAGATAAGTCTACTCTTGGACATCATATTAAATTCAACAATCATAACTTCACTCCTTCTGAGAATGTTGCTATTCTTCATAATATTTTTAATTGCATCTTTCAACTAAATCTGCTTGAAAACCTTGAGATACACAGAGTTTAATAAACCAAATGTCACATGTGTTAACACTCAAATCCATCTCAATAGCAAAGTGCCTCCTCTCTTTAAGAGTATTGGCAACAGTTGGTCTGAAGTTACCTAGTCAGCTTCGCCTTGAATCTTCTTGCAGCCGAATTGATCTTATATTTTCCAGCGATTGCTGATTTCGTGGCCAGGACGGTTTTTCCTTCCATTTTAGCTGCAAAAGGTGGTCTGCCTGCGACTTCGGTTTCGCTGGGGCCAGCTTGCTCAATTCTGTTGTTTTCAGCTTGGCACCTTTTTAATTTTTAATATTTTTTGAAAAATATGTTTTTTACCTTCATTTACTGTATAATTTATTTAATTCATTGTAATCATTTGCTGTTTAAAATTTAAAAGTCCCGCCATAACTTGATCTTGCTTGCTCAGTGGTACCAAGCCACTTTTATCTTTTTCAATATCAACCGTTTTGACAATTTTTCACGAAATTCATTTCAATTCCTTGAGTTGGCATTTTGCTTGACAACATCATTGTCAATTGTCACTCATTCTGTTTTGGGCCAATGAACTGGGGCTCGATTCTCGAGATCATTGGAAAATTTTCCCATGAGAAAATATTCCACTACTTATATTCCCATGGTAATAGGTTATGCAATTCTCGAACGTGTCGGAATAGACATTCCCATGGAAATAGTAGTTTCACGTATGTCTGATATTAAGTTCACGAATATTTCGAAACAACCAATAACATTAAAGATATTTTAAAATTTACTGTTGGCAATATTTGTATTTGTTGTGGTTTTTGGGTATCCGATTACCTGCCGAGCCTCCGCGCTGGAGCAGATGCCGTGCCGAGCAATCGTTATCATGATCGAGAATAAGTGAAAATATTCGATTACGTATAATAATTAAAACTTGTCGAGTTATTCTTAGTTTTTCTTTTCTCATGTTGAAAAAAGAAAAGGTAGCTTTTGTATGGAAGAGCAACGAAAGTTTTGAGACACTAAGAAATTCTTTCATTAACGAAAATAATAAAATTTTCGAAAAGGTCTTTACTACACTCAATTTGTATTATTTGCCAGTCCCTTAGCAGCTCCCACAATTTCTAAATGATTTAGGAAAATCAGTTTATACAGTTTCTTAGTGAAAGAGAATTAAAAATAATATACCTACATAAATAAAATAATATCAATCTATAAATACGCCAAAAAAATGTTTTAACTAAAATTTCACTAAAAATCCAAGATATCCAATATCCAATAATCTTTGGTTATGTCTTAGACTTTCGCGTGGTCTTTCGTCAAATTTTCGACTTTAATGCGCAAACTCTAGTACAATTCCCATTGGAAAATACAATTTCCAATGCTCGTAAGCAGGGGAATATTTTCCCATACTTCTCATTGGAAAATATTCCACCGCTTATGTCGAGAATACGAAAACTGAATTCCCATGGGAAAATTTTATTTTCCCATGGGAATAAAAGTCGAGAATTGACCCCCTGGAGTGGGGTAGAAAGCCAATGTGCATATTGTATCAATAGAACAATATGCGACTCTATGGGCGCAGCCATTTTTATTTATCATCTCATTCGAGAGTATTTATAATAACCATTTTCTGTTTCACATTGTTATTGTTCAATCCACAAGCTGGTGGATCAGGTGGTTGTTATAAATACTCCCGAGTGAGATGAAAAATAACCTGTCTTTGCCCTTAGAGTCGCATGTCAAGCCTATTGACAAGCATTCTACCCCACTCCAGTTCATTGTTTTGGGCACATTGTTAAGATGATCACTGGTTTAAAAAAACCCTGTGCGTATTTTTTTGTACCTCCAACTTGCATTCGCCTCACGAAAGCAATTGGCAAAATCTTGCTGCCTTCATGTGGAAGGAGTTTCTTGTTCTCCGTAGTGTCGGGAGTGTTTAGTTCTACATGGTCGAATGAACCTCCACTTCATTTGTTAAAATTTAACCACATTTTACACTCGGTCAGTTACCGAATTTCGATGTGGTTTTTCAATTATCTAAGCTGCAAGCTATGGTAGAGATTTGGGACTGGTCTGTTGCTGTCCCTTATTAATTTAGTTTACTTTTTCATTTGTCTTTAAAAGTTTTTTTGACGAGTAAACGCTTAGACGAAATATTTTATAGAGTTTTATTGAATAAAACTCAATATTCACACACTTTAAATACCCTCTCGCTTCATTTCTTATATATATATATATATATATATATATATATATATATATATATATATATATATATATATATATATATATATATATATATATATATATATATATATATATATATTGTTATGTTATCAAAACACCCTGTGTTATAAAATAATAATAAAACTAATAATAATAATAATAATAATATAATAATAATAATATAGTAATAAATAAAAATTAGTCAATAAAATTTATATTTGTGTATAATAAAGAAAAAATATATCATCCTGTACACTAAATTTAATTTGAGGGAGAAATGTCAAAGTAATTTGATAAGTCAGAGATATCCGAGGAGACGGGGATATTGATAGGAAGGTTGAAAGACATCAGACGGGAATCAATTTTTTCGTGAAAGAATATTTAAAAAAAATTACCTAAATTTAGAGCCGCAGTACATTTAAATTTGTTTAAAAAAGTTGTAATATTTAATAACAAATTAAAAATAGACAAATTGTATATCACCTCAATTGTACACTTAAAGTAAACGGGTGAAGTTATATGGGAATCTATTATAAACTGAATAGTGAGAATGCAGACATATTAGTCAGAAGTTTTTGGATTTGAAGATGATAGAAGAAAGGACATTTTACTGTGAGTAAACAGTTTTGTTATAGTGAAAGAGCATAATAGACAATTTTGTTATCACTAATTCAATAAACTATATTTGCTTTTACAATTGAAGATAAACCATTAGAAGATTAGAATTAAGTAAATTATTTATAATAGTTACATTTTGGAAAAGTAAAACGTCAAAATTTTTTTTAATTGTCACATTGAAATTTAGTGGTTAGTAAGTGTATATGGTGATGGATGTATGATTAGAGTAATTTAGTAAGTTAGTATATAGACAATATTGTAGATTTTTCAGAAATTTAAACGTTGTTACAAATTACTTTTAATAAATTGGAACTTGTATTTACAATTCGTCTATTAAAAAAAAAAATATTTTAAAGGATAACTCTGACGATGGTAATTAAAAGCAACATATAATTTAATTGACTAATTAATATATAAACCACATCCTTAAGCTTAACTTTTTATATAGAACATAAAGCTCAATCCATTTATTTAGATATAAAAATAAATAATTCAAGGTATCTTATTGTTAGAATTGTTGCTGTTATTATTTAATAAATAAAATAAATAAACTAAATAAACTAAATAAACTAAATAAACTAAATAAACTAAATAAACTAAATAAACTAAATAAACTAAATAAACTAAATAAATTAAATAAACTAAATAAACTAAATAAACTAAATAAACTAAATAAACTAAATAAACTAAATAAACTAAATAAACTAAATAAACTAAATAAACTAAATAAATTAAATAAACTAAATAAACTAAATAAACTAAATAAACTAAATAAACTAAATAAACTAAATAAACTAAATAAACTAAATAAACTAAATAAACTAAATAAACTAAATAAACTAAATAAACTAAATAAACTAAATAAACAAAATTAAATAATTAAATAAACTAAATAAACTAAATTAAATAATTAAATAAACTAAATAAATTAAGTTTATAAAGTATTTCATTTCTGGAACCGACACCACTGGGACAAAGAGAATCTGCTCTATAAAAAAAAATTATATTAAGAAGCTAGCCGAGGTAAGATAAGTTTATGAAATTTTTTTTTGTAACTTGTGAGGTTATGAAGTGTAAGTGTATATATCATAACAAATGGCGCCCAACGTGGGGCCCTCCACTTAAAGTTGGATAATCATGGTCAGCAAAGCCACTTGCAGTAGAACCGCTTTGTGGGTGTAGGTTCATAAAATCTAGTAGCCTAGGAGAATTATTGTCGAGTAATAATGAATTATCGATATTTCTAGAGGCCAATTCCATTTTTTGTACTTGATTTTGTGTTGCGTCCATTCGTTGAATATAGGAAGATGTATTCATTTTGGCGGCGTGATTTTAACCAAATCCTAACCTTTTTTATGGCTTCTTCTAAATGATATATTTGCGGAAGTTTAGTTTTATTTAATGCTTAAATATAAAAACATGTTTTTATGAGCACATTCAAAAAAATGAAAACAAAATTCACAACGAAAAACGACATTAACCTAATGACAAATTTTGAATTTTGACATTGTTAAAAATGTATCATTCTTCTTCTTTATCTTGTATCATTAATTTTATTAACATTTCAAATTTGTCGTTATTCATACTGTCCTCTTCTACTTGTTCCGAAATATCTTGTTTGTCTCCTTTATTTGTGTTTGGATTTTGATCCTTGTTTTCTATTTCTGACTCCATTGAGTCTGTTACTTTCTCTTCACTGACGGTTCCATCTATATTTTGCACTTGCAATTCTTCTGTAACTCCTTGTCCTTCTTCATCTTCCCCTTCCTTTCTCATGATTTTCTTTCCGTCTCTTAAATTCATTTAAAATTTTTTTATACTATACTATTCACTTTATATATGAAACTTGTATATTTTACACTCTGTATAATATCACTACACTATATTTTAATAAGCACGCCACTGCTTTCACGTTGCCCCACGTTGGGCGCCATTTGTTATGTCACCTGGATTTTCAGTGAAAGTAACACCTAATACAACAATATCAACAGATGTTGCCAAAATAAGTAGATATTTAATGAAAGCATGGAAAACTCCAACCTTAGGTTTAACCAGGCCAACACAGACAATAGTTTCACTTATTCCATCAAAATAAGCTAAATCGGTATTCTCTTCATAAGTCCAGACATAAATATCACTATCCACAGTTAACCAAGCTCTGTTTATTTCAGAAAATAAGCCCATCATACAGTGACATTGGACCCGTGCAAAATGATCAACTATTTCTGAAGGTAATGGCACACTATTAATACATTTGATTTGAGTCATATTGTTAATAATGTGGGGCCCTCCACTTAAAGTAAACGGGTGAAGTTATATGGGAATCTATTATAAACTGAATAGTGAGAATGCAGACATATTAGTCAGAAGTTTTTGGATTTGAAGATGATAGAAGAAAGGACATTTTACTGTGAGTAAACAGTTTTGTTATAGTGAAAGAGCATAATAGACAATTTTGTTATCACTAATTCAATAAACTATATTTGCTTTTAAAATTGAAGATAAACCATTAGAAGATTAGAATTAAGTAAATTATTTATAATAGTTACATTTTGGAAAAGTAAAACGTCAAAATTTTTTTTAATTGTCACATTGAAATTTAGTGGTTAGTAAGTGTATATGGTGATGGATGTATGATTAGAGTAATTTAGTAAGTTAGTATATAGACAATATTGTAGATTTTTCAGAAATTTAAACGTTGTTACAAATTACTTTTAATAAATTGGAACTTGTATTTACAATTCGTCTATTAAAAAAAAAAATATTTTAAAGGATAACTCTGACGATGGTAATTAAAAGCAACATATAATTTAATTGACTAATTAATATATAAACCACATCCTTAAGCTTAACTTTTTATATAGAACATAAAGCTCAATCCATTTATTTAGATATAAAAATAAATAATTCAAGGTATCTTATTGTTAGAATTGTTGCTGTTATTATTTAATAAATAAAATAAATAAACTAAATAAACTAAATAAACTAAATAAACTAAATAAACTAAATAAACTAAATAAACTAAATAAATTAAATAAACTAAATAAACTAAATAAACTAAATAAACTAAATAAACTAAATAAACTAAATAAACTAAATAAACTAAATAAACTAAATAAACTAAATAAACTAAATAAACTAAATAAACTAAATAAACTAAATAAATTAAATAAACTAAATAAACTAAATAAACTAAATAAACTAAATAAACTAAATAAACTAAATAAACTAAATAAACTAAATAAACTAAATAAACTAAATAAACTAAATAAACTAAATAAACTAAATAAACTAAATTAAATAATTAAATAAACTAAATAAACTAAATTAAATAATTAAATAAACTAAATAAATTAAGTTTATAAAGTATTTCATTTCTGGAACCGACACCACTGGGACAAAGAGAATCTGCTCTATAAAAAAAAATTATATTAAGAAGCTAGCCGAGGTAAGATAAGTTTATGAAATTTTTTTTGTAACTTGTGAGGTTATGAAGTGTAAGTGTATATATCATAACAATATATATATATATATATATATATATATATATATATATATATATATATATATATTGAAATGATAACACCCTATATTAAAATATAATAGAACTAAAAATAATAACATTACTAATATTAATAATAACTATAATATAATAATAACATTAATAAATAAAAATAATGTGGGAATATGTACCCTGTATATTAAAAATTGATATGAGAAAGTCATAAGTGAAGGAGACTTTGTGAAGGAGGTAGACTGGATTGGGTTTCTAGGTGGGAAGGTTGATGGATTGTCAATTTGGAAATAAAAAATATAGAAATGTCAAAGATTTTTTTTGGAAAGAAAGATTGAAT
Source organism: Psylliodes chrysocephalus (assembly GCA_927349885.1). Taxonomy (NCBI): domain Eukaryota; kingdom Metazoa; phylum Arthropoda; class Insecta; order Coleoptera; family Chrysomelidae; genus Psylliodes; species Psylliodes chrysocephalus. Next base: position 52,543,244 of record OV651820.1, read on the forward strand.
TCTTTTGAATGAAATAAAACAGAAATTGGAAAACTAATATATAAAACAGATTGAAAATAAACAAATTTACAGAACCATATAGTTAATGTATGTAAAGTATAAAGTATTTACGGAAGAACATTCATAATTGTTTCTGGAGAGTTATGGATAGAAGAACTAAGAGAGGATCGATAAACCGTACATAATGGAATACCAACTGGTGGAAATAGACACTTTTCAAGTGAACAGTGAGTAAATTTTACAAACTAATTTAAATAGTTGTGTGAAAAAAGACATTGATAGTTGTAGAATTTAATTTTAGTATATAGTTTAGCAAGAATGAATGAAGAGTGAATGAATTTAGATTAGATTTAGTGATATAGTTTCTGTATAATCCCCAGAAACGTATATAGCGGGGAAATGTTGTTAATTGGAGATTTAAATAACTTCTTTGATAATAAATATTATATTTTTGGTTTTGAAAATTTGTTCATTTTGATTTGAGAATACAGGGAAATAAACAAGTCCAGTCATAAATTTTATTTTGTTAATTATTGACAAAATAAATTAAAAGAAAATTAAAATTAAAATATAATTAAAATATAATTAAAATATAATTAAAATATAATTAAAATATAATTAAAATATAATTAAAATATAATTAAAATATAAATAAAATATAATTAAAATGTAATTAAAATAAAATTAAAATAAAATTAAAATAAAATTAAAATAAAATTTAAATAAAATTAAAACAAAATCAAAATAGATACATAAAAGAAGATTAAATAAATTAAATTGAAAAAGTAATAATATTACAATTGGAAGCACCCCTGAGATAAAAAAAAAAATATAATAATAAAAAAAAAATAAAATAAACTAAAAAATACTTTAATTAAAAAAAAAAAAAAAAAAATTAAAAATGGTATTGTGCGATATCATTACAATATATATATATATATATATATATATATATATATATATATATATATATATATATATATATATATATATATATGAACTTGAGTTATTGGGTTTGCAGCAAAACGATATGTGTACTCTTATAAGTTTATTCCAAGCTTTCGAATGTGAATACATTCATCTTCAGGGATCTAGAATATTTATTACAGGAAAATTACAATTGAATAATGAACAATTAATGTTTACTTACTACTTAGTGAGATTGGTTCGTGAAAAAATTTTGTTGATAAAATTAATGATGTGATTGAAACTGTACTAGATAAACATTGACATGAACATTTTAGACGATGCATTGAAAATTTTTAAAACATTTTAAAATTATATACACTTTTTGCAACTAACTAGTTTAGTCGAAAATTAATAAAATTTTTGAGGTTACAATTGACCATGTGCTCTTTTCAAGTTCATGGCGCATGCGTCTGTCATTAAGTCAATTTGCCAAAAAAGAAGAAGAATTTACTTTAACTGTGTAAGACTAATGAGGTCCTACAGCCAATTATTTCAAAACAGAAGGGGGTTGCATAAAGCTAATGAGACTTTATTACCAAACTACCCTTTCTTAATGGGAGGCGCACGTGTCATATACAATAGAACTGAACGACGGGTTGCTAAAAATTTATTTTATAACTATTGATTTATGAATAAAATTATATGAAACATAGTTAAAGATTTTGTTAATGACGACAAACATGTCTGTTTCCTGAATCCCTTATTGGTAAGTTCAATGAGTGGTCGGTTAATGGGGCCTACCACGTATTGAGACTTGTAGAGGGGGCAGTGGGGGGTTAATGAGACTCCCCATCTACAACCTCTGATTAGGAAAGAGACATACTTATCGTGCATTATGGTGGTTAGGTTGAATGTTATTGCAAATTAAATGTTATCAAATACGTTGAAGACTAATTTTGAAATTTGATAAACAGTTTTTCAGAAAAGCAAGCTTTCATAAGTTTTTTGATTAAAAATTTTTAAATTTGGAGTTAGATTTCAGTTAAGTTAAGATTACTATTACTGAAATCTAACTCCAAATTTAAAAATTTTTAATCAAAAAACTTATGAAAGCTTGCTTTTCTGAAAAACTGTTTATCAAATTTCAAAATTAGTCTTCAACGTATTTGATAACATTTAATTTGCAATAACATTCAACCTAACCACCATAATGCACGATAAGTATGTCTCTTTCCTAATCAGAGGTTGTAGATGGGGAGTCTCATTAACCCCCCACTGCCCCCTCTACAAGTCTCAATACGTGGTAGGCCCCATTAACCGACCACTCATTGAACTTACCAATAAGGGATTCAGGAAACAGACATGTTTGTCGTCATTAACAAAATCTTTAACTATGTTTCATATAATTTTATTCATAAATCAATAGTTATAAAATAAATTTTTAGCAACCCGTCGTTCAGTTCTATTGTATATGACACGTGCGCCTCCCATTAAGAAAGGGTAGTTTGGTAATAAAGTCTCATTAGCTTTATGCAACCCCCTTCTGTTTTGAAATAATTGGCTGTAGGACATCATTAGTCTTACACAGTTAAAGTAAATTCTTCTTCTTTTTTGGCAAATTGACTTAATGACAGACACATGCGCCATGAACTTGAAAAGAGCACATGGTCAATTGTAACCTCAAAAATTTTATTAATTTTCGACTAAACTAGTTAGTTGCAAAAAGTGTATATAATTTTAAAATGTTTTAAAAATTTTCAATGCATCGTCTAAAATGTTCATGTCAATGTTTATCTAGTACAGTTTCAATCACATCATTAATTTTATCAACAAAATTTTTTCACGAACCAATCTCACTAAGTAGTAAGTAAACATTAATTGTTCATTATTCAATTGTAATTTTCCTGTAATAAATATTCTAGATCCCTGAAGATGAATGTATTCACATTCGAAAGCTTGGAATAAACTTATAAGAGTACACATATCGTTTTGCTGCAAACCCAATAACTCAAGTTCATTTCCTAACGAGTCAGCAAAGACTTCTTTCTTGAGTATATATATATATATATATATATATATATATATATATATATATATATATATATATATATATATATATTGTAATGATAATCTCAATAGAGTATTATTAAGATATCATCACTTAACTTACCTCGACTAGCTCTTTATATACTTAATATGAAATTAGAGTATGAATTCCTCTTTCTTAGGGTGGATTCAAGAAAAATTAATTTTATTTTATTTAATTTTTAAGTTATAATTTCTTAACTTGTTTTATTTTATTTAAATTTTGTTTTTTTTTTTATATTAACATTGAATATATGAAAAATTTCATTGATTTACCTGAAAACTGAATAAAAATAGACAATTTGCTACATTACCTTTGTTTAATGTACACTATTTTATGAGAAACAATATAACCATGATCGAAATTACCATAAAATTAATTCAGATAATGAAAAATCCTTAAAACTAAAGTTATATTTCAAACACACACCATTCACACTGAATATGACGTCATTTCAACTGAGTTAAGTCAATTTGTGATATTTGATCTAACCCTTAAAATTATATTAACCTTGGTTAGTCGATTTATGACATACAATTGATACACGGGGGTTTAAATCATATGCAAAATATGCCAACCTGTTTACTGCGCAGACCACCCGGCGCTTGGGTGCTCTGAAGTCCGTTTTACAATAACCAAATTGTATTAAAATGTAAAGCACACTGAATAATTTAATAACATCTCGCTCAGTAAGACAAAAAAGTATTATTTCAACAATTTTAATTTATACATTAAACCAAATTAAAAAATCATGCCTTCACTTAGTTATTTGTACAATGTTAACCTGTCTTTATGTCCGCTACATGCCTGCTGGCTCCCCCCCGTGTGACCGCTGCCACGGTGACGCGCGCGCTATCAACAAAAAGTAAACAAAAAAACAATATGGTTATGGTTGTCGCCGACGAAAACATGTGAGTGAGAGTATTTTTTATTAATTTTAGTTTTAGGTATAAGTTATTTAGGATTATTTAAAATTAAGTAAAGGTATTTTGATGCTTTAACTAGAGAAAATACATAATTTCCAAATCAAAGAAAGAATGGTGCCACATTTTAAACATTTCATGTGAAACCAATCATGAATTATGAGATAATTTTGATACGAAATCGATTACAAACACAAATTGTTCAAGACTATGACTGCTAAGATTTGCTTGCTTAGCACCCTCAAAACCAGATACACCAAAGATAATAATACTTAGTAATGTTGTTATCACACCTCCAGATTACCTGTGTTACATTCCAATAATATAGAAGATCAAAATTTCAAAAACGGTCACTCATCAATTGAATTTGAATCTTACATAAGGAACAACGTTTCGATAATGGATTTTTAAATAAATTTTATAGAAAACAAAAGTAAAAATTGCAAATTAAAAAATGCCCTATAATTCCTAATGTGACGTTTAAACTGCAGTCAAAATTTCAGAATCAAAGATATTTCAACAATTTAATTCAAAACTATTATAATGTAGGTTTGTTCAGGTTTCTTTAAAACTCGATGCAAACTGTCCGAGAACCAGTGAAACAGTTTAATTCCAAATTATTTGTCGGATACAACTATTAAACTGTCCACTGGTCAACTAGTCTTCTGATAGTTCTCAATGTATTTTTGAAGAACCCGGACAGACCTAGTATGAGAGCTGTGGCAATATTTTAAGACCAAAAAGATAAACAAAATGATTGAAGTTACTGCATTTAATTTTTTTTCTGTTTCAGTTTATATGGATGGTTGCCTTCTATCTTATTTCCCAAGATTCAACAAGAATATTTTTGTTATTTAGAAAATTAGTTTTTTCAAATCAAGTACATGAATTATTTGCAATTTCTGATATTCATTATTTTAACCGAAGATAGTTAACGTACACCTAAATAATAATGTGATATTTCTGATATTAGAGTAACTTTCTTAAAGATAATAAAAATTTGGAGATAATTTATAATACTAGAATGTGTTTAAGTCAAACTCATTAGATAATCTTTAGAGAATAACATTTTCGTGAAATTAGGAGTATTTTTTATAGAAACTAGTAAACATTTGTAAAAATAGATTGTACTTTGTATCGAAATAAACTAATATATACAAATAATGATGGTAGGCCGGGTTATCCGGCTTTTACTCACCTGCAAATAATATGGCACTATCGGTTATCTTTAAGTCAGCCCAGAGTGCCATAGCAAATAATAATAACTATTCTTGCCACTCACAAGCTCTTCTTGGGGTTTAACTCATGTAGGTTGAAGTGTAGGAAAATCTAATATTATTGTTGTATTACCATTAATTTAATTTATTTTTCTTGGGAATTTTTAGTAAATATAATTATATAAAACTTTGTATAGTATTTATTTTACCCCTCATAGTTATTTGTCATAGAATTTTACATTTTTATTGGCATTTCATAATTGTAACAAACAGCTAATAAAAAAGCAAAGTTTTAAATATAATTAAGATGAGAAAAATTTACTTTAGCAATTATCTTTTTCTAACCAATACGAAATAGAGCTATGGACATTTCTAGTTTATTTTTAATTTTTAGTGAATGAATAATATGTACATTAGGTAAAAGTGAAATATTTGTTTCTCTGGGGCCACTATTCTGAAATCTGATTTATTTTCTCAAAAATTGAGAAAGTCTTTATGAAACAAAATTTTGCGATTTTTGCCATCAAAATTGATCAAATTTTAAAAAAGTGGCTCCAGAGGAACGAACGTCTACCTTCACTTACATGTTTTTCTTTCACTAAAAATGAAAAAAATTAACTGAAATTTTGGATGCCTATATTTCGTATTAGATGGAAAATAATAATTGTTAAAATAAATGCTCCTCTTAATGGATGTAAAATAAGCCCGCCAATTTTCAAATTAAATATGGTATTACGGGCAACTGCATTACCAACAGAGTAATGATTGAACAGCTAATATTGCAGGTAACTATATTACCGACAGAGTAGGATTAGTTGAACCACCCGCTTCCACAGGTCGCTGCAAGCAAACTTGTTGCCAAATTTCTATAAAGATACGGCAACTCTTAATAATCTTTCCTCCATGAATTGATATTTATATGCCGCGTTTGAGAATCCACATCGGATGCATCCTCAGATAATTAAATAATAGATACAGCCCTATCATGCAATATTTGTAACCAGCATGTTCTCTCACTATATAGCAGTGGTTACACGACTTGATTGGATATTCGCTATTTTGGTTACACACCTGATTGGTTAGCAAAAAATTGACAGGAATACGTTAGTTAGGTTAGTTATTTTATGGTTATTTTGTGGTTCATTTTGAGTTTATTTCGTACTTTAATTGAACAATTTTTGTGGTTTAAGTTATTTTGGTGCATTTAATTGCTTTAAAATGCCAGTGAATTGTATTGTGTGCTCGAGAAAGTATATCAAGTTCAGTTCGATAACGTTTCATAGGTAAGTAAATAAAAACCATTACCGTTGCATCACACTTTTTTGAGGGGTATCATAATTCAAAATAAGGTTTAAACAACAACAATAATTTATTTTAAAGTTTAAAATAATATTCAACGTCGAATTTCGAATTATTTTATTGTGCCTGTGTTTAATAACTTTGAATTTATTAATAGGCTATCTTTAAATTAAAGTTATATTGTTATGCACACTGTACATTTAAGAAGGCTCTAGTGGCATTTACTTTAGTTATAAAATCTTAGTATTGCTTTATTTTAATGACAAAATATATTGTTAGAACACCATAGTTATTTTAAAGTATACTATGTTGCATTCTGTATTACATGAAATCCTACCTACCTACCTACCTATATGAATAAGAAAACACTATTTATACATATTTAGGTTTCCAAAAGATCTTCAAACTAGATATATGTGGATGAAGAGTTTGGGTATACGTGAGGATGAAGAGTGTATTCAGTATAATTTGTTCAAAACATTTTGAGGATTCTGCCTTATTTGCTAAGTCTCCAGGAGGAAAAATGTTTTTAATGAAAGGAGTAATGCCCTTATTTTACTCACATCCTGAAGCTGTTCCTCAACTGGAAACTATGTCACATTCTAAACCTTCTACATCTGAAACTAAGTGAGTATTTGAACAAAAATTATTAATAATAAAAATGTTTTTTTGTCTGTCTAATTAATTTGAATATTCTATTAGTACAGGAACCAATAAATTTTGTAATTTTTTAATTACCTATTCATGTTGTTTTAATAACTACAATAATATATGTAATTATTATGATATGTTTTCTTATTGTCTAAATTAAAAAAGGTTTCATTTATCTCAAGTAAATGTATATTATATTTACTTATATAGTTACACGTCACATAATTAATTTAATTTGTAAATTGTGTAGTAGGAAAATGGTTGCCAGTATCGCATCATCCTGGAAATATCTAATTCGTATTCTTGGAGACTTGTCTCGATGCTGCTTACGATCCTTTAAGTCTTTCAAAGTCATCCGTTTTTCCACAGGTACAGTCTGAAGAACATCTAAAGCATCCCCTTGAAAGGCGATGGTCACATTTACTGACTTTTCTCGTTCAAACTGTTTTCTCGTTCAAACGTCCACGACGAGATTAAAAAAGAATTGGGCAGTAGAAGAACCGATAATTGGATCAATCTCTTAAGGCTAATTGTAAGACAGGCTAAGATACTTCTGGGTGAATATAACCAGAAAAGATCGGAAGCTTGTGTGAGATCTGTATACCCATTTATAAATGGTAATGTTAGTACCCGTAACGCCATCTATGTTTCAGTTTCAGATAAGTGGATCTCCTTATATCACAGTCATCTGTAGTCTGTGACCCCGTAGGATTATAGATCGTACGTAGATGCCGCCACGAGTACTAAATAAGAGTCACATGCGCATTATCTCGCATTACAAGTTCGTATTTCATCTTGAGTTTTGTCTTGTATTATGACCATTACTGAATTACTGTGTTTATCAGAATACTAGAGAATAAAAGCTTACAACAAGGTGTTGTTTTATTGAGTAGTGTATAAGGCATACATCAAATCAAATCGTTTATTTTACATAATTTAAGTAGTACATTAACAGAACATTGTTTGGAATGGATTCTCTAAACTTGTCGAGAGTACATCCACAGTCATTGGGATACTTACCTATCAATTTAACATAATAATACATATAAAATACATCACAGCCTGCATCTGCCTGAGCAAGAACAGGCTTCGTATTGTAACAGGTATCCTTACCTGGCATTATCGACTAAAAGGACACCTTAGTAAACTGAGAGTAGTAGAGGATAGTGAGTGCAGATTCTGTGAGGAGGAGGACGAAACCTCCATTCATATTCTAACTGAATGTGTAGTACTCCAGTATCCAAGGGCACTATACCTACCTAGTAGGAAGATATCAACTAGAAAAGAGATTTACCTAACACGAAGCCACTCCAAATCCTACACTTCCTTGAGAAGATAGGATTGGAAGGGTCGTTATAGGCATTGAGACATTTCCTGGGTGCATTAGCGACAGAAGGGGGCACAATAGATCTTTTAGGTCGCAGTGTATTAACACCCCATTCCCAAGTGAATGTATACCTATTATATTTACTTATTATCATGTCTCATAATTAATTTAATTTGTAAATTGTGTGGTTGGAAAATTGTTGCCAGTAAAATGGGTTTTATTTATCTGTAGTTAATGAATATTAGTTTTAGTTATCTAGGTACCTGTCACATAATTATTTGATTTATAAATTATGTGAAAGGAAAATTGTTGGCAACAAAATTATTATAATCACTCTATTATCCATTATTAATTGTTATTAAACCAAATGAGTACAATATCACAACGTCTCTACAAAATTGCTTAACGTTGTTCTATTTCTAACTGACAAGAATTCATCGAAATTAAGTTTTAAAAGCCAAAATGTTTGAGTTTATTATTCAAAATATTGTGTATTAGAAAACCTTGGCAATATTTTAAAACGGTAATTATGAACTTATCACTTATTATCGCTTTATTCTAAACTGTTATTATATTATATTATAAAAATTGTTTTTTTAACCCTACTTTCCCAATTATTAAAAACCATAAATATTTAGTGCACAAAATTTAATTAACTTAAAAGGGACTAACAATAAACAGATACTTTATTCTATTTTTTATTACCTATATAAGTGGTTCTCATAATAAATCAATAAAAATAATTTACAAAAGAATCGATATTATTAAAAAATATTAGTATAAAAATTTAGAATTTATAAAACCTATCATTGCAACGTTTATTGAAATTATTTGTGTATAAAAATAATGAATGTTTTTAAAAATATATGTATTGGTCGACTGAAAAATTCATTTTTGACGGTTTTCTATAAACATCTCATATTAGAAACATTGATCCGTTGAAATATCTCAAAACTAATAAAATAATATAAATCAAATGCATTTCTATTGACATTTATTTGATACGCTACTGGATAATAAAAGTAAACAAACCCCGCTCTTCCCCTCCTAACAACTGGCTTGTATATGTTGCTTTCAAACAAACGCAATGTAAATTTTTGACATTCATTTATCTATTATTATTTATTTATCTGAGGATGCATCTGAGATGTTGCGAATTTTTTATCACGTGATAGAGAATTAGATCTGAATGTAGATGTAATAAACAAACGCTCTAGACTTTATTTGGTCACGTGACAAATGTCAATGACAAGTTAGAAGTTTATACTTATTAAATTTGACTTTTGAGACTACAAATCAACCTAAATTTGAAATATAAACAAAAATTAAGCAAACTAATCACTTTTATATTCATGCTAGCATAAACAAAGGAAAAATTGACAAACAAGGCTTCACAGAACACTTACTTTCTGGCATGGAACGAACATCTCATTCACATCTCATTCCAAATCGAGATGTAAAAAATGTAATCTGAACAGGTACATCTGGGATAAACAAACGCAGATGTAGATGTAGTAGATGTGTCCGATGTGGATAAAAAAACGCTCGAGATGTAAAAAATGCTTCCGATGTGGATTCTCAAACCCTGCAATAGTAGGCTGAATAGCCCTGACCGCTGAGGCCTACAAAATTGAAAAGAAGAAGAATATTTATAGTATTGTGACGAAGTCACTAAAATTCCCATTAATTTATTCCATAAATTAATTTCTAAAATTAATTTCCGTCTATGAACATTTTCAAGACCCCCTGTAACTAATGTTTCCATAGAATTACCGTTTTTAAATCTTTACAAGAGCCCTCGTAGTTTAAAACTTTTCAATATCACAATAATGTAAATCGTCTCGTAAAATTGCAATAGTAGTAGATTTTATCAGTAAGCTGATCAATTAACGTTTTTTTTGCAATAACAATTTATTTCCTCTAGGTGGGGCTACCGCCCCACTCCGGCAAAAGTACGAATTCTGATAAAACTAGATGTTTGCGATGAAGGAGATCTCTTTTCCTGCTGTTACCGTGAGTTGAAGAATAAAAGTTGCCTTGCTGTAGTGCCGATTATACCGCAAAGCGATTTTGCTGAAAAGTTAATTAAGGTAGGCCTTTTTATTTAAAATTCCGTCTAATAATTCTCCCTGTAACATTCACTTCCGTACTATTAATTACATGAGCTATTCGACCGATATTTTTGATTTCTTAGTGCCTGTCAGGGTAACGAATTGTATTTAAATCCGGGGCGTTAGTGCCCTTCAACCATTTTCGTGTTAACCAAGGGATGATAGTGGTATTCGCTTGCTATCCCTGTCGAGAGTCGTAGCCGTTTCTGTTCTGTGGAAGCTATGGATTCCCAGATCTCCACATAAGAGAAACTTGAAACCGAATAAATAAAATAAAAATTCTCAAAGTATTGGTCGAATAATACCGCGTTAAGACACCCGTTATTTGGTCTATTGTGCCTAGTAAAATAATATTGCGGGGAGGATATTAGGCGTCGTTTTTTACAAAGGCATCCGTCATTTTTTTTTTCTCTCATGAGTGGAGGGTGATACTGTTCACCACCATTGGCCGATTACCGATATTTTTTATTACTGAGAGTAGCTTATTAATTTTTTTTATTTTTAAAACGTATAGTTTGAATCATATTTAGTTTTATTATTGTAGATTTTTTTCTTATGACTAAAGCCGGCCGTTTTCATTAATAGCAAGGAATTTGTGCTAAGGGTGTTAGTGCCCACCGTTTTAATTTTTTTTTATAGGGAAAATTGTTATTTTATTTTCTTATGGGTATAGTATAGGTCATAGTTAATTTTACCGTTTTATCATTTTCTGTAAATACCGAGACCTTTTATTTTATCAACATACATAATTCTACATTTATTTTATTACCGTTATTAAACAGATAAATATATACCGTTTTCATCCCGTTTATTTTATTTTTAATTATTATTTATTTCATTTATTTTGTAAATATATTTTTGATTGAAATTCCTGAGTTTAATTTTGAATTACGCCTTTGCTTTTTTTTTTCGTTTTCAGGGCGTAGTGATTAATAGGTAAAAGTGCAGTGAAAAACTTTATTTACTTTACTACCCCAGTGTAGGTCAACTTAACAGCGAAGGTCTATCCGTTTCATTTTTTTTTGTTTGTACCTGGACTCCACTGAGTCTACTGAGGGTGTACTCTACGTGCACCCCAGGGCCGCAGAGCAAACTGCGATATCAAAACTGGCGCCTGAGCAACCCCTATTCGGGAATTACATTCATAGCGCCACAGACTCGCTGAAGCACTGTAGGTGAATCAGGAGACTTGTCACAGTATTATCAGTGTTGTTCCTGGTTGTACAATTGTACAAAAAGTTGTACAATCAGTTATGTGGTTGTACTGTTGTACGCACTTTTGAAAAAAGACAGAAATGTTGTACAATTTGAAATTGCTAAATATTTATGTAAAATCGGGTATATAAAAGGTTTTCTTAGCTCAAAAAGTCTACGATTTGTTGAATAGCATGCATTAAAATTAATAAAAAAAAATAAAAGTTTAAATTTGGCGCCATTCGCGACTAATCAGTACACCGTTTTACCACAGCTTATACAATACAGCTCCACAACTCCGTGTCGGCGTCTTTGATCTGGCGGTCGAGAACCAAGGAAGACGGAATGGTGCTATCTCTGTTAGATTAAAGGGAAAAGTCGGGCCCGGATTAAGCAATTTTTTTATTATTGAAAAAATTGAAAACCTTGACGTAATAAGGTTGGTTACATGCCATGTTAAGTAAGTTTTGGGAAATTAAATTTTTAATTTGTTTTAAATCTGTCAAATATAATTAAAAAATTTATTTAAATATAAATATTATGAAAAATAGCACATCTTTCGGATTAGAGGTAAAATAATTTGTATGTGGCTAGTAAAATCCTCGTTAACAAATGTTTTGAGCTAAAACAGTCACTTCACGACAAATTGTGACTTGGATCCTTTTTACACCAAGGGCTTCAATTGTTAAAGAAATGTGTCACGCTCGTGGATGCAAATCAAGTGGTACACCCCGTGTCTCTGGCAAGTGTTACTCTTCGCGCAAAGGGTTTATACCTAGATAAACGAATGCTTCGACTGAGGTCTGGGAACTCTATGGTATTTTGGAATTATAAAGAATTTGTGCTTTTATTTTAACAATATTGGTTATATTTAGATGTATTCTTATTAATTGAAATACAGATTTGTAGAAGTAATACTTTAACAGTTTTTATTAATATAATATATTCAATTTTTATCTGACCATACCGAAGTAGGGAATTTTGAAACTTTATAGTAATGTGAAATTTGAATTACAATATTACACGATATTACATAATTAGTACTTATTTTAGGTAGGTACTAAATTTGTACTTGGAGAAAGTAATATCGATTTTTACAAGAAAACTTGAAAAGTAAATTAATTTAGTTCTTATTTCTGATGTAAAACTTAAACCAAGAAAACAAATAAATTGTAGTTTGTTCAACAAGGGTGGATATGATAGCCATATCACACAAAGACGAAGTTTGAGCACGACGTCGTAGGCGGAGTACTCAATCGTCTGATTGTGATATGAACAATCCACTCGATATGGTCAGTATATTTTTTCTACGACCCACTAACGAAAATCTACAAATTTAAAAAATTATTTTAGGTTATTTAGACAAAATAACTAATTTTCAGGACTTTAGTTTTAATACTCGTAATTAAATTAGTATCATGTAGTTTGATTAAAATTTATTTTTTTTTAAATGTGGACATAATAAAAACAAAAATGCTATTATTTATCGAGTCTACACAAAAATTTTAATGTATATTTAATATCAATAACTAAAATATATATTGACAATTAGTTTAACAGAATTATCACTTATTTAAAAATTTTTAAATAATAGGAGTTGGGTGACCAAAATATGAACTGTGATTTGTAGATTTAATTTTGTTAAAGTGTTCTCACTACCTAAAATGGATATGAAATATATTCGTAGTTGAACGCAATAACATAATTTTTCGTTTTGTAGTATGTGCGTAGATTGGCTAATATCCATGCACAGATTACAAAACGAAAAAGTATGCTATTGCCTTCAATTGAACGAATATATTTCATATCCATTCTAGGTAGTGAGAACACTGCAAAAAAAATAAATTCGCCAATCACCGTTCATATTTTGATCAACCGACTGCTATTATTTTTAAAATTTTAAATAAATGACAATTCTGTCAAACTAATTGTCAGTATATTTTTTAGTTATTGAGATTAAACATACAATAAAATAAGTTATTCTTTTGGAAAACGTTAGCATGGATGACTAAAGGGTATTGGGTTAATTAATTCTAAAAGTGTGGTACAAATGTTATTTTTTGTAGCCAATTCTTCAAAATTATTTTAAAATATCTTTTCAATATTGAATATTAGTTCTACAAATTCATCATTTGACAGTTGCAGATTTCCAAATGTATCTGAATTGGCGTTATCATATGCCTTTTAAAAGCAATAAAAAGAAAAATCGTCTAATTCAACGTGATCTTTGTTATATTTAAGACAGGTATCGCAGGAGTGGATCCGCAAGGCTTTTATTAAAAGGTAACCACACACATACCTGATAAAAATTTTCTGTAGCAATTCGTCTTTACAATAATTTAGGGTGTTAATAATTTCATCATAAAATAAAATACAAGGTGTTCCATTTAAAAAACATACATTTTAATTTTCCAGGCAAAAACGTGACACCCTGTATATCCAAAGATATTTTTAAAATATGTAGGTATTTTTCAAATCCATATAACTTTTATTTAAAACTTTCTTGCGTGTCTACAACAAAATAATGAACAATAACGCACTAATGAGACACCCTGTATAAATTATATTTTTAACAATGAAAATTTCTTATAATGTAGTACTTATCGGTTTGGGTCCTTGGGAAAACTAAAGAATGTTTTCTTGCAGGTATAACCCTTATTAAAACAGCTTTTGACTGCACAAACTCATTCTACTCACAGCTAAAGAGTCACCAAAATAATAACAGTACCTTTAACTCAAACAAAATCAACGAAATTATAGGCTCCACGAAATTATACAATCAACGAAATTATACGCACGACTCAACACCTTGCCTAAGTACGCTTCTGAACGCCAAAACCGTCTTTTCCCTTCGAAGGCGGAGCTTAAGCGATGCGCGACGAAATCGACGCAAATCGTTGCCGCCAAGAGAGTGTTTTAGCTGTATTGTATAAGCTGTGGTTTTACATCAAAAAATATATTTTAAACTGGAAAAAATAAGAATTTTAAGCATGGGAAAGTAGTAGGCATAGTCTGTCAATAAAAAAGAAGAAGATTAATTAGTGGTTGTACAATCGAAAGTAAAAGTGTACAATTTTGACACTGAAAGTTGTACAATTCAAAAATTCCTAGGAACAACACTGAGTATTATCAAATATTGCTGCGTTTGAGAATCCACATCGGATGCATCTGAGATGTAAAAAATCTTTGATCACGTGATTCAGTATACGTAAATGTAATGGGACAGATGTGTCCGATGTGGATAAAAAAACGCTCGAGATGTAAAAAATGCATCCGATGTGGATTCTCAAACGCGGCATAAATATAACCACAAAAATATGAATTATGGGAAAGAAATAAACCAAACTACTGTTGAAATGAATAAAATTGGTAAGTATAATTAAATAAATTAGTTAATAATAATATCAAAGTTCATTACATACAATTTATATGAGATTGTTTACTCACTATAATTTTTTTTAGGAATTACACGACAAAGTGTCCATCCAATTTGTCTTCAAAACTCTTGCAAACACCAAGAATATCCATAAATGTAAGTTGTTCTGTTGGGCAGGCTCCAAAATTTGTCAGGATACAACACCAATACTTATTTTGATCAGGTACAGAGATTTACGCCTTATACATTTCTTTAAATTTGACAAGTTGTCTATTTTAATTCAACTGAATTATAGTACTAACTCTTATTTACTGGGTTTTGGGTTTATTTTAAAAAATTTCAAAATATTCAAAAAGGAAACCCGCTCCCTTTCAAAATTTTTATCTCTCAACAAACTTATTTATTTTGTAACCCGGACATCCTCCCATAGTAACTTTAGACCAGTAGTTTTTCTTAAGTACATTGTTATTACAAAATCATATTATGAAACGAAATTTAAATAAAATAATTGTCCTTTTAAATAATAAATAACATTTGGTTATTAATTGATAAATTAAAAATGTACATTATCAGTTTTATCTAATACCTTTTAAATTGGAAACCAATCAGAACAAACTTCCCATATGTATTGTCATGTTGACATGATATAGGGTATATTATATAGGGTGTCCCATTGTATGATAATTTTTTTATATAGACTTGAATACAAAAATTTTAAAACAAGTAGTTTTAAGATTTATTTGAATAAAATGGATATCATAACAATATATAATTAATAATAATTAAAACACAAATTTAATAAAATTTATTACTCTCATAGGTTAGTCATCAGTCAATCTTTTCATGGGCTGAATGTTGCACCCTTTGTGCTAAGGTGACATAGGCCACTTGCGTTCTTCTTTTCTGCCGATGACATGTTTGACAGTTGACTGACACGACATTTTACTTCATTTTTCGCGGGGTTCACAACCATGTGACACCCACGCCGTTAGCCATGTTGCTTTTTGTTCCACAAATTTTATAAAACGTCGATGTTTTTCTTCAATTAATACAAATAATGTATCAAGTGTTTGTTCGTTTAAAATAGTTTTCGTCTTTGTAAACTGTGATGTCCAATAATTTTAATTTGACGACCTTTTACACACCATCCTCAATGAGTTGTAAGTTTTAACTTTGTTATTCAATTAACTTGTCTTTTTAACAATTTTTATTAACCTTTGTAGCTCCTTGATAATGAGTATAACCATACTCGAAAGCTCGGAATAAATTTAAAAGAGTACACTAGTGAAGTAATTTGCCAAATTCCCCAAAAATTTCCTAACTTATTTCCTAACTAGTCGGCAAAGACTAAGCCTTAGTTGGCTTATTTATTGGGGGCAGCAGCAATATGTAATAAAGAAAACTCTTTAAAGATGATCCAAGCTTTCGGAAATTTAATTACTTATTTCCATCTTCAGGGAATCTATAAAAGGTGTGGTGTGTCTTCATAAGAACTTAATATTATTAAGAGAGTGAGTTACTTACATCTTTGTGAGGATGAATTACTAATGATGTTAAATATGTTAAAAGTTATGATTGTGATGTACATATAGAACTTCTATTACACAGTTTTACAATATAAGTAAAATTATTGTGGTTAAAATTCAGTTACATAGAATTATGTCAAGTTTGAGATTTATAAAATATTAATTTTAAGCTATTGCATAGCTTTTATCGCGGGCTTTGAGCGCGGCGACCGAATGAAGAAATTCCGTAACGAAAATAAACCTAACACCCCCCACTCCGACCGACATGTATTGTAAGCTAATAAAAATATTTTAAACAATATTAACTTCTCATTTATTCAATAAAAAAAAATCGAAAAATAAAAAAATCGAAAAAGAAATTCCGTAACGATGCGGTGCGGCGTTGAAAGCCGTTAATCGTCTAACGTCGTTTGAGTTCGGCAGACTTTGGCACGGTGTTTGTGTGCGTGCGACTAGATGTATGCGTATACACTAGCTGCTAACTGATCATAACTGATTCTATCTCTTTTAGACACAATTTCGGAAAAATTGAATTTGAAAATGAATAATGATCCACAAGAAACCACAACAAAATATGGGACCACCATTGACGCGGTATTTTCCAAATATTTAGAGGATATCAAGTCTTAAATTTATGTTTCTTATTTCAGTCACCATACACCTATAGTTTCAATGATAAAAATTCCTGAATAACCTACATGTATTGTAAGATAATAAAAATATTTTAAACAATATTAACTTTTCATTTATTCAATAAAAGAAAAAAAATTGTTTTCTTATCGGTCACCACGCTCAAAAAGTGTAACTTGAATTAATATCAAAGAAAAAACTTGAATTAATTTTAAAGAAAAAAAAATACTGCATAAATAAAATAAATAAATAATTATAATTGCATAAGTTGATAAAAAATGCTATGCAATAGCTTTACCGCGGCAGTTCTCGAGTGCCACACGTATTTTTTTTAACACTCGAGACACCATGCTTTGATGCATATGCATAAAATTGATTGGTGATATGCTGTTATTCCTGAAATAAGTAACTTTTGTATTATGTGAGTACCTATTACATTAAATTATGAAATGTATCCACTTACAGGTCATTTTCAAATTCTAAATGTTCATCTATTAATTCTAAAACATAATGGGTCGTTTCCTTCGTTAATCTAAAACGGCGAAAACATTAAAGATCGTCCATTGATTCAAAATAGTTTGGCCTAATATTAATTCTACGTGGAAGACCGTAATCTATTATTTCTAATACATCAATATTGTCATCTAGAAAAATCTCATCTTCAAATTCCATTTTATAGGTAACTTTTAAAAAACCCTGCAAGTAAGGTTAAGAAAACTCGCTTTGCTTATGTTAAACCACCAAAAATTATCGCTTAAAGTTAAGGTAGCTTAAACGTACTTTCTTTAACGGTGCATTGCAAATTTATTTCTTAAGCGAGTTAAGACCTTAAGCTAGGCTTTAGCGTTACGGTGCATACAGCCCTTAAAGACGTACAAAATTGGGTGTCCTAAAGGCGCCTTGTTTTGTAACAATGTACGTCCTATAGACGCCTTTAAAACATCTTTTGGATATTAGCGTACATCTTTAAAACGTCGCGAACGTCGTGAACAAACGTCTTTAAGATGTCTTTAAAACGTGTCTGTGCTATCTGGATAGTGTCATTATTTATTAACTAAAAATTAATCTTTTTGTAATACATGTAGATCATTATGTTTTATTATGTAAACGATTTCATTTAATTTATTTCAATATATTTTTTTCTTGTCTTATTCAATAACAACACCTTTTCCAAATTAAAAATGCCTAAGAAAATAGGTACTTACCCAAGGTATACTTTGATTTCTTGTGTTCAATAATTTCCATGATTAATAAATTAAATTTCTGTTACTCACAAATTTTGAGTGTCTTTCTTCCAAACGTTTCATTTTTAAAAATATCTTTCACTTTGACCATAATTTCACTAACAAACACTGAAGCGGACCTTGATTTTATGAAGTGTAAAATTCGAGACATCTGCGCGCGCTGCACGAGAAGTTGCCTAAGTCTAATAAGTTGTCACTGAAGAATTAGCCTATTCCACGGCGTACTATAAAGGTGTTTCGACCAATGAAGTGGAGAGGGGTAGAATGATAACTGTCAATGATAGACACCATGCACAGTTTCGTTTTGCACATTTTGTAAACAAGATTCAGGGACGGTTTAACAACATTTTGTCCAACAATTATAAAATAGTGCATCAAAAAATAATTAACAAGTATAATTTAATACTAAATCGAAATAAAAGCACAAAAAATCACAAATATAAGCAAGGTAACAAAGAATTGACGCCACAAAAGCTTACAACAGCCAAAACACAAACAAAAAAACAGAGCTGAACATCAACATAATCGCTGAATAAAGTCAATCCTGGAATTTGTTTACAGTGCTTTAGGGCAACCTCTCCTTGTCATTTACGTGTGTAAGAGTGGAAGGTTAAATCACGCATAATTTCTACACTCGTGATGGATGCGCAGACGGTACCTTATCGTTCTACCCTCTCTACTGAAAAAAACATACCAAAAACGGTCGTACTTAGGGCAAAAATCCGCTAGGTTCGCTAGTGTCGTTACGGCGGAAAATTGCGGCAATCTTTTTATCTGTCAGAAAAAGTGCAATCATAAAAATAGTTCTGCTATGATGAAAATTCGAGTTTATATGAAATGAAAAATGACAAAACTAGCAGAAGAAGTACAGATAAAAAAATTAATGGTCAACAAATAAGTTTATTGTTATTGATGGTTGCTTATAAGTGTTTTTTTTAAACAAGCTACACTGATGTGTGCGTTTATACGATCAAAAAAGTGTTCAAGATTTAATAAATATGCTCCAATTAAGTTACAAGTTGCTGCCAGAGACTTGCTACTAAATAAGTGAAATGGGGGTGTTTATAAAAAACAGCCGATATTGTTTTGTGTTCAAATATTACCTTTGGCTTTGGCAAAAACAGCAATACTGATTATAAAATGAAGAAGTGGACCTTAACTATGGTACTCAGATTGAAGCTTATTATTTTTAAAGTGAGTTTTGTGATTTTCATTGCCCAGATTAAAGATATTCAATAAACATTTAGTGTATTACCTACTATAATCAAATCCATACATAGTGATTGGAATTACAAACATTTCTGTGAAATACGAGGATATATCAGTATATAACGAGACTGGTGCTATAGCTTCTTTCAGAGGTAACATTTTATAACCCAAAAAATGAGACATGAAAGCCTTATATTTAATGTACTACCCCGCAAGTAGGCTTTGATTTAACTTTTGACATTTGTTACAAATTAATTATTGAATTGTCAGAGTGTTTTGCGTACCCATCGAAAAATGAAAGTGGAGCAAAGATACGCGATAAAATTGTTTGTTCGATTGGGTAAAACACCAACTGAAACTTTTGAAATGATTAAAGGTGCATATCTAGATAATAGTTTATCACGATGTAGAGTGTTTGAGTGGCATAAAAAGTTTAAAGACGGTTGTGAATCAGTTGAAGATGAACCTCGTCCCCGTCGACCACAAACTGCGAGAAATGACACAAAAATTGCAGAAATTAACGACTTGATACAAAATGATCGCCGGATTGGCATAAAACGAATTTCTGACAATGTTAATTTGTCTTACGGTACCACTCAAAAAATTATTCATGAAGATTTAGAGTACCGGGAGATCGCGGCAAGATGGATTCCAAAAGTGATGACCGATGAACAAAAAGCGAATCGAGTGACAATTTGTCAGCAGTTGAAAAGGCAATTGCAACGTAACCCACAGTTTTTAAATAATGTGGTTACATGTGACGAAAGTTGGTTTTATCATTACGATCCTGAATTGAAGTCTCAAAGTATGCAATGGAAGCATAAAGGCAGCCCAAGACCGCAGAAGGCCAAAACTGCTAAAAGCGCTGGTAAAGTGATGCACCTGATTTTTTTGATAAATTTGGCGTTATTTACGATCACATTGTACCTAGAGGACATACAGTAACAGGGGAGTACTATTCTAATGTACTTCGAGGACCCTTAAAGGCAAAATTAAAGAAAAAAAGGCCGCTTTATCAGGACTTTGGCTGGACGCTGCATCGCGACAATGCTCCGGCTCATAGATCAATGATTTGTCAACGAACAATTGAAGAATTAGGGGTTGAAATTATGGTTCATCCCCCCTACTCTCCTGACCTTGCTCCATGTGACTTCCATTTGTTTCCTGAAGTCAAAAAAGAATTGAGAGGTAGAAGATTTGAGTCGGATTTAGAGCTCAACAACGCTGTGATGGGTATACTAAACAGACTATCAAAAAATAGTTTCTCAGAAGTTTATGATAAGTGGATAAAGCGATGGAATAAGTGTATTCAACAGAATGGAGAGTACTTCGAAGGATAGTTGAATTTTTTTAAATAAATGTTTCGTTGTTATACTATAGCACCAGTCTCGTTATTTTCTGATACATCCTCGTAGCATTATACCAGAATAATGAAGTCTCACCGGACTGGAGTATATAATGTTTCCAAAGATCAGTAAGTATCTATATCAATTATTATTATTTTTATTAATAAGTATCAGTAATAAATACATCTCAAAGAATAACAAGGTTGTAACTGTACTTTTTGGAAAAAATGAGATTGGTAGAATATATTAATTAATTTGTTTTTGTGACCAATATATTCATCTGTTAATTATCAATGTTGTGTTATCGAAGCACTAAAGTTATTCACATGGTTCTATCTGCATGTACATAGAACTTATACAGTTTTTAGCAAGTGTCATTATAGTAGTTAGATCTTTGTTATTCCCTAATCCCTAGCAAATGTAGTCTCCATCCTTCACAATTATATTAAGATTAAATGCCAGGTTTTTTACCTCTGAATAAAGTTGAAAGTAACTACTTGCTGATTAGGCTATAGATTATACTTATGCATAACTTTACTCAGAGGTTAAAAAATCTGCCATTAAAAGAACAGTGAGTTTTAGAGCATAAAACGTATTAAATATAATGGGTATTTTTTTATCAAACTTTTTATTTTTAAACAGTTTTGATTGAAAATTATAAAAAAATGATATAGGATACCTAGAAAGATTTATAATATAAAACAACATTTAAAAATTCTGAATTAACAAAAGTATGTATTTTCTGTTCCAAGCGTTATCTCTGTTACCTAAACTAAATACTAGAAACAAAGTTTTAACTGGCAGTTACTACTATGCTTTATCAAATATTCTAAAAAATGTAGGTCGCTTAGTTCTTTCTGCATTTTTATCACATAGGATTTTCTCTTAAATTAGAGTTAGAAACACAATGAAAATCAAACAAGTTATTGGCTATACAAACTTCAACTCCAAAAAATAACTGCCTGTCTAGATACAATCTTGTTATCCTAATATGACAGATGTAGAAGATTTATACAAATGTGAAAAATGTTTCTAGTTCTGCAATGCTAGATGAAATATTTAATTAGGCATCAAATTTGTAAAATGTTAAATAGTATGTAAGTATGTATATAGGGAAAATAAAAAATATAATTATGATGAAGAGTAAGAACTTTTAAATTTTAATATAACTAGAACAAAATATTCAGTAATTAAAAATTTTGATAGGAATTAAAAATTATGCTGGAGTATAAATGTTGTGCTTGTTTTTAAGTGGTTTCGATTTACTTTAGGATTGTTCCAACAATGCTCGGAAATGAGTTACTGACATCAGGATTCTGCACAGTAGTTTATTGAGACTGCAAAATTGTGTACTACCCAGTGATTTGTTTCTGATCGTTGTTGGAACAGACCTTTTATTCAATAAATAATCGAACAAGTTAAATGTGTATTTGGAATTTTTTAATTTTACAAATCTGGAGCTTGAATATGGATTTTCAAATGATGCACTTTTTGTAGTTTTTAATAATGCTTATTTTTTTTTTTTAGTTTCTTGTTCATTTAATAAAGATGCTTTTTTGTATATGGGGTGATAATTTTTAAGCAGAGGCGTGCAGCACCCACAAGATCACTGCCAGAATTAAAGCAAATGGGTAATCTAGAAATATGGAATAGGACAAGATTTTCAAGCACTTGTAAATACAATGTTTTAATGAATTATTGCCGTTATCAAAGTTAAAGGTGATGAGACACTCATGAAAATTTGTAAATATTTAACCCTTTCAGTGTATTTGTCCCTCCAGAGGGACACATTAACCCTGAAGTATACATCTGTTAATTTTGGTAGAAATCTTTTCGTTTTGGTTTATTTACTTTATTTGCATTACTTTTAAGGATTTATGTTATAAAAAAATTATGTTCATAGTAAATTTTTGTTTTTGTAATGTCCCTGAACAGGGACGTTATGTCTTGGAGTAATAAAAAATACTATGAAAATATTTTAATTTACTTAAAATAAACAAAGAAAACATACAATTTACTACAATGGTATTTTTTTTAATGAAAGTGGAAGTGAAAGGGTTAAAAAAATAAAAGAATTTATCAGATTTATGAATGATTTGTTCTTGTAGTGACAGTCACTATAAATTTGAGAAGTGTGCTAGTTGAAACGGGACAGGGCTCGTATAGTTTTATTTAAAAAGTAAACCTTGTCATTAATTAAATATAAATGATTATTATATTACATTATTGAAATATATAATGTAAAACAAATTGTTGTACCTACTGTTTTTCTGAAATTGGAAGTGTTGTCAGGTTTGTTACTGTCTGCTGCTAACTGTGATGTGTACAAGCGAACATAATAAACCTACTTATTGAGTTCATTAATATGAAAAACTCATAAAAAATCTGGAAACTATACATTTGAAATGTTCCTACTTATTTTTTCATTACTGCTATTATCTAATAGAACAATTCCTATGCTTTTATTTAATATATCATTTTCCACAAATAAATATAAAAAAATAATTAGTAAAATTATAAAATGAGTTCCAATTAAATAATGAACTATATTATTAATTTAAATTGTTAATATAAGAAATGAATAAATTAAGTAAGTAAAAGTAATAATGGGAAATGTGTAAATTGTATTTGTTTCTAATTTTAAATAATTTTGTGTGTATTGTTAATTTTCTTTCTAAAGTAAAATTAATAAATTAATAATTTTTTCGTCATACTGTACTAATATCTTACCATAATATGAGCGAAATTGATATCGAAAAGGTGCATTTAACGGCCGCCGGCCATTAAATAAAATAACGGCCGCGCACCACCTACAACAATCACAACAATCTAAAGTTGCCTAGCAACCACATCAATATACTATACAAACATTGTAAGTTTGACAGTACTGTTTCTTGTTGAGTGATTATAGAGCGGAAAAGATCAAAGATGGAAGAAATTTTCGAAAACGATATTCCCTCCGATGTACTGGAAGAAGCAGCTGCGGCAACCAAAAATTTATTTCCGAGTACAACCCAACAAAGATATCAGCAGGAATACGACAACTTCGTGAAGTGGCGTCAGAATAAAAACATACATAGTGTAAGTGAAGAAGTACTGCTAGCTTATGCAAAAGGAATGTCTGAAACGTATTCTCCTACATCACTGTGGACAAAAATATCAATGCTGGAACTTGCGTTAAGAATACATGAAAACATTGACATATCAAGGTAAATTACTATACTATCCGCCAACATTGAACTAACTATATACTCATCGAAATTATGTTTGTTTGTAGATTCGGTAAACTATTCTTGTTCTTGAGGCGCAAAAATGAAGGTTATACCCCAAAGAAAGCCAAGGTTCTATCGGAAAATGATATACTTAAATTTTTGCTGGACGCCGATGATCATACCTGGCTACTGGAAAAGGTTGTGTTAGTGCTCGGTATTCTAGGAGGTTGCAGGAGAAGTGAACTTACGTCTCTCACCATTAACAGTTTCGAAGATACAGAGAAAAACATCCTCGTATCACTAAAAAATACTAAGAATAAAAAAGACAGAAATTTTCTTATCCCAAAAACAGGACTTCCATTTGATGCATATGGTTTATACAAGAAATACAGTAATCTGCGTCCTCCTAGTATCAAAAATCAGAGATTTTTCGTTGGTTATAGGAATGGCAAATGTGTGCAGCAAGTCGTCGGCATACATACCATCGGAAGCGTTCCTAAGAAAATTGCCACCTTTTTAAAACTTGAAAATCCCGAACTTTATACAGGACATTCATTTCGTAGAACATCAGCAACTATGCTCGTAGAAAATGGTGGTGACTTACTGTCATTAAAAGAACTGGGAGGATGGGAATCATCAACGGCGGCGGAAACTTACATAGAAAAATCGGTTTCTAAAAGAATGAAAATAACAAAACAACTTTTTCCAAATAATCCGGAGAATATTGCATCTTCAAGTACTGCAAATAGTTCACATTCTTCAGAAACATCTTCCTCTGTAAAATCTAAATATCCTTGGCAGATTTCAAATAACACCAATTGCGAATTCAATTTCCACATCCATTACAATATAAGGAATAAATTGTTTTATTCCATTAAGAGTTACGTTTAATAAAATTTGTTCTTAAATTAGGTGTTTTGTTTTTGTAGCAGTATGACGAAAAATCTTGAACGAAACACGGCCGATAACAGCAAATAACGGCCGTTATTTGCTATTTATCGGCCTTATAATGTTAATAACTATAACAAAAATTTAATGAGATGTTTTATTTGTGTTAGAATCCGAATACAATAAGAAGAACGCTTCTGTCATAATGATTACTTCGAATTTCAAATACATAGTATCTATAACTTATCAATAAATAAATATTAAGTTATTAGGTATAAAAAATATTTCCTATATTCTTAAAAGATTAACACTTCATCCCCAGTGGATAACTTCGGTAACTGTATCAGCAATACTTTCCACATTCTCATCTCCTTTGAGAAGTAGTCCCATCGTAAGTAATAAAAGCAGGAACAGCATTTTTTAGGTAGTTTTTTTTTTATATTTGCGCTGCACATTAAATAATGGTAATCTTATAATTGAAGGGTCTGGACCATTCTTGTTCCGGCTAGTTCTGATAGTTGGAATCGTAACATACAGTTGCAAGGTTATATTTAATTATTTGGAACCATGGAATAAGCATATTGAAATAACTTTTACTTTTTATCAAGTATTTACCAATTTTTACATCGATTAAAAATAAAAAAAATCTGTAGATTTTTATTTTTAACTTCAAATTTTTGTCAAATTCTAGACTTTAGTGCGGAATGGTGTGAATATGCGGATTTCTAGACTCGTCAACTACAAGATAACCTTAAATAATTATTAGGTACATCAGAAAAAACATTGTTTAAATTATTGACCAGTGTATGTACAAATTATTCAATACAGAAATTACCAACATCTTCGACCCCGAACTACATTTATTTACTTAAAGGGATTAACTCCTATAAAAATACAGAATTGAAAAATCTTAAATATTTCTTACAACTCAAATTTTTATTAATTTAAAATCAGTACTTCTATAAAAACCTAGTAAATACATTTAAAGAACTGGAACAAAACACATTCGGGGATGATTATTATTAAACAAATGTATATTTAAACACTTAAAAATAAAAAGGCTACAAGTAAAATAAATTTATCATAGTATCTATTTGATTCATATAACCAGATACAACTTTCCAGCATTATAATCAAGCTAAAAGGAATAAGTCAAAGATTTTATTTATTCGCAGGGTCAGAAAAATATCAAAAGAAATACCTATGTAGGTATATGAAATTTATATCATGAACACATTATAATAGGGTCCAAGTCATAACATTATTAGTACCAAGGAGACAGGATAAATAATACAAAATATTTATATAGTAAAACTATATACTAATAATTCTTTTTATTACAGAAAAGACAAAGTTGAATAACCTATTTACATAACCTACAATCATTTAAAACGTAGACATTAAACATATTTACTTCAAAAATAACGTTTCCTAGTAGATTTCTTAGCACTTTTTCACGGATAACGTAATTTGCATTAAAATGTTTTTCACAAATGGAACTTTTGGGTTTAATGTTTATTTTCATACCACCAATAAATAATTTGCACCATATTCTGTATAACTGTTTTTTGGCATTATAAAACTGCTATTAATATGTTGAAGACTCTCTCCCATAATCACAATTAAAAACAGCACAACGATTCACCATGATTTATATATTTTAAGATTTTAAAAAATATGTATGTCAACACTTTTCAAATTGCAGCTCCTACTTTTATCTTTTATTTACTTTCTCGCCGGATACACTAGCGAACCTAGCGGATTTTGGCTAGGAAGTACGATCGGTTTTATCGCCGTTTTCATTTGTTTTTAAATAGGAGTTGATGCACCTTATAGTACACCGTGGCCTATTCTGTCAAAATAAAAAAATACCATTTAATAATAGCGTGAAGTTAAAATGTATAAAAAAGGATAGTTATTTGTATTTTCATTTTTGTTCGAAAGAAAACATAGAATGAATGATTAAAACTGGTTTCCCATCAGTAAGTCACAAAATTGCATTCCAGCCACATATTATAATCAAAGCCAGAAATCTTGAAATCTAGTCCTTGCTGAATGAACATTTAAGAATAAAGGGATTTTAAAGAACATCGTAAAATGATAATTTATTGTTTATTTAAAACCTTTGAAGTTTCTGATGTCTACTATTTCCAGCATTACACAAAAATAAAGATAATTTTTCTTCTTATTGTACACCTATCCATTTATTTGTTTGATTTAATTTCCACTTTGCTAGTGAAATTTTTTATTTATTTATTTATTTAATACATCCAACAGGCTTTATCAGCCCAATTACAGGAGTATATAATATAATATTTAAAAATACAAAGTTTGAGAATACTTACTTAACTAAATTACATTCTAATTACCTAATTTGATACCAATCTGTAACATTGCTCTCTAAATTGGTAAAATTTTAGAAAAAATATATCAACAGAATACTGATTAACACTTCTACACATTGTAGTTAAAGGACTGTGAAAGTGATGTTGTGAATTTGGCACTTGAATATGAAATGTTATATTTGACCTTGATGTAATACGTGGGATATGAAAATTAAATTGAGATAGCAGAGAAGATGAATCTATAGAATTATTAATTAATTTATAGATGAATATCAAATCTGCTATTTCTCTTCTTTTTCTCAGACTCACAAAACTGAATTATTCTAACAATAAATTATAATCATAATGACGAATAGGATAACGGCCATGTGTTTTAAAGTAAATAAATTTTAAAAATTTTCTTTGGACAGATTCTAATGCACTTATGTACTTTAAATGGTTAGTATTCCAAACACAACTGCAATACTCCAGTTTGCTACGAACTAGTGAAAAATAAACAGAGAAGATGGCTTCTAAAGATTTAAACTTTTTACAGTTTCTAATAACAAAATCCAAGATTTTTGTTGCACTTTGCACAGAATTTTCAATGTGTTCCGAAAAAGTCAGTTTGCTGTCAAATAAGATACCTAAATCTTTGTAATTATATATCCGGGGAATAACAAGATTATCTAATTGATAGTCGTATAAGACAGTGTTTACTTTCCTGGAAAAGGACAGGACTTTGCATTTGTTAGTATTCAAAGATAGTTTATTTACGATACACCAGTTATGTAAGTTTGCAAGGTCGTTTTGAAGAGCAATGCAATCTGAGGTATCCTTTATTTCCCTATAAATTTTCATATCGTCTGCAAACAAGAGTTTCTTAGAGTTGATACAATGACAGATGTCATTAATAAAAATAACAAATAATAAAGGGCCCAAATTCGAGCCCTGAGGAACCCCTGACGTTGACACGAAATTAAAAGATTTGGCACTCTCATATTCAACATATAACTGTCGATTAGTTAAAAAAGACTTTAACAGTGATTGCATACTCTTTGAAACACCAAATTGTCTCAGTTTCAGAAGCAATTGTTTGTGAGACACCTTATCAAACGCTTTACTAAAATCTGTGTATGCGACGTCAACTTGATTTCTACAATCTAAAGAACTAGATATGTATTGCGTAAATGTACACAGATTTGACGCAGTACTTCTGAGCTTCACAAAACCATGTTGGTATTCCGTGATTGAATTTTTTACGTGGGAATATAATATATTAGAAAATATAATTTCAAAAATTTTGGAAAAAACTGAGATTATATAAGTTTCACTGTTTTTTTTTTTGCTAGTATTTGTACAATTTTCAACACAGCAACTCCGGTTGCTTATTGTGTTGTTTTTACCTACTTTTTTGAAAAAATAAAATAAAATGTATACGTTGATATGCCAAAATTACAAAATATCGCCCTAAAATGCACGAATTATCCGCAGCTAGCGCTAGTATCGCTTTTGCTTCCCTTTCCATGACTTCGCACAGAGCGAATAGTCTATTTTTATGTATGATAGAGTATTAAAATAATAAAGCGTTCGTAATCCATAGGCGTAACACTTCTTTTAGTAGACAGTTAAAATATTTTTTGAAGTTATTCCTCGAGTAAACACTTATATTTTCACCTAATTAACCTGATTATAACTTCTAAACAGCTGAAGGTAAAAAAGTGCAATTTTTTCTAAAATGTTTTATTTTTTCACAAGGTATGTTAAGAACATTGTGTCAAACGGGTTATGTAGGTATAAGGGTTTAAACTTTGACTTTTAAACAACGTTACGTTCATAAATAATAATTTTAATATAAAAACTACTTCTTACCTACAAATCCAAATCAGAATCGAAATCAGAAGAAGAACTGTCGCAACCAATATTTAGAATGAGTGGCTCGATCATTTCATCAGTAATATTGTCCAACTTCCACATTTTCTCTTCTTTAATCGTATGATTTACTGCCTTTCCCAGTTTTCAGGCTTCACATTATTTACAGCCTCCAAAAACAACTGTTTAACATCACTCATTTTAAAAGAATTATTCTTGAAACTTCTCCCTTTGTCTGTGCCCATATCAGTTCAATCGGGTTTACTTCGCAATGATATGGTGGTGATCTAACCACCGTCATCCCACGATTTTTTGCAATTTCATCAATTTCATATTTTTTGAATTTCTCTTTATGAAGGGAACACAAATGATACAGTTCTTTTCTCACAGAACCGGGATGGAACTTAATATTCTTTGAATTTAGCCAATTCTGTAAATCTTTTTTTAACCACTTGGTTGTGGGCATTTTTTCTATAAGTCTCGAGTGATACCTTGCATTATCCATTATACAGTTCTGAGGAAGAAGATCTATAATTTGTTCGAACCACTCTTTAAAGACATCAGCATTCATGTCCTCATGGTAGTCATCGGTACGAGTAGATTCAAAAGTCAATAAACCACCTTTAACAAAACCGTTTGAACAACCGATGTGTACTATTATTAGTCTGCGCCCCTTTCCTGATGGTGGATTTAAACCAGTAGATAAATTATTTAAAAAAGCCTGTCTTCGACTTGTAACAGTTTCATCTTACCAAAATTTATTTGGTTTATGACCCTCGTTGATCCATGTTTCATCTAAATAAAATATATTTCTTCTTTGGTTTCTCATTTCTTTTATAGTCCTTAGGTAATTTCTTCTCCATACTACAATATCGCTTCTTTCTATTAAAATAGACTTTCTGGAAAAGACCCAAAACTTGTAATAGCTCAGGTACATTTATTACAATTTTAGGAAATAGACTATAGTTAAGGAGTAAAATCACAAATCATCCTCAAATAGTATATTACAGGGAGTATTGGATAAATAGCCGCATGAACTCGCTCTCAAAATAAATCCCTAAGAAATATTCAATCTATAAAAAAATAATATAAGTTAACATTAAATTTCAGTCTCGTGTTAAATGAAAGGTACATATAATTAAAACTTAATATAAAACAAGTAAATATAATACTTTAATTTATTGATTTATAATATGATATATTTCTAATACAATTTTATAGTATAAAATAAAATAAATAAATAAATAGGTAATATATAAAAAAATTAATAAGTAATTATATTCAAAATAGAAAATTACACAATATATATATATATATATATATATATATATATATATATATATATATATATATATATATATATATATATATATATATATATGTGTGTGATCGTAAATTAATTTTTTGACTATATCCTTTAGAACAGCCATACTCAACCTGCGGCCCTCCAAGCTTTTTTCTGCAGCTCTCCAGGCTTTTTGTGCAGCCCCAAACACTATTATTTAGGAATTGAAATGGTTGATCTACAGTCCTTTTTTGAAATAAATTGTCCTTGCGACTTTTCAAAGCTTATTAAAACAACTAAAACAACATGAGGACTTAAAACGGATCCCTATCGTCACCCATTGTCTTTATTTACATTTCAAAAAGGTGGCAACTCTAGTTATAACCCAAAAATATTGTGGCCCTGTAGCATAACAAACAGATTTATGTGGCCCGAAAGAAAAAAAGGTTGAGTACAGCTGCTTTAAAACAAATGTCACATTTAAATGGTTTGTTTTATTAGTATGATATATTAAATGTGACCGTAAGCTAGTTTTTTGACTAAATTCTTTAAAACAAATATCACATTTAAATGGTTTTTCTTTAGTGTGAATTATAAAATTTTGTTGTAATTTAAATTTTTGTTTAAAATTTTTTAAACAAATATCACATTTAAATGGTTTTTTATTACTCGAATTAATAAATGTTTTTGTAAGATACAGTTTAAATTAAATTCCTTAAAACAAATGTCATTACTGTGAATTACTAAAAATGTGTCTAAGATAGATTTGCGATTAAATAATTTGGGACAAGTTACATTTAAAAGGTTTGTCATTACTGTGAATTATTAAAAGTTTCCGTAAGGTAAATTTGTCATTAAATCCTTTGGAATAAATATCACATTTAAATGGTTTTTAATTAGTATGAATTATTAAATGTGACTGTAAACTAATTTTTTGATTAAATCCTTCGGAACAAATATCACATTTAAATGGTTTTTTATTATTGTGAACTATTAAATGTTTCCGTAAGTTAGATTTGTCATTAAATCCTTTGGAACAAATATCACATTTAAATGGTTTTTCATTAGTGTGAATTATTAAATGTGACTGTAAGCTATTTTTTCGACTAAATCCTTTGGAACAAATGTCACATTTAAATGGTTTTTCATAACTGTGAATTATTAAATGTGTCCGTAAGGTAGATTTGTCATTAAATCCTTTGGAACAAGTATCACATTTAAATGGTTTTTCATCAGTATGAATTATTAAATGTGGCTGTAAGCTATTTTTTTCACTAAATTCTTTAAAACAAATATCACCTTTAAATGGTTTTTCATTACTGTGAACTATTGAATGTTTCCGTAAGTTAGATTTGTCATTAAATCCTTTGGAACAAGTATCACATTTAAATGGTTTTTCATTAGTATGAATTATTAAATGTGACTGTAAACTAATTTTTTGACTAAATCCTTCGGAACAAATATCACATTTAAATGGTTTTTTATTACTGTGAACTATTGAATGTTTCCGTAAGTTAGATTTGTCATTAAATCCTTTGGAACAAATATCACATTTAAATGGTTTTTCATTAGTATGAATTATTAAATGTGACTGCAAGCTATTTTTTTTACTAAATTCTTTGGAACAAATATCACATTTAAATGGTTTTTCTTTACTGTGAACTATCGAATGTTTCCGTAAGTTAGATTTGTCATTAAATCCTTTGGAACAAATATTACATTTAAATAGTTTTTCATTAGTATGATTCATTAAATGTGACCGTAAGCTATCTTTTCGACTAAATCCTTTGGAACAAATGTCACAATTAAATGGTTTTTTATAACTGTGAATTAATAAATGTTTCCGTAAGGTAGATTTGTCATTAAATCCTTTGGAACAAATATTACATTTAAATGGTTTTTCATTAGTATGAATTATTAAATGTGACTGTAAGCTATTTTTTTTACTAAATTCTTTAGAACAAATATCACATTTAAAAGGTTTTTCATTACTGTGAACTATTGAATGTTTCCATAAGGCAGATTTGTCATTAAATCTTTTGGAACAAATATCACATTTAAATAGTTTTTCATTACTGTGAATTTTTAAATGTCGTTGTAAATTAGATTTTAGATTAAATTTTTTAGAACAAATGTCACATTTAAATGGTTTTTCATTAGTGTGAATTATTAAATGTCGTTGTAAGTCACATTTTAGATTAAATTTTTTGGAACAGATGTCACATTTAAATTGTTTTTCATTACTGCGAATTATTAAATGTGTTGGCAGGCTAGAAACGTCGTTGATTTCTAGGAAAACTTTTCTCGATCTATTTTTTACTACATGAATAAAATGGTGCCGAAAAAAAATCATTTTTGTCATGAATCTTCCGCAAAATTCACAAACCACGAAGTCTTTCCCAAAATGTCCGTCGATATGTTTCGATCTTGATTTAGAAGAACAGAAATCTGCAAATAAAAAAAAAATCTAATTTAACAATTACCAAACTTTTATTAAGTACGTTGTTCACACTGTATTGTTGGTATATTTTATAGATATATTAAAAATAAAAAAGCTTGGAACAATGAGAATGTTGGAAAGCAAGCAGTCCTGCAAAAAAAAACATGGAAATACTTGTTATACATTTATTAAAAATAATAATTCCAAAGGCGTATGGTGACACTCACGGCCGATACTCTCGTTCTACCCCGGAGCGGTATTTTGCCTTCAGGTTGGTATTCTCTTATCATAGTGATTAATGATGCTAACATACTTATGTTTAAAAAACTATAATATACCACAAGCTATTATTTTGAATAAATTTGAGAATGGATAATCTTGACATAAGTTTTAGTAACCCGGCTTGGTTTAAGCAATTCATAGTTTTAATCTAGCAGCACTTATACAGGGTAGGATGTTTATTAATTGAGTGTAGATATTTAAGGGTATAAATCCTTGGGTGATTTTAACAACGTATGTCGTAAATCTCTTAATTTTTGAGCTACAGGATGTTGCAGTTTTAAGAAAAAAATAATTTGTTTACCATTATTCCGATATTTTTACGAAATTTTGTACACACCTTTTAAATCAGTTAGTAACTAAGTACCTACATGAAAATTCAAATGACAGAAAAACCAACACACACTAGGTATATACAGGGTGTTTCATAATATATGCGCAGGACTTCAGGAAGTGATAGCTCGACCAAAAATATGAAAAAAACGTTTCTATTAACTTACCCTCTAAAATGCACCATTTTCGAGATACAGGGTGTTGAAATTGAAAAAAAAAAAATTCTACGACACTGGAAAAAGTACGGTTTTGAGACGCCCATTTGAACCGCCAATGTTTTCTACACAAAAAAGGTAATCTTGGTCATACGCTCTAAAACGGATAAAGAGAAAAACACAAAATTTTAAACTTAGGCCTTAATAAATCCTGCAGTGAGCTGATTAAATTTTGGGCATAGTCGAAGCTCTGGGGGGAGGGGGTACTTTTTAGGGTGTCGTTTTTTTTTACTTTAAATTACTATTTCTGTTATTTACGATTGGTGAAAAAAATTCTTCAAATAAAAGTTGTTTGCGATATCATTATCTAAAATTTTTGTTTTATACATGATATATCTTTAAAATAGACCGTAATAGAAAAAATTGACAAAGAGGGTAAAATTTTAATTTTTCAGTATTTTCGTTGGCAATAAATACACGTAAAACATATTTGGAGTAAGATGTGTGTGGAAAATCTGTAAACATTTACAGGGGTGATACAGTAGCAGAGTTGGGTCGGATACATGAAAAAAGTATCCGAGTACCGGATACGGATACTTGCTATGTATCCGGATACTTTTTAGGATACTTTCACCTAAAAAGTACTCGGATACAAGTATCCGGATACTTTTTTCGGATACTTTAAAGGATACTTTTACGGATACTTTTAAAGTGAGTTAAAATAATGTTTTTATGCCAATTGTAATAATTA
The DNA here is from genome assembly GCA_927349885.1 of Psylliodes chrysocephalus. Taxonomy (NCBI): domain Eukaryota; kingdom Metazoa; phylum Arthropoda; class Insecta; order Coleoptera; family Chrysomelidae; genus Psylliodes; species Psylliodes chrysocephalus. The sequence goes on from OV651820.1 coordinate 52,577,831, forward strand.
TGAAATAACATTGATTACGAGTAACAATAAACAATACTAGGCATAAATTATCGAAAATGGAAAGCGATATAATAGAGACAGGAAAAAAACTACTCAATAAATTGTTTATTATTTTTATTCTGTGAATATAAAACATTAAAACAAAGTGAACAATAAAACATAACGGTGCGTGTAAATAAAACGAGTCGCGCCTGAACCGCGCCAAAAACCAGCCAGTATCGTGTCCATATAAATCTAACGAAATAAGCTCGTTGTTGGCGCGACTTGCCATATTTATACAACCTTTCGATAGTCTCGTCAGTGTCAGATGTATTCGACAATCCATTTTTTGTGGATCCTCCGACGAGCGGTACTTGGTAGAGTCGAGAGCGTCGAAAAGAGTGAGAGATTGCTGAATGTTTCGTTCTGGCATAGGCAAATTAGGCTCGTATACTTTATTGATGTTAATAACGACATAAATAACATATGATCAGTAACATTATGAGCAACAACGTCATACATGTATTTAGTCGACTACATTTTAAGAACTAATAATGTAATTAGACATTTTACAAAACAAAAAATTCTAGGTACCTACACCTACTTACCTTTGCGTATAGTTAGGCACTAAAACTGATACAGAAAGTTTAGTTATATAGTCCAATCATTATAGTAAGTTCACCTCGGAATTCGAGATACCCAGCTGTAAGTCTGTAAATACTTGTATATTGACACCCTAAAAGTTGTCTCAAAACCTACATATGGTAGGGTGTACGCATCTATTAAATTTCAAGGTCAAAGGTCACAAAAATCGGTTTTTTGCGCTTTTTTTTGTAAATATCTCATTTCCTATGGGTTTTTTGCTATTTGTATTTATTATCAATATTGTAGAATACAAAATTCTCTAAAAATTTTGTTTAAAAAAATTTTTCATACGGTGAACCGTTTTCGAGATAGATGACGGAGAGCGCGCGGTCACAGCATCACTTCAGGTCAACCGGTGCCTCCGGTCGAAAACGCGCCATATATAGTTGATGAAATATCGATAAATCAATGATTATAAATATTTGTCAATTTTTATTAACTATTATATTATATTTTATCATTTTTTTTCCTAACCTATCCACTTTTTATTTAGTATTAATTTATTTAACAACACTTACCTGCCCATGTAATTGCAAAATTGTTAATGAAAATATGGGAATTATATTTGAATTTTAACCTAATTAATATTAATAAATTCTTACATGATGAAAAAAAAAAACAAATAAATTATGAATTAATCTTTTTATTAAAAAATTTCATTCAATACATTTATTTTTATTAAAAGTAAAAAATGGAATAAAAGGTAAAAAAACTACAATTTATAATTTTAATAATCTTCTTCCTCTTCACCGTCGTCTTCCGGCTGCTGGTAAATTTCAAACTGGTCTTCATTATCGTCTTCAACGACATTTCTCTCAAGTTCTTCCATGATTTCGGGGTCAAAGGTTCCATCTTCGTTAATGTCGCTCTGATATGAAAGAGCATTGAGACAAGCTTGCCCATTACATTGGCCACAAGCTAAAGAGCATTGCAAGCCCGCTTTCCTGCATCCGCTTCGCGAACCACAACCACTCTTGCAGTTGCAGAAAATTGTATTTAGCAAATCTTCTGGAGCAGGTGGTAAAATTGTCATGATAGGCTCCAGAAAATCGTTTCGCATTGCCCAACTCCATACCTGGGGTTCCAAATCATGCCTTAACCAAGTTTGAACTTAATAATATACACGTTTGAAAGGTTGATGAGCAGCTGCTTTTGTTGGTGGAATATTTGAAAGCTGCACAGGTTAATTAAGTTTTGTAGACTTGACGTAATGCATATAACGAAGATGATCGAGACTTTTCACATATTTCGGAGCATTATAGACTGCCAATAAGATTTGAGTTCCACTCTCTAATAATCTCTGGGCCGAACAATTTTCTTTCTCAAATGCTGCAGCTAGTTCATTCAAATTTGTCAGTTTCTCAAAAACTTTAAAAAATTATTTTTTCCCTTTTTAAAAATCGCAGAAGTTGTGTCACAGCCACTTAATGCGTGCAGAAATAAAATATGTGTTTTGGAATGAGGATAATTATCAAAACTTTTAGTCAAGTATATCCCCGTTTTTACATTTCCTTTCCCAACTTTTTTAAAGAAAATGTCTTGTTCGTAAGACAGTGTACGCCCAATTAAAATGACAAGTAAATCAATATCTTGTCCTATTATAACTGCAGTTTTTTCAGAATTTGATTCTTCAATTGCAGTTTCAACAATAAGAACATCAGCATTATCTCTGGCTTGTTTAGTAGTAATATTTGCAGCTTGTAATTTTTCAATTAACATATTAATGAGCATATCTTTGTTATTTCGATTTGATAAGAATTTTTCTTGAGTAACTGGTACAACTATTGTTTCATCTTCTCTGCTGCTCCATAGCTTTTACGTTCTTACTATAATCTGAATTTTTTTAAACAAAATTTGTAGAGAATTTTGTATTCTACAATATTGATAATAAATACAAATAGCAAAAAAACCATAAAAAATGAGATATTTACAAAAAAGCGCAAAAAACCGATTTTTGTGACATTTGACCTTGAAATTTAATAGTTGCGTACACCCTGCCATATGTAGGTTTTGAGATAACTTTTAGCGTGTCAATATACAAGTATTTACAGACTTACAGCTGGGTATCTCCAGTTCCGAGATTCTTACCTAATTTAAGCTTAAATGACTAGACTAATATTGAACTATATAAAAACACAGGAACAACCGTCTCTTGTGTTTGCCAACTGAAACATAACTGAGCTAATGGAAACTCCACAAATTCGTGACGCTAACACCGGACAAGGGTTTGCAGGATTTTTCCTGGGTGAATCGTCAAATTCATCCTTGGCGATGAGAAATATGGACTGGATCAGTTACGATTGTGGTAAATAATTTAAAAGTATCCGAATGCCGAAAAAAGTATCCGGTATCCGGATACTTACAAATTTGGTCACGGATACGGATACCGGATACAAAATTTGAAAAGTATCCGGATACAGCTTTCGGATACACATAAAGTATCCGGATACTGTATCCGGATACTCTGTACAGTAGGTTGTATAAATTAACCGGAAAAAGCTTGTAATAACTAGATAAAAAAGTCATGTGCTGGACACATCAGATTTTTATGTAAACAAGCGGAAACAATTATTTTTTGCAAAAATAGTACAAAGACACTATAGGGATAAAAACACACCCTGATTCATGCCTTTAGCTTTAGAATATTAGTTGACAGGTGCAGTGTTACTAAGAGTATATTTAAGTTAAGTAGGTATGTTTAAATAAAAAGTTTATAAAAAGTGATCCACAATAGTAGTTTGTGCAACAAAAGTGGATATGATGGCCACATGTAATACCTATAATCCACTCAAGTTTATTTAGAGATAATTAAAATAAAATTACTATTTTAAAAATAGTTGATGACTTTTATTAATTTATTGAATAAAATAAACTTAAAAAAAACAAAAAAAAACAAACATTTTAATTTACGATATAAGTGTTTGTAAATATACTCGAATATCTTGTGACATGCTTTTATTTACCGATTCTTCACAAGCATCATTCATTTTTAATTACATTTAATCTCAATAACTAAAAAATATATTGACAATTAGTTTGACAGAATTGTGACTTATTTAACATTAAAAAATAAAGTTAATTCAATAAAACAAATTTCACGTTGTTTTCACGTCTTATACAAACTTTAGTTTTTCTTTTTTTTTTGTATGAGCCATACATATGTCCTGTATAAAATTTAGTTCTCCTGATATAACGCCCAGCCTTAGCTCTTTTATCTAAGCACCCAGCTAATGTTTTTTACTGGAAACCAACTAGAAAGCCATACATTGTCGTAAAAATCCTTCGGAAATGCCGGCAATTTTGAAAAAATAGAGGAAATCCATACGGAAATCGCCGCAATCAGTACGGAAATCTCCGCAGTCAATGCCTAAATCAGCGCAGTCACGAAAAATCTATTGAAGTCATGTAGAAATCGCCACAATTACTAGAAATCTGTAGGAAGTCACATGGAAATCACCGCAATCATCCAGAAATCGCCATATGATTGCGAAAATCATGTGAATTCGGCAATACATGTACATTTTTACAAAGAGTGATTCGCCCCTCGGTTCCATCAATTATTATTAATTTTAAAATGCAATTTTTTGGCACAGTTCATTAAATTTCTGATCTACTTATATAGAAGACTAGCTATTGCCCGCGGCTTTGCTCGCCACTTTGCTCGCATATAGTCGTTTTATTAATATAAAAAAATACATGACTTCCTTTTTTATTAGTTTTATTGATTTTCATTCATTTTTATTCATTTTTATTCATTTTTATTAATTTTTATTAATTTTTATTCATTTTTATTCATTTTTATTCATTTTTATTCATTTTTATTCATTTTTATTCATTTTTATTCATTTTTATTAATTTTTATTCATTTTTATTAATTTTTATTAATTTTTATTAATTTTTATTAATTTTTATTAATTTTTATTAATTTTTATTAATTTTTATTAATTTTTATTAATTTTTATTAATTTTTATTAATTTTTATTAATTTTAATTAATTTTTATTCATTTTTATTAATTTTAATTAATGTTTATTAATTTTAATTAATTTTTATTAATTTTTATTAATTTTATTAATTTTTATTAATTTTTATTAATTTTTATTAATTTTTATTAATTTTTATTAATTTTTATTAATTTTTAATTTTTATTCATTTTTAATTATTATTAATTGTTATTAATTTTTATTAATTTTTATTCATTTTTATTAATTTTTATTAATTTATTAATTTTTATTAATTTTTATTAATTTTAATTAATTTTTATTAATTTTTATTAATTTTAATTAATTTTTATTAATTTTTATTAATTTTAATTAATTTTTATTAATTTTTATTAATTTTAATTAATTTTTATTAATTTTATTAATTTTTATTAATTTTTATTGATTTCTATTAATTTTTATTAATTTTTATTAATTTTTATTAATTTTTATTAATTTTTATTAATTTATTAATTTTTATTAAGTTAATTTTTATTAATTTTTATTAATTTAAGTTTTATTAATTTTTATTAATTTTTATTAATTTTTATTAATTTTAATTAATTTTTATTAATTTAAATTAATTTTTATTAATTTTAATTAATTTTTATTCATTTTATTAATTTTTATTAATTTTTATTAATTTTTATTAATTTTTAATTTTTATTAATTTTTATTAATTTATTAATTTTTATTAATTTTAATTAATTTTTATTAATTTTTATTAATTTTTATTAATTTTTATTAATTTTTATTAATTTTTATTAATTTTTATTAATTTTTATTAATTTTTATTAATTTTTATTAATTTTTATTAATTTTAATTAATGTTTTATTAATTTTAATTAATTTTTATTAATTTTAATTAATTTTTATTAATTTTTATTAATTTTAATTAATTTTTATTAATTTAATTTTTATTAATTTTTATTGATTTTTATTAATTTTTATTAATTTTTATTAATTTTTATTAATTTTTAATAATTTTTATTAATTTTTATTAATTTTTATTAATTTTTATTAATTTTTATTAATTTTTATTAATTTTTATTAATTTTTATTAATTTTTATTAATTTTTATTAATTTTTATTAATTTTTATTAATTTTTATTAATTTTTATTAATTTTTATTAATTTTTATTAATTTTTATTAATTTTTATTAATTTTTATTAATTTTTATTAATTTTTATTAATTTTTATTAATTTTTATTAATTTTTATTAATTTTTATTAATTTATTAATTTTTATTAATTTATTAATTTTTATTAATTTATTAATTTTTATTAATTTTTATTAATTTTTATTAATTTTTATTAATTTTTATTAATTTTTATTAATTTTTATTAATTTTTATTAATTTTCATTAATTTTTATTAATTTATTAATTTTTATTAAGTTAAGTTTTATTAATTTTTATTAATTTAAGTTTTATTAATTTTTATTAATTTTTAATAATTTTTATTAATTTTTATTAATTTTTATTAATTTTTTATTAATTTTTAATAATTTTTATTAATTTTTAATAATTTGTATTAATTTTCACCCCCGTTTCCCCTCTTAAAATGTGAAAATTCAAAAACCATGAAATACTTCATTATTTATTTAGGATGAGAACCTACAATTCCAATTTTCAAGTTCCTACCTTTAAAAAAATCGATATTTCCAAATAAACTTTCACCCCCCGTTTCCCCCCCTTAAAATGTGAAAATCCCAATACCCTAAAACACGTCATTATTAATTTAGACTTCCATGTTTCTAACTTCAAAGAGAACAAAAAATGTATAATCCCATACAAAGTTTTACCCCCGTTTGCCCTCCTTAAGATGTAAAAATATAAAAACCCTAAAACATATTATTATTAATTTGTACTCAGTAGCTGCAATTCCAATTTTCATGTTTTTAACTTTAAAGGGAACCAAAAACATGGATACTCCCAAATAAATTTTCACCCCCCATTTCCCCCCCTAAAAATGTGAAAATTCAAAAATCCTGAAACACGTCATTAATAATTTGTAGTCAGTAGCTGGAATTCCAATTTTCATGTTTCTAACTTCATAGAGAACAAAAAAAATCGTTAGTCCCTTAAAAACTCTCACCCCCCGTTTCCCCCCCTTAAAATGTAAAAAATCAAAAAACCCTGAAACACGTCATTATTTATTTATGCTCAGCAGCTGTAATTTAAATTTTCATGTTTCTAACTTTAAAGAACAAAGAGTTTTATTAAAAGCTCTCTCTCCCCCCATTTCCCCCCTTTAAAATTAAAATATTTAAAAATCCTTTCTTAGCGGATGCTTACGTTATAAAATTAAAAGATTTGGCTGTACGCTGATAGGTCAGTCAGTCAGTCAGTCAGTCAGGACAAACAATTTTATATATATAGAAGATATTTCCAAGGTGGTCCAAAATTGTCTTTATTTCACCTGATTTTTTTAATGCATAAAAAAATTGTTTGTATTTTATAGGGAGTCATACACGATTTAATTATTAATTAGGGGTTTAAATGTATTTTATTTAAAAAAGAATTAATTTATTGACAAAATACTTTTTACAATCCTGTCTGTATAACAGATAAGGAAAGTCTAGGAATCATGAATTTTTCGACCTCGAGTTTTTGACGGATTTTTACGTTTTGGGGTTCCCTAAGTCGTTTTGACTATTTTAGCGACGATGTATGTGTGTGTGTCTATATACTCAATAAATCATGAAGGGATAAAGAGAAAAACACTAAATTTTAAACTTAAGCTTTGATCTATCCTCTAATGAGTTTATTACATTTTAGGCATCGCCGGAACATTTGGGGGTTACTTTATAGAGTGTCGTTTTTCTACTTCATGGAATATATGTTATTTCGCTGTCCCAGTTCAAAACTGTAACATCTAAAAAAATTTAGGGTTTAAGATAAGAATGTATTCTTAGCAACAAAGACAAGATCTATTACAATAATAATTCAACATATTTATTTTAATAATAAATTAGAAAAAAAAATCTTTAAAGTCATTTATCTCAAATTAACTGTTTTGGAGATGTTACACTTTTAAACTGGGACAGCGATTTGTGCTTGGAGAAGAAAATTCTTCAAATAAAAGTTGCTTGTGTTACTTTATAATTTTTATCCTATAGATACGTAATTTTTCAAAAATGGTTCGTATTCAAGAAATTTAACAAAAAGTGCAAATAAAAGTTATTTATCATTCTCTATAATTTTTGTCCTATATATAATTTGTACAGTATTCGAGATACTTGAGGAAAAGTGCAAATTTCGAAAGGGATAAAAATTCAAAAACGGATAAAGAGAAAAACATGAAATTGTAAACTCCATTCTCTAACATGTTGATTAGATTTTCGGCATAGTCCGAGCACTTTGTAAAGGGTCGTTTTCCTATTTAATGGAATTATTTAGTGTAGATCCAAGTAGCATATCTCCCGAGATATTTCCTTTTAACAAGATGATGGCTGTTACCATTGAGTTTTTTTAGCGAAGTAATCAGATATCTTTAATGTTAGCCATAGATAAGATGTTAGCCTAAGAAAGTTGAGGACTGTACTAAATTAAGTTCATTAGATATTAAAGCTTTTTTTGTTTTTGTTTGTAAATTATTCAAAAACGGATAAAGAGAACAAGACATTTTATTGATTAAATTTTAGGCATAGTCGAAGCTCTGGGGGAGGAGGGGTTACTCTATAGGGTGACATTTTTTTTTACTTTAAGAAATAGCTCTGTTATTTACGATTGCAGAAAAATATTTTTTAAACATAAGTTGTTTGCGATATCATTCTCTATAATTTTTGTTCTATACAGGGTGTTTCAGAATGTAATGTACATACGTTAACTGTAGGTGTGGAACACTTGGGTGCTTCAAAATCATCCATTATTAATAGGTCTATCACATCTCATTACCCAGATACAGGGTGTTTTATGAATTTCGCCTGAATTTGTTTTTAGCCAAAACTCAACAACCACTCGGTATAAAAAATAAAAATTTGGCAGGTAGACTCATTTCACTATAACAAAATTAATGCCGTAAAAATAATAATTAGATTCCAGGTCCGGCTTAACAAAATTTGAGCATTTCTGTCCGCTTCAAAAACAACACCCTGTATGAGCAAATTTAACATATCTGATTAAACATCTTAAGAGAGCGGAAAAAATCAATTTGGGTAGGTGCTTAGATAAAAGAGACCAGAGATATAACATACACCGGTGTTTAACCTGCGCAAATGTTGCCAATTTCTAAAGAAAGGTTAACGGAGTGGGGGAACTGGGCAGGGACTCGAACTCTGTGACAGGGACCGGACTTTGTTTATTAGCATCATAATGAACTATTAGATTTATTTAAAATATACGTTTAATGGAATTTTGTATTATGAAATAAATTTAACGTGATTTTTTAATATCAAACAGATGCCACGACATTTTATGTAAGGAGAAGACCTTTAATAGAATATTTCGTTAGCTATTATTTACTATGGACTTTTCTGTAAGAGACTACAGTAAAATGTTGAAATAGAATATTGTTAATCGAGTAAGAAATGGTACTCATTGTCTAAGAGTATTATAAAAAAGAATGTGCGCAGGCGAATACTGCAAATCAAACCTTGTGAGTTTAACATTATATTTTTTCTACGACTATCACATAATATTAAAATTTAGTCAAAATGAGAAAATGCTGTTTTGTATTATAACCTCAGAAAAAGATATATTAAAGCTTGTTTCTTTAGGAATATTAATTAATGTAGAGGATGCGTCACATAAAACTCTAGAAATGTATATGTCTGAAACCAGATAACATTTTAAAATTTAAACCTATTAAAAGTCATTTGGTCGCTAGGAGTGGGTAATTATCGAAATAAATTATTGATCATTAATAATAATCGATTATTTTCGATCAATCGATTATTTTCAAACAATCTATTTTTGTTCGTATTTCTTTTAAAATTGACTACTTGATTATCTTTAAAAAATAAAAAAAAAAAATAGATTAATTAAAAAGCCAATTAACCGATAAATCAGTGTTTACAAAAAATAAAAAACGAATTATCGTTTATTTTAAATAATCGATTATTTTTAATTTCTATTTTTTTGTCGTATTTCCATTGAAACATTATTCGATAATCTTTGAAAAATCTAAAATAATCGATTAATCAAAAATAATCGATTAATTAAAAAATCGAATAATAGATAAATCGATTTTTCAAAAAAAAAAAAAAAAAGAATTATTTCCTTTAAAATCAATTATTCGATCATTTTTGAAACATCGAAAATAATCGATTAACGGAAAATAAACAATTAATTAAGAAGATTCTACGATAAATCGATTTTCCAAAAAAAAAAAACTGAATAATTATTGATTATTTTTAAATAATCCTTTTCTTTCTTTATATTCCTTTTAAAACTGATTATTTAATTTTCTTTGAAAAATCGAAAATAATTGATTAATAAAAAGCTGATTTACCGATAAATCAATAATTCTAAAAAATAACCGAAATATCGATTATATAATATAACCGAATATATTCGATCAATCGATTATTTTTATATAATCTATTTTTTGTATTTTAAAACAAATTATTTGAATACCTTTGAAAAATCAAAAATAATCGATTAATCAAAAATAATCGATTAATTTAAAAAGTCTATTAAACAATAAATCGATTTTTCTAAAAAATCGATTATTTTCAATAAATCGAATATTTTGAATAAATCTACTTTTTTTTTGTAATTCCTTTATAATCGATTATTCTATTACCTAAAAAAACGAAAAAAATTTATTAAAAATGTTCGATTAATCAAAAATAATCTATTAAAGATAATCGATTAATTATAACGGATAAATCGATTTTCATGAAAACGATAAATCGATTATTTTTGTGACCCCTATCGGTCGCATGCTTTTATCAGAGCATTTAGCTCCAAAATTTAGAGATTCGGATTTATTGATCCTGTTATCAAACGAAGATATTTTTCGAGTTGTTTAGGGGTTTATAATGTAACATTTTACTAATAATATGACTAATTTCCGTTACTTTAGTATTTTTTGCTTATACTAGATCATATTGCGCGTTTTACTTTGTTTTAAGATTCAAATGTCACTTCTGATTTAACCGCAAATAAAATAAACCTTGAAATTTTAAGTAGGTGAACCTGTATTTCATCTAATATTCTTGTAAAAATATCTAATAAAGGGCTAAAAACCACTTTTAGTAAATATTCTTATAAAACTACTTTTTAAAAACAAAATTTCGTTAGTAACAATGCCTATTTACTTCTTATTTAGATTAAATATTTATTGAAACCCCTTAATGCGGATCTGAAGTATTCAGCTCAAAGAATCATGGCGACTTTATGTCAAAATGTCAACAAATATTTACCGCTGAAAACGAATATATTTCTTATTTTTCATAAGATTGACACATATTATTAGTATATACAATTTTTCACCATGGCATTTTCAACTTGAAATTGAATAACTAAAACACTTTAAATTGCTAATAACACCAACAAATAATTCAAAAACGGCGGTCCATAAATGATTTACTCACGCGGAGACAAGCAAAGAATAGAAATTTCGGAGCAATTCGGGTGGCGTCGTGAACACAATGATTTTTAATTGGTGGGTTACTTAGGTTTGGAATAGACAACATGCGCAATGTGCAATGTTACATCTCCGGTCTCTTTTATCTAAGGGTAGGTGTCTTTTAAAATTTGCGCATGTCGTTTTAGAGGCACTAATTTTTTGATAAAAAATTATATTTAAAAAAATTTGTTAACTTCAGAATTTAAACACGATTTTTTGATTATAAAACATGGACAATATTACTTTTTTAAGTAAGTACTTTTCAAATATCTCAATTTTACACTGTTTCAGTCGTTGATTTAATATTAGAAATAAATTACAGGCCCGTATAGTTAGCTAAACCAATAATTTTTTAAATACCCTGTATAATGAAAAATATGGAAAGTAAAGATTAAAAAGGAAATTTCGAATTAATGGCAAACATTAACAGACTTTGAGTTTGGTATTTTCTTTAAGGTACCAGGAAAATTTAATTATGTATAAACAAAATAATTATAAAAAAAATAATTATTAATTTTATTTCACAAATAAACTTTTTGAAACAATTAAAACCTAATTAATAAAATAACCTACTCTAACCTAATCATTGTTCAAAATGAAAACCATTCTGCTGAATACATATTGTTGCCCTTTCCACAATTTCTTGGATTGCCGCTCGAATTGTTTCAGGTTTATTTCGTATTTCTACGCACGCATTGTTTATTCTTTGAAGAAGTTCATCAAGTGTATTAATTTCGTCACTATAAACTAATGATTTTAAATGTACCCAAAGGTAATAATCGACGGGATTAATATCTGGTGATCTTGCCGGCCAGTGATTAGGTCCACCCCGACCTATCCACGTATTAGGAACATTCTCATTTAGAAATTCTCTTACGATTCTTCTAAAATGTGGCGCAGCACCATCATGCTGGAAATACATGCCCCCAATATTTTCATTTTTCAGCAGTACTGGCAAATGATTTTGAATAAAATCTAAGTATGCTTCACCTGTTAGTCGATTAGGAAGCACATGCGGCCCAATCAGATGGTTGTTTAGCAAACCACACCAAATATTCACAGAAAATGTATTTTGCGAGTGGCTCTGTCTTGCAACGTGTGGATTTTCTTGTGCCCAAAAATGAGAATTCCTTAAGTTGTATACACCATCCCTAGTGAATTGTGATTCATCGGAAAATAAACATCAATTAAGAATTCTTCTATTTCGAATAATCCAGTTAGAAAAATGTATTCTATATATTTCATCTCCCATCTCCAATCTCTGTACATGTTGAAAGTGGAATGGATATAACCTATTTCTTTTTAATGTTCGCCAAATAGTAACGTGTGGTAGATCTAATGCATTACTTATTCTGCGAGTTCTAATTTTTGGATCATTTTCAACCATATTGATAATATTCTCTTTTACATCAATGTTTGCCATTCTATTATGTTCATTGAATTTTGCTATAGGAAAACGACCGTGCTGTCTAAGAAAATTAAAAATGTTCGAAAAAGTTTGATGGTTAGGCAGTGGGCGTCATGGAAACCTTCTCTCATATTCCCTTACAGCGGCTCGACTATTACCATTACAAAATCCGTATACAAACAAAATATCGGCATATTCTTCGTTGGAAAATTGATAAGGCATTTCTAGATTTGGTTATTTAACACCAATGTTTGCAACAAAGAAACTTTAATCAATAGTCTATTAAACTTATGTATTAGCTGTCAAAAACTTTTCAACTGTTTTCTTGCTTTCTAGATAAAGTTATTTATAAAACAGAGAATACATAATACATGTGAAAAAATAAAAAAATAATCCTAAGGTTGGCAATCCAAAGAATTTATTGAATGGCTTATTTAATAAAATAGTTGTCATTTGATCAAATATTAGGTTGATCAAGGTTTTTTTAATAGTTAGGTTTTTCTTGAGTTATTCCCTTTATTTAGGAAATAAATTTAAATATTTAAATACAATAAAAAGTTAACTGTATGAGTAATAATTACTAAATTATGTTTAAAATTGAATCTTGCTGTTGAACTCATTTTTGTTAAGTAGAAATAATATTTTTAATCTTTAATTTCCTTATTTTTCATTATACAGGGTATTTAAAAAATTATTGGTTTAGCTAACTATACGGGCCTGTAATTTATTTCTTATATTAAATCAAAGACCGAAACAGTGTAAAATTAAGATATTTGAAAAGTACTTACTTAAAAAAGTAATATTTTCCATGTTTAAATTCTGAAGTTAACAAATTTTTAAAAATATCATTTTTTATCAAAAAATTAGTGCCTCTAAAACGACATGCGCAAATTTTAAAAGACACCTACCCAAATTGATTTTTTCCGCTCTTTTAAGATGTTTAATCAGATATGTTAAATTTGCTCATACAGGGTGTTGTTTTTGAAGCGGACAGAAATGCTCAAATTTTGTTAAGCCGGACCTGGAATCTAATTATTATTTTTACGGCATTAATTTTGTTATAGTGAAATGAGTCTACCTGCCAAATTTTTATTTTTTTATACCGAGTGGTTGTTGAGTTTTGGCTAAAAACAAATTCAGGCGAAATTCATAAAACACCCTGTATCTGGGTAATGAGATGTGATAGACCTATTAATAATGGATGATTTCGAAGCACCCAAGTGTTCCACACCTACAGATAACGTATGTACATTACATTCTGAAACACCCTGTATATAATATATCTTTAAAATGGACCGTAATGGAAAAAAATTGACAAAAAGGGTAAAATTTTAATTGTTCAGTATTTTCGTTGGCAATTACCTAATACATGTAAAAAATATTTGGAGTAAGAAAGTTTGTGGAAAATCGCTAAACATTTACGGGGGTGATACAGTAGGTTGTACAAAATATCCGGAAAAAGCTTGTAATAACTAGAGAGACACATATTATTATGTAAAAAAGTGGAATAATTTTTTGCAAAAATAGTACACAAAAACTATAGGGTTAAAAAACACATCCTAAATCATACCTTTAGCTTTAGAATAATTAGGCATTCCAACGACCTATCCAAATGGCTACCAGCGGGGACTGACAGTTTAAATATGGCAACCCTGTTGTCATATTGTCATTAACAGGGTCAATGATACATATATAGTTATATAGATTGCTCAAAGCTGGTCGTTTGCGAGTGGCCATATTGCCTGGAAAATATTTATTAATTTGGATCCGTTTTAGCAAAAATGTGTATTAAAACCGGTTTTCAGCCTTTGGATATTTAAAAAAAATAATTGCTTACATTTTTACTTCAAGGCATAATATTATGTTTATTTTTAAAACCGTGGATGATCAATCTATATAACTGCCTATAGCATTGACCCTATCAAACCACCAGGCTCACAGTGTTGCCATATTATAACATGTCATGTATCTGTCAGTGGCCTGTCATTTCAAACGGTCAGCCATTTTGTTTGGAATGCCTAATAGTTGGCAGGTGCAGTGTTAGTATGAGTTTTAATTTAATATTTTTAAATAAAGAGTGACCCACAGTAGTAGTTTGTGCAACAAGAGTGGATATGATAGCCATATGTGAGAAGGCCAATTCACTCAAGTTGTACAGTATATTTTTTAAGGACCCACTACAAAATTTATTTAGAGATAATTAAGATAAAATGACTATTTTAAAAATAGATAACTTTTATTAATTTATTAAATAAAATAAACTTTAAAAACAAAACAAAAAATATTTTTTTAATTTACGATATATTTGTAAATATACTCGAATATCTTGTGAAATGCTTCTATTTATCGATTCTTCACAAGTATCATTCATTTTTAATTACATTTAATCTCAATGAATAAAAAATATACTGACAGTTTGACAGAATTATGACTTATTTAAAATATTAAAAAATAAAGTTAATTCAGTAAAAAAATGTTCACGTTTTTTTTTACGTCTTATACAAACTTTAGTTTTTCTTTTTCTTGTATGACCCATACATGTCCTATACAAAATTTAGTTCTCCTCCCAACTAACAAAGTAGCTTTATAATTTTTAGTTTACAAGACTATTATATTTTATTGATATTATATTGCTGTTTCCGGAATGCTAATTTATTGTACTACAGTTGCAGAAATCACTATTTTGTTCTCTGAAACTAAATAGTTATATAAATTAGTTTTTACAATATTCTTACAGCAAAATTATAAAATTGTTTTCACGATAACTACGAAATTGTTACATAAACATTTATACAACTGTTCTATACAATATTTCAGCTTATAAAATAAAATTGCTTTATAGTTATTCTATATTATTGTTCTGGATTACCTTTAGAACTTTTTGGTCATACAAATATAACTGTTTCTTAACCTCATAATAACGCTTTAAAAAATAGTTATATAAATATTAGTGTGAGATAATTCCGCATCAATAGCAATTTGCTTCTGATGAAAACTCTAAAATAACTGTAATATATTGTCGAAATATACTATTACAAATCAAAAAACTGTATAACAATTATTTTAGTTAAGAATAGTATTATCCCTTTAAAAATATTTATAAAAAAATAAAGCAACTACATTTGGTAGTACCTACGCCATATTATTTTTGTATTTTATGTTTGTTCAACTACTTTCCATACCAATTGTATGTGAGTGTATAGTCTGAAAATGTCAAATTTAAATAGTGAAGAAATGTAAAAAATAAGTGGTACCTGCTTTTCAGAGAACAGTAAAAAATATTAGTAAAACATTTTGATGGTTTGTCTAGACACTCAAAAAAAAAACTATCATTCAGCCAGATAATAATTAGGTATGTTCTGAATAGTCATGCCCCAATACTAAAAGAAGGCCATATTTTTGGCGATGTCCATGTTAAACTTGCTTATTATCGTAATATTAAAAATTATGCTTGCTCTATAAAGCTGTAGAAACAAATCGGAAACGATTTAGTAAGGTTATGTTATATTTTGTCATATAGTGCAGAAATATGAAACAATTATACAACAAACCATGATGAAGTTGTTTTGTAGAAATAAGTAATACAACTTAATTATTGTATTACAGCTGTTTTTACTACAATAATATTTTATAATTATGATTCAGTCTTAAAATAACTTTCTAATACCTCTGAATAGCCGCCATATTTAACAAAAACCTAAGACAGTTTTAAAGCTAAATCTACTGTCGGTTTTACTAGTATTTAAGACAAAACCAATGTAAATTAAAGATTTTAATCATTAGTAATATTAGCATAATCTTATTACTAAAAAAATCAAATTGCATAAATTTAATTTTTGTTTCACACTGAAAAAGTATTAGAAATATGAATCAAACTCGAGGCGCTTAAAAATTTAGTATTGTATGTGCTATATAATTAACAGTAATTCTTGCTGCGCATCCAAAAACGACTTTATTGTAGGTCATACATTATGTTTAAACCGCGTTATATATATCTCTTAAGTAAATACTGCCATTTTACTAATATCGCCTTGAATTTACTTTTATGACAAATATAGAATTAATTTGTTTTCACCAGACACATTTAAAAAACTAAAATGTTACTGATTTTGATATGCAACCTAACCTCAAAATTGAAAATTTATAAAACAGTTATAAAAGTTTAAAAAAACATTTGTTTAAAGTCTGTGTAAATGTGTAGTAACTGTTCGGTAACTGCATTCAACAAATCTTATAGAATTTACAAAAGAACCAAATAGTTCTGTAATACTGCGCCCATTTTGTGTTTATTACTGTTGAAAGAATGTTCCGGAAATGTTCTTAGCTAATATTCTATTTTATAAATTTTGTTCTGTAAACATTTTTTCAGCTTTTATAAAATATCAAATTGTTACTTGGGCTGATTTAACACACAGCTAATTTTTTTACTGGAAACCAACCTTACGTTGTCGTAGAATTCCTTTGGAAATACCTGCAATTTTGAAAAAATACTGGCAATCCATACAGAAATCGCCGCAATCAGTACGGAAATCGCCGCAGTCAATATTTAAATCAGCGCAGTCACAAGAAATCTATTGAAGTCATGTGGAAATCACCGCAATAACTAGAAATCTGTAGAAGTCACATAGAAATCACCGCAGTCATCTAGAAATCGCCATATGATTGGGGAAATCATGTGAATTCGGCAATACATGTACATTTTTACAAAGAGTGGTTTGCCCCTCGACACTATCCAAATACTGTGGATAGTTTGTAAACTAGTCAAAAATACGGGTTAATTTGTGTACTTTTCTTGTGATTTGTACTTTGGCAATAAATATTGTATAGTTTGTAAACTAGCTGGTTAGTATACAAACTAACCAATATTTATTTTATTTATTTATTTAACAAATAAACAAATGTATAATAATAATATTCTTAACATTCATAATTAAATATAGAGCTACATAAATATACTTAAAAACTATGAAAAACATAATATAAAAAACAGTTGTGCAAGGTAAAGAAATTTACATTTAAAAAGATTTATATTGACTTCAGGATACCTCTGAGGCAATATAAGAAAACAATATTTATTAACATAAATAATTATGGAATATAGACTGAGCAATTTCTGTAAAAATTTTTATATTTTTATTAATTTTTATAAATCTATTTATTGCATTTATTATTAGATTATTTACTAGAATGTGAGTGGGGATCATAGGTAATTTAAATATATATTATGTACATTACTAATTATTATAAATATTCCTGTAATTAGGTTGTAAAACCTGTTGGAATATTCAATAAATAAATAAATAAATAACGAAATCAAAGATGAGTACTTAGTATGTAAAGTTAATGTTCTGACTTGACCTTTAAATCCTGACAATGTTGAACTGAAAATATTGAGCTTATGTTGATAGCTGTTGGCAGTTCTCAACAGTTTAGTTATAGGTTCATTCACGCCATAGTTTGTCTGGTGAAATGGAATATGAAACAATTCAGTGTTATGGGTTCTTCTGTCATTTCTATTCTATTAAAGCCAGTAAGTCAGGACAATTAATGTGACTACCAAGCATTTTGTGTAAACAACACAAATCAAGTTCTATTCTCTGTCTAGATGTTCTAATAATAAAATTCAGCGTTTTATTTGCCTCAGATGTAATTTCTAATATATGTTGTTTAAATGTCAATTTAGAATCAAACCTAACACCAAGATCTCTTACATCATTGGTTACAGTAAGATTTTAATTTTTTATGCTGTAATTAAAAGTAGGGAAAATGTAATTTGGTAGCATTTGTGTAACTATTTTAGTAGAAATATGATTTTCCATCAAAATAGCAGGACATTTGGATAGTTTGTATGCTATCTAGCTAGTCTATAAACTAGCCAAACAAACACTTTAACTGTAACATATATAGCTCTATTCTGACAATGATCAGAAACCAGTCACTGACACCAGGATTCTGCACAGTAGATTATTTGGACCACAAAATCGTATACTGCGCAGAATCCTGGTGTCAGTGACTGGTTTCTGATAGTTGTTGGAACAGACTAAAAAGCACCAAGAGCAGAACCCAACTGTAACTTAGCAAATAAATAATATAAGCTCATAAATGCACTTACTTTTTTGGAGAACAGACCACGGATACCCTCTTTTCTTTTGCTTAGGACCATTTCTCACAGTATGTTCTGATGATTTCGAGTTTATTATGGTTTGTTTGCTGCTACAAGACTGTGCAAAATAATCTGGATGATCAATAGGCTCGCTTTTTATTGTAGACAAATCATAATGCGACGTCAAAAGTTCACTTTCATTTTTAAACTGAATATATTCGCTTGTTTCGCTAATATCAGGCTTGATATCGCCAAAATCTGTTGCTTTAATTTCGTTAGCATACTCAGGTTCTTTTTTAATAGTGTTAAAAAAATTATTATCGTTGTCGCGCACCGATTCGTACTCAATTTTTTCCAGAAATTCAGAACCATCTAGTTTAGGCAGTTCACATTCTAGTTTGAACTCATCAAAATTTACGAACTCCCTCGTTGTTTGATATTCACAAATATTTTCAGTATCACCAAGCACGCAGTCTTGATCGTTTTTAAACGTTTTATCTTTTGTAAGACACCAATCATTTCCATTTATTTGATCGGAAACAACATCCATTTCCATTTTAATTATGTCTGTTTTAGGATCAAAGAATTCTTGTTTCACATCCATCGTTTTAATGACTGAATAAACAAACTAGATACTGTTGTCTACAAATTAACCTTTCAAAACACAATATGGAGTTTACTGAGTTACTTTTAAAAATATATAATACAAGAGAAAAAGTGAGAATAAAAATAAAAACAAATATTTTGAAGTATGACAGCTGACCGGACAGACAGCGTTGCCAACTAGGGATGTTGCGATACGTGTGTCTTTTTTTCCACCGGTTTGTTGCAACCGTTGTTTCACCGATGCGGCCTTGAACGTTTTGTATTGGATTCGATACATTTTATGTTGACCGTTGAAATAAATAACAGTTGACATACCGCACCGATGCCAACGTTGCTGCAACAGTTGGATAAAAAGACACACGTGATACTACTGATATGATACTGGTATTGATACTTTTCTTTCGATACCGGGTAATTTAGTACCCGATACTTTACTCATATGGCCCATATGGGTACTACTTTTGTTTCGATACTACTACTTTCGTTTCAATAATTTTACTACAAAAAGTATATTGTAGGATCACTTTATGGGGGTCGATTCTCGACTTTTTTCCTATAGGAATTTGGTTTATTTTCCTATAGGAAAGTAGGTTACGTATTCTGGAGTCAAGTTGTAGGAATATTTTCCTAAGCAGTTATAGGAAATGATTTCCCATGCTCATGAGGCAGGGAATTTAATTTTCCTACAAGAATTTGTAATCGCGCTTGCGCAATAGTAGCTTGTTTAATGTGGTTTATTGATTTATGCTTACTTTTTAGGCGATTCCAAACTCATTTAAAAAAGAAACACTACATAAATTATTAAAAGTTAATTTTAATTTGACGAGTAAAATTATCCTATTTGAAATGTCTTTAAGGGCCGATTCCACCGTTGTGTTAAACGGAGATTAAAATGACATTGTTAATGTAAAAATGTCATTTTAAACTACGTTTAACACAACGGTGGAATCGGTCCTAAGTCAATAAATAAAGTAAACCAAAATCCATAAATTTTTTATGAAAATTTACCAAAGAAACTAGTTACTTTTGAGTCTTTTTTTTGCGAAATTCGCACATCAGGATTCCTCGACGGAGCCCAAACCAAGTTATAATGATGTATGATGTGAATTTTACTATAATTTGCTAAATATTGAAAGTATTCCTATATTTTTGTATTTCAAATCAGAAATTAGAGGATACAAGCATTAACCTTTTGGTGTAGGAAAAACATTTGTACTAGTTACTTTCTTTAGTTTCTACTTATAAATATAAATAACGGCAGGGCCGCCGAGAGCCAAGCCGGGCCCCCTGGACAATATTCTCTAGATCGGACCCCGTGACAAAAAAACAGCTCTTCAAACAAAAACTTTTCCTCCTCTACTTGGATTCATTTTCTAAAAAAAAAAAAGAAGTTTCCGAACCTAAAACTTCCCCCTCTCGTCTTGTGTCGAATTTCTTTTCTCAAACAAAACAAAAATTCCAGTTGTCGGGCCCCACTTATACCGCTGCCGGGCCCCCATTTGAGTCCGGGCCCCGGGACTTAGTCCCGGCTACCCCCCCCTCTAGTCGGCCCTGAATAACGGTAATCACAATGGTAGTCCTTCTGAAACTTTTTCATTTTCTCTTTTTGCTGCTAATAAAAAATATTAAAAATAAATAACCAGTGTACATCCAGAAAATCAAATATTTTTGACAAATTGTCAAATTGCCTTGTTGCCAACTATTAAACAACTATATTTAACTGAAATAAATACATTCCATTGGCTCGTTTTTGCGTTATCTTGAAATTATCAACGACATACTGAAATTGGAACTCCTACAGGAAATTGGATTCCTATTGTACTCGAGAATACCGACAACTAAAACTGTAGGAATATTATCATAGGAATTCATTTTCCTCGGAATCGAATTCCTACAAGTCGAGAATTGACCCCCTGGTATATGTTGGCGTGTAGCCTATGACTTTTTTTTTGTTGTTCTGTACTCTTTCCGATATAGGTATCGATATTTTCGTTCCGATACCCTTTCGATATCGGTATCGATACTTTGGTTCCGATACCAGTATCGATACTTTACTGGTATCGCAACATCCCTATTGCCAACCCAATTCATGGAAAATCCTCATACTATTTGAAATTTCCCTAATTGAACTTTTTTGATTCGTAGTATGGAGGGTAGAGAAAAGGAGGACAATCTTATATGGATCTTTATATTAAAAAGTGGCCACCAAAATGTATACAATTAAGATGGCGCTCGTGTAGCCAGGGGACAAAATCCAATGCTATATATGCTGCGTTTGAGAATCCACATCGGATGCATCTGAGATGTAGTAAATCTTTGATCACGTGATTCAGTATACGTAAATATAATGGGACAGATGTGTCAGATGTGGATAAAATAAATATAATAATAAATAAATAAAAAATAATAATATAAGAATTATTTATTGTTTATATTATTTTTCAATAAAATTTGACTATTGTCGTGTATTGTCAAAATTTATCTACGATCACACTTACTCTTCTACGATCAGTCACTTTTCACGGTGTAGTTTTTAGTTTTTTATGGTTGAGCAATATTAGATCTTTTTCTTTGCATCGAAAGTGTAGCACTGAGCTACGTCACTTCTGAAAATATCGTTCCATCCATACAATTTGTATATATGAAACGATATTTTCAGAATTGGTGTAGCCCAGTGCTACACTTTCGATGCAAAGGAAAAGACCTATTTATTACTTGCTGCGTTTGAAAATTTCATTTTGCTCTTTTTACTCGAAGTCGTTCTTTTAATACATCTGCGGCTTCTCGATGGGATCTGCTACGTGGTCTTTTAATGCAGAGCTGGTAAATCGAGTAAGATCTATTTACTCCGAGTTAAATTTTAGAGCTTTCGGAGTAAATGGAATTTCTGTGACAATTGACAAAGTAGATGTACTTTTCTGATGTATTGCAGTTTATTCTTTTTCATGTGTTTGGTTATTAAAAAAAATATTTATAAAACATGTCAGACAGAAATGAGAATATGGTTTATTTTCTAGTGAAAGCAAAAAATACCACAGATAAAAATTTACTTTACTTGGCAACTTGCAACAAAAACCACGAGACGAGAGATCAAATTTGATTTAAAAGAAAGGTTTACGTTTGTTATTTTAATGAAAACCGGATACGGGAAACACAAACAAATCCATAGCCGTTCTTTTATTCCACATAAGCTCGATTTGCTCGATGATCACGTGACTAAAAAATCTACTAGCTCTACTCCGCTCCGCGAGGTACTTTTCAAACGTAGCAACTATATACATCATTGGTGTCATTAAGTTCTTTCGTTCGCTATTGGTGTAGTGTCCACCAGTGTAAATTACACCAGTTACACCACCTTATTTATCCTAATTTACTTCCTCCTTATTCCTTATACACATCGTCGAGTGTAATTCACTCCTGCTAAATAGCTGGTGGAGAAAATATCCACCAGTGTACACCACATCGCCGACAGCAAGGTATAGTGGGTTTTACACCGGACCAAACGAAAGGTATGGGTGTGGGTTGGTGTAGTTCATTACTACACCCAACTACACCAGTGGGACGAACGAAAGAACCTATTGTGTGATCTGAATTATCGACTGTTGACGTCCCCTGGTCACAGAAGCGCCATCTTATACATTTTGAGGGACACTTTTTGTATACAGAGATTGTTCTCCTTTCCTCTACCCTCCATAATTCGT
Source organism: Psylliodes chrysocephalus (assembly GCA_927349885.1). Lineage (NCBI taxonomy): Eukaryota > Metazoa > Arthropoda > Insecta > Coleoptera > Chrysomelidae > Psylliodes > Psylliodes chrysocephalus. The sequence goes on from OV651820.1 coordinate 52,600,828, forward strand.
AGATTATGGTTCTATTCTGTAACAATTCCTTTATATTTAACGGCCTTTAAAAATATTTTCTTCTGTCATTATTTAAACGGATCTTTAAAATACATTAGAGGACTATCTTAAAGAAATCTGTTTAAATAATGACAGTAAATTAACGAATATGAACATATTTTTAAAGGCCGCCAATATTTTTAAAGGCCGCCAATATTTTTAAAGGCCGTTAAATATATTTAATAAAAAAAATATTAGAATGTGCACAGAATAGGTAATTAGTCAACAGTATTTACGCGAAAGTGTATGAAAAGTTGCCTATTGAAGTTAAAGGTTAATGTTAAACGTGTATTCAAAATTTATTCCCAAAAAAATAATTGTTAATATTTTATTTTCGAATGTAATTTATACTTATTTTCTTCATTTTTATTTTGCAGGAAAACATAGAATTAATTTAATTTCCAGTCAGTGTCAAAATTGCATTCCAGATGCAGACAATAATAAAAGGCAGAGGTATATCTCTACTGAACATGCACTTTAGGAAATTTGAAGAACAATGTAAAATAATAAGTATAAAACCTTTCAGTTTTCTGATGTTTACTATTTTCAATAGGTATTAGGTATTTTTTGTTACAAAAATAAAGGTTTGTAATTACTTTTCACTTCTTACTGCAATTATAGATACGTTTATTTCTTTGATTTAATTTCCATTTGACTACTAAACATTTTTTACAAATCACATATAAAATCACACAAGTCACAAAAACATAGATTAAAGGACAATGACAGTTAACAAAACGGATGTGTTGATTGAGACAACCTTATTATTATTTCCAACAATATACAGGGTGTACCAATAAAAACTCCCAGGCCGGATATTTTGATAAGTAAAAGAGATATTTTAATTCTGTAAAAGCCAGTTCATAGAGCACTAAGAAAGCTTCAGTTTTAGATATAAATTGATTTTAAATAGGTCAATATGTAGATGGCGCTGCGCTCAGTAATTTTTTTTCGATGGTAGGATCTTTCTTGTGTAGCGCATCTTGTAAAAAATGCATTTTTAAACAAATTTTGTTTTATGAACTAATTCGATAAATCTAACCATTTTTGATATACAGAGTGAGTCACTCGAAACAGTTTCATCCTATTTTTCAGCATTAATCATTGGATTTTAAGAAAATGCTAAAACAGGTTGATTTTTATTCCAAATTGAAAACATTTTTACAATATAGTCATCTGTCATGTGTCAACCCCCTCCCTTGCACTTCTCCAACACCTTAATTTTAAATAGGTAATGTACCATGTATGGCACATCATTGAAAAGGTAATTTTAAGGAGAATTCAGAAATATTTCTGTACATTGCGTTACTTAAATTTTATCGCCTTCTAGCGGGATAAAAAACTACTACGTATTATAGAGTGTGATACTAAAATGTGTAGTACATCATTAAAAAGGTAATTTTATGGGGAATTTAAAAATATGACTGTTTATTGTGATACTTTTAATTGTACCGCCCTCTATCAGGATAAAAAAACTACGTATTATTAAGTGTGACACCTTATTTGAAAGCAAATTAAATTACTAATTCAATATACCACATAACATTATTAAAATATCCTCCATATTGCACTTGCAATAGTTTGAAAATTAGTCATGCATTATTTTAAACATTATTGGTAACTTATTTTGTTGCAAGTGCAAAATTGAAATATTTATATTATTGTTATGTAGTGCATTGAATTTCAAATGAAGTGTCACACTTTATAATACGTTACAGATTATTTTATCCCGATAGAGGGCGCTAAAATAAAAAGTATCGCAATAAACAGTCATATTTATGACTTTCCCATAAAATTACCTTTTTAATGATGTGCCGTACATAGTACATTCTTTATTTAAAATTAAGGGGTTGGAGAAGTGGAAGGGAGGGGGTTGACACATGACAGATGTCTGTATTGTAAAAATGTGTTTAAATTGAAATAAAAATCGACCTGTTTTAGCATTTTCTAAAAATCCAATAAATAATGCCAAAAAACAGGATGAAACTGTTTTGAGTGACCCACTCTGTAAATCAAAAATGGCTAGATTTATTGAATTAGTTTATAGAACGAAATCTACTTAAAAATGTATTTTTTACTAGATGCGCTATATAAGAAAGATCCTCCCATCGAAAAAAAATTACTGAGCGCAGCGCCATCTACATATTGAAATATTTAAAATTAATTTATATCTAAAACTGAAGATCTCTTAGTGCTCTATGAACTGGATTTTACAGAATTAAAATATCTCTATTACTTACAAAAATATCCGGCCTGGGAGTTTTTATTGGTACACCCTGTATACCTACCTTATTTGTAGCATACCTACCCAGTTGTGATTTTTCAATTTTTTTATTAAACATAATGTAGAAGAATTAAAAGACTTCGATTGCTCCCCAAAATAAAACATTAAATTTCTGAAAAGGAGTTCACCTTATTTTGTTGGCATCAATCCATAAATTTTTAATAAGTTGTATTTTTTCGCCGATATTTGAGTCTTCTGTAATGTTATTCGCTTTTTCTTTAATATGTGGTGGAGTATTATTATCACTTTTATATATAGACGACCAACGTTTTTTTCTAAATAAACTAATTTTTTTGTATTTTGACGAATTATTTAGACAGGTATGTCTTCTATATTTTTTACTTAAAAGGTGTCATACCTTTCGTTTTGGTTATATTTAATTTTAATTTATTTTCAAGTACTTGGTAATGTTGTGAACTGATTTTTTGCCTGGCAAAATTTAGGTCTTTATCACTAACTGATACTAAAGTATCATCAGTAAAGAGGTTTATGTACTCAAATTCATTGAAATATTCTACTTATAGTTAACATTAAAAAATAGTTCCATAAGAAACCCGATGTAAATTATTTTCAGTTACAGAATTAGGCCAAACAAATGAACTGCCAGTGGGAAGATTTGATATATCCAAGGGTTGCGACATACGATGTACTCTGTTTACAATACGTAAAATTATGAATAATGTATTACATTTAAATATTTATGTCAAACACAATAAAAATAAGAAACCGCTTAAACATTCTTTCATAAATTGGCAGGCTTGGTGACTATTATTTCGAATAAAAAAAGCGTTCAAGATGCAAGACTATGTCGTTACCCCCTTAGATATGTCAGACCTTCTCATGGTAGCTGTTGTTTGACAGGTCGTTGGAATGTCTAATGGGGTGCTATGATTGAACGTTTACGTTATCCGTAACGTACGTGTTAGGCCGAGTTTTAACATTAACGAGACACGTTCGTATGATGGAAAACTTTTTGCAACACATTACTGTTATTTTCCGCCTGTTATGTTCTAATTTAACAGTTTTCCATGATACGAACTTGCCTCGTTACTGTTAAAACTCGACCTAACATGTACGTTACGGATAACGTAAACGTTCAATCATAGGACCTCTTGTAATGAAAAACTGTGTGTTTTTTCTATTAGTTTTATACATTCTGTTTGGTTTTTTTTATTAATTGTTATAATTTTATTCAATAGAGCCTAAATTTAGAAGGCATTTTCATTACAAACTGAAACAAAACATAACCAGGCAAATTGGCTCCAAAGACTCACAAGGTAAGTAACACAATGTAAATATTTGGTTCATTAAAATTTTATTGTGCGTTTGTGATATACGTATATTTATTTACCGAAACTGCCCGAGACTGAAACCGCTTGTAGCTGATCGTAGTCAATGTAAAATAATATAAACAAAATAGCCTACTTCTGAATATCTATTATTGCCGCGTTTGAGAATCCACATCGGATGCATTTTTTACATCTCGAGCGTTTTTTTATCCACATCGGACACATCTGTCCCATTACATTTGCGTATACTGAATCACGTGATCAAAGATTTTTTACATCTCAGATGCATCCGATGTGGATTCTCAAACGCAGCATATAGTGTCCTATTGTCGATTTATGACGTCATTGCAGAACCTGCAGAATGGCTGTGTTCATCGTCGTCAAATGTTTTAAAATCAGTGAAACACGTTTCATAAATTAGCGTCTATTTCTTGTGCTCTACAAATGAACCCAGCATTGATCTTCAAATAATTTAGCGCGCCCAAAAATGGCCGTTTCAATAATTTTAGCGATGATGCTAATTGCTTTTTGTTCTAAATAAATATATTCATGGTAATACCATTCTATATCATTTTTTGTTTATGAATAATATGACAACTGATATTTTTATTTCTATAAATGTAAAGTTGTCAAACATAGTAAAAGAACGGACATAACAGGAATGACGGTGACTATTTGTTTCAATAGCTCCAGGCCAGATGATAAAACCAGAATATAAATGTGTTTATTTCAGACTTTTCATTTCAATTATTCAATTTGAGCTGTGTCCAGGCCGTTGGAGTCTATGCCGGTCGGTTGATGTTTTTTGGTACCCTACGACTTATCGTCTCAGATAAATAAATAAATAATAGATACAGCCCTATCATGCAATATTTGTAACCAGCATCTTCCCTCACTATGTAGCAGTGGTTACACGGCTTGATTGGGTATTCGCTATTTTGGTTACAAACCAATGAACTGGAGTGGGGTAGAAAGCCAATGTGCATATTGTATCAATAGAACAAGATGCATGCGACTCTATGGGCGCAGCCATTTTTATTTCTCATCTCACTCGGGAGTATTTATAATAACCATTTTCTGTTTCATATTGTTATTGTTCAATCCACAAGCTGGTGAATCGACAATAACAAAGTGAAATAGAAAATGGTTGTTATAAATACTCCCGAGTGAGATAAAAAATAACCTGTCTTCGTCCATAGAGTCGCAACGGTATACATTTAAATCGTACGGTTGGCAACACTGAGACAGACAGCAGACGTGGACAGCACGGGTGCGTTCAGAAATGGAGAGTCAAATTTGTAATCGTCCGGACAAAATTCGTCGGAACCACATACTTTGATTTTCTTTTAATATACGGAGAATGGTCGCACTGCGCAGCTTTCTGAGTGCCTTTCAAAAGGAGATAGAAAACTCCGTCATTTTGATCCCTTATTACGTGTTGCCTACATTTTGGCGCAATATTTTTAATAGGTACGTTTTAATCATCCACTTCTGCTTCGGAATTGTCGGTTTTCTTGTTTTAATCTGAGAGGTTAAAACGACCAAACCGACAATTCCGGAAGCAAAAGCGGAAGATTTAAACGCACCTGATATTTTGCTTGCTGCTGTCAGTGAATATTATTTTTGGGGTCACAGTTTATTGCTAACGAATCAGTTAGCTCACTCAGACCAGTTGGAAGTTCCAAAATAACATCCACTTCAGGGATACAAATTCAGGATACGCAGAAGACTGCTTTTATTATAGGCGGTTGTCATATATTGTATTATCCGAGTTGCGCAGAGTATAAACTGGAACACTGAGATCAAAAGTGCCGACGCAGAGTGAGCGATCTGATTCTTTAGCTAAAAATTGTTTCATAGGAATCAAAATGGCCGCGCCCTATGTTGGGCGTGTCGATCTCTCTCTTGCCCCGTATAGTAATCAAAGTATGTGAATAATATTTATTCAGCATAAAATCATTGTTTTTTTTTCTAAATGCAGGCTTTCTCGCTCATATTAGAATCTTCAGCAGTAGCGTACGTAAACAAATTGCATTGGGGTATTTTAAATGTGAAAATAGTGACTACAAATAGATAAAAAAATACAAAATAATGTTTTAAAAGATAAGTACGTTTTTATTGAATTGAAAACAAAATATGACATTATTGTCATGTCAAAAAATATAATAATGCAAAAAATATGTTATTGATTTTAAAGCATTTAGGTTCACAGCAAGGATTTGGAATTCTATAAAATATCTATACCTATTGAAAACCTATACAATGGTAGAACGAAAGAAATACAAAAAGTATTTAATTTAAACATGAGAAAATGTACCACCTAATAAGAATAAAACAAACCATATATTTACCATTTAGCATAAGTAGAAGTGTTTCAGGATATTAAAAAAATATATATACCTAAGAATTTTATTGACTTTTCCAATGACTTCCTTTAAAATATAAATTATCTAGTTTCTTTATTTAAATTAGGTAACTAAATATTCTTATATTACTAACATTTTTTTTGTTTTCAAATCGGAAATTCTGCACAAATTTTTTGATATTGCACATACTTTTTCACTTATCTTAATTGTGCCTGTAATGTTTTATTTTTGTTTCGTAAGTTTGAAGCAGTACTGTTGGCAACAAAAAAGTCTTCGTAATGACCAATTTTCTAGAAACTTCAATGTAAAGTTACCAAAATATCTAGGTTTTCTGAAGTAAGTATTCATGTACAATTTAATGTATCAGCTTAGATTAAATCCAATGTTTGATTTACTTCTTAATTAATGGTGATTCAAATTTTGTTGATGAGAGTTTCAGAGTCATACCTTGAACTTAATATTGAAGTGTATGAGGTACTTTTGTTCAAACTATAACTTCTTTTATTTGTTGGCAAGTTTAATACTCTTAAAGAGTATAATCAAATAATTTAGTATCTGAAGAAATTACTATACTAAAAAACATATTATTGGTTCGCCAAATTTATTAAACACAATACCTTCTATTTTTTTTAAGATGGCATAGGTTCACCACTACTCTCTTTTTTCTGCTTTTTTTGTGTAATACAAAGTTCCTAAAAAGTGAAGATACAATTTTTAAAAGTGCTCGATATTATTTTAGAAACGTACAAACGTATAAATATATTTGTTGCAGCAAAGCCGTCCTCTAAAAAGTGCCATGAACAAATGTAATATATTCGCTCAACTTCTAACATTTTAGTCCATTCAAGTGCCTCTAACCATAAGTTTCTTCTAATTCGTATTTTAGAACACTAAATATAATAACAATTTTATTTTTTTTTAATATTCATATTTTATTTTCCTTGTTTCTCCTAAAACTACGCCCATGTTCTTCGGTAAGAAATAATATTAACGAGTGAAACGTAACCTCACTTCCTCTTTTATATTTGAAACCACATAAAACACAAGTTTTTTCCTAGTATAAAATAAACCCTACAAACCAAAGTCTCTTTTAACACCACCATACTTGAACGAATTTAAGTAAAAACTTAAATAATTGTCTAAAAATAACTGGAAAAATAAATATAGAGATATTAATCTATTTCTCTCTAATTAGAATCTTTGATGCGATTCTCGACCATATTATCAAGGCGACACAAACATTGTTTACTGTCCTCTTGTACTACCCGAGAATACCGATCAAGGAGAAGCGACAGCTTGGTGTTTTCAGGGTACCGTTTTGTAACGCGCATGTGCGAAAATAAGTTGTGTATCACAAAATTATGTTATCTGTCAAAGTCAGTCCAAGTTGTGTTTAGTACGTGAGCAATGTTAAGTGATATTTTTTTAGTGTTTGTTTTGTGTAGTAATAAGATGAAGATTTTTTACACACTTAGGTATTCTAATACAGATATAAAATGTGCCAAAAAAGTTATTAGGAAACTAAGAATTTTGTCACATGCATAAATAATAGGTCTTTTCCTTTGCATCGAAAGTGGAGCACTCAACTACACCACTTCTGAAAGGAGACCCTCAATTCCGCGTCGTGATCCTCTAACTGCGCCGGCGCTTCAAATGTCAAATATTTACAGCTGACCTTTGAATAAACTTTCAAGCATCATGATCAAAATATTTCCAAGTCAATTCAAGTTGTTAATTAACTTTTATTTTTGTTTTGATAATGCCTGTTATGTGCTTTATTTGTGACAACATTTTTACGTCTCAGAGTAATTTAAATACACTCTAAGAACGTGCATAATATTACTAATATTGCAATATCATACAACAAAAGTGTGTTTAACTACAAATGTTTGGAAGAACTATGTAATCATTCCTTCAGGTACAACTTGGATTTAATTAAGCACTTAAAAAGTAAGCATTCGTTCAAAATTGATGATGAAGAAATTAAGACGTTTGCAAACTTAGAAGGTATATACCTATACTTACTTAAATAATTTAATTTAAATTTTAAGTTCTATCGTGGGTATCATTTTTTTAGAATTGAGTGTGGAAAATTCAAATAGAAAATACAGAAAAGTGTAATTATGTATTAATTATCAATCGAGGAACCCAAAGACTAAGCTCTGGTGATAAGAAGACTTACTATGTGTGTAATCGGTCTGGTCATTATACAAAAAGTGGAACCAAAAAGGCTACTAAAACTCAAGGAACTTGTAAGCTAAATAGAGCATGCATAAGCCAAATGAATGTGACACTGAAATCCAATGGAAGCATTCTAGTTGAGAGACAAAAATCACACTATGGTCATTCGATGGATATTCAACACTTACGAATTTCTAAGGAAGAAAGGAATATCATAGCTAATAAACTTCTAGAAGGAGTACCCAAAAAAAGGTAATTTTTAAAAATATTATAATGGTGACTAATTAATGATATTTATTTTTTATTTATAGGATTTTGGATTCATTTCGTACTAAAATAGGAACTGATATAAAGAGAGTGGATCTACTAACAGTGAAAGATATAGAAAATGTTGAACGAGACTTCAAATTGTGTGTCGAAAAGGGTGTTAAGCATAAAGAAGATGCAGTAAGCATTGATTTGTGGGTAACCGAAAACAGTCAAACTGAAAAAAAAACAAGTTTTATTTTATAAGAGACAAGGTGAAAATAAGGATCCGTTTGAAGTAAATGATTTTTGCTTAATTCTTATGAATCAATATCAGCAACTAATGCTAACTACTTTTGGGCAAAATATAATAGCGATAGACAGTACACATGGCTTGAACCAGTACGACTTTGAGTTGACAACTATAATGGTGGTTGATGATTACGGTGAAGGCTTTGCAGTTGCCTATATGTTTACCAACAGGAAAGATACTTTTGTAAACAATATTTTTTTTGATGTTATTAAATCAAAAGTTGGGATTTTGAAAACAAAAACGTTTATGTCTGATATGTCAGAAGTTTTTTATAATGCCTGGAATTGCGTTATGGGTAGAGCTGAACACCAACTGTATTGCTCATGGCATGTTGACCGAGCCTGGCAGACTAATTTAACGAAAATCAATAGTAAAGAAAAGCGAAGTTGGGTTTACAAGACCATCAAAGTTTTACAGCAGAATATACAGATTAAATCATTTTTAGAGCAATTAAATACTGTTATTATCAGTTTACTGACTGATACCGACACTAACAAATTTGGTGTTTACTTTGAGCAATGTTATTCAAAAAACGTTGAAAAATGGGCTACTGCTTCAGAAAAGACTGCGGTATAAACACAAATATGATACTTGAGAGTATGCACAAAAGTGTAAAATATTTTTATTTAAATCGAAAAACTGTCAAGAGATTGGACAAAGGATTACATGCAGTACTCGAATATACAAGAAATAAAATGGTAAATGATTATAAGAAATAAAATTTAATTCGTTAATAACTAAATTTATTTACAGGTAGACAGGTTAACGAAGCAAATAAAAGGTAAAAATACAAGCCGAAAGAGAGACATTACCAAGCGACACAGAACAGCTATGGCAAACTCAATGCAGATTGAAGCATTCAATAATGGCCACAACAAGTGCATATTATCACATGAAAATAAGTCATATCATGTAGAAAAAGTTTTAGATAGGAAATGTTGCCAAATAGAATGTAGTTTTTGTAACATCTGCATTCATATGTACATATGTTCATGTCCCGACTTTTTTATTAGGTCCACGATTTGTAAACACATTCATTTTTTGTGCATCAAATTTGAAAACCATTTAGAAATCAGTGAAAATTATTCAGTAAGCGAGGAAGTGAATAATAATATTCAGTTGTGCCTCTCACAATTAAGTAGTCAAATGAGTAACAGAAATGATTTAAAGGAAAAACTGGGCAATGAATTATCAGCATTAAATGCCAAAATTGCAACCAGAGATGTTGACACCATTAATGAGGAAGTCTTATCACAGATGCTTTCACACATAAGAAATGAAAGTAACCTACTCGATTTAAGAAATGTTGAATCAGATAGATTTGTACGCACTTCAGAAGAGTCCTCCAATAAAAATATAAGAAAACAATTGTCTTTCCATTCAACAAAAAAAAAAAAGTTCGAGCAGAAAAAGCGAATGTGAAAAAAAAAACCTAATAAAACAGAAGTTAATATAATAAATGATCTTTTAAGTGGCAATAAAGTAGAATTTATATCAGAAACCAGTAGTAACGATCATACATATACGTATTTAAATAAATAATTAAAGAAAGTTTTGTATTATTTTTCCAAATCTTTATCTTTGGCCTTTTTTGCCATATTATGAAAACACTCAATTTCTTGTAAATTGCTTCACACAAGGTAAATTTAATTAAAAGAGATAACAAGAGATTAAATTGCATCACTTTTGTGTTTCAAAGTAGAAACGAGAAAAAGCGCAGGAAAAAGACGACAAGTTTTCAGACATGCGCAGTGAAAGGATCACGACGCGGTATTGACGGTCTCCTCTTCTGAAAATATTGTTCCATTTATATAAATTGTATGGATGGAACGATATTTTCAGAAGTGGTGTAGCTCAGTGCTACACTTTCGATGCAAAGGAAAAGACCTATTAAGTATAATGATTTAATCATTTTTGACATTTTATTTTTCATATGTAGGTATTGTATTTTGTGAAATATGTTTTTCTTCTTTTAAATAAATTTAATAAACAATGAACCACAGATTTTGTTTATTTTATTTTGAAATTATATTTTAAAAAATATAATAAATTCGCGTATTTCAATTAGGATTGGTCAAAGTGGGCAAAATCCCTTTTATTATGGCTAAATTGTAAGTTAAAATTGTCAATATAAAGATGTTTTGCCCATTTCACTGTGTCTCACTTTACCCTACTAATTTTGTCTTTAAGTGGCTTAAAACCTGAATATTTCTTACTTTTAGATGTCATTTTTCTTGTGTGACAGTAACCAACGTGCTAATTTGTGACCCCAGACTTGTCAATACTACCCCAGACAAATAGAGAAGAGGTAAAGAGGTCATTGAGATTTTAGCCAGAATTTAACATTGGGTGGTATGAATAAAACCGAAGTACGTGCCAATACTAGAAGTATTAGCATTTTCTACAAAGTATATACTTCAAAATTAAGAAGAAACTCTATTTCAAAGTAGATACTTTTAATTTTTCCGGAACCTACTACACCAAGTAGCACTCTCGTGAAAATGACTAAAGTATTTACTGCAATTTGAAGTACCGACTTCTTACAGTAGATACTTCGATTTCAAGAAGAAATTTAGTATTTGCTTGACGTTAGCGAAGTTGGTATAGCAGCAGCTTCTCTGAGATTGGTACAGTTACTTTTATTTGAAAATATGGATGAAATACGCAGAAGAAAAATATACAATGAAAGAAGACACTACAATGATGATGTTTTGTATCATAAAATATTCCGGTAACTTAAAATAAGGTATACATTTTCGATCATTTTTTAATTCCGTTTTTCTTTTAGGTTCAATAGGAATAACGTATCTTACCTAGCTAATACATTTCTGACAGAAGCAAACGAAACTAGAGGCTGTGCGCTCACACACATTCAGCAAATGGAAGTGTTTTTAAGAAGCTTAGGTATGTTAAAATAAAAATTAAATAGGAAAAAGATGCAAAGTATACCCAAAATATAATAAATGACAGAATGAAATAATTAATTTGACTATCGTTGTTTAAGGAGACCCTGGATTTCAGCTAGGTGTTGGAGTTGATGTTGGGATCCATCAGACAACTGTTAGCCCAATCGGATTAGTATTTTAGATTCTGAAAAATTCGAAGCAGCAATTTTCCTTCGGAATTCGTTGGAGGGGGTCTCTGGTAGTCTAAATTCAAAAAGTTGGGATTCCAAAGTTGTCGTTACCTCCGCCATCTTGATTTAAAGGGTTATTTTTTGTAACTTGAATAACTCATGTATTTTCAATTTTACACGGAAAATAGTTTTTACAAAAGTTATTTAAAATTAAATTTCCTACAATTCTGCTTTTTTTTGTACGATCGATTTTTTTCGATTTATACCCGAAAAGAGGGGGTGAATTTTTGGTTATAGAATAACTCGTTTATTTTCAATTTTACGAGAAAAATTGTTATAAACAAAGTTGTTTAAAATTAAATTTCCTACAATTCTGTTTTTTTTGTACGATCGATTTTTTTGTATTTATCCCTGAGAAGAGTGGGGGTGAACCTAAGTATTGTATTGTCACGTTTATTATTGATATTGTACCATTATTTTTTCTGTTTTTTTTTTGCTGATACCTGGAATTAAAAAGAAACGTGATAATACAATGATAAGAGTTTACCCCCACTCTTCTCAGGGATAAATACAAAAAAATCGAGCGTACAAAAAAAAACAGAATTGTAGGAAATTTAATTTTAAACAACTTTGTTTATAACAATTTTTCTCGTAAAATTGAAAATAAACGAGTTATTCTATAACCAAAAATTCACCCCTCTTTTCGGGTATAAATCGAAAAAAATCGATCGTACAAAAAAAAGCAGAATTGTAGGAAATTTAATTTTAAATAACTTTTGTAAAAACTATTTTCCGTGTAAAATTGAAAATAAATGAGTTATTCAAGATACAAAAAATAACCCTTTAAATCAAGCTGGCGGAGGTAACGACAACTTTGGAATCCCAACTTTTTGAATTTAGACTAGCACAGACCCCCTCCAACGAATTCCGAAGGAAAATTGCTGCTTCGAATTTTTCAGAATCTCAAGCCTGTTCTTCACCTAATCCGATTGGGCTATGTGTCAAAAATTATTGATAGTTTCACGTGCCATATGCAACAATAAAAAATATTGGAATAAATACCCTACAGGCGATACCTTTAACATAGTTAAAGATGATTGGGCAGTACATCATGCAATACCCAATGTTATTGGTGCAATTGACTGCACTCATTTTAGAATTTTAAAACCATATGTACATGGTGACGAATATATAAATAGAAAAGGAATTCCCTCAATAAATGTACAAGCCACGTGTGTTAGTAAAGAGATGTTTACCAGCGTAGATGCAACATGGCCTGGATCTGTCCACGATTCTAGAATATGGTACAATTCTTTGATTTACCCTATTATGTATAACAATCGAGAAAGAGTTTGTCTTTTGGGTGATTCCGGATATGCAATAACTCCTTGGATGCTTACACCATTTAAAAATCCGTCAACAAATATTGAAAGATATTTTAATAAAATGCATGCAAGAGAACGGGTTATTATAGAAAGATGCTTTGGGCAGTTGAAAAGGAGATTTCCAATGTTAAATCATACAATCCGACTTAAAGTTGATAGAATATGTCGATATATTATGTGTGGATTTATTTTACATAATTGTGCTAAGTTTTTGAACGATCCATATGAAGAATTTCAACAAATTTATGTAGAAGAAGAACCAGTTATGCCTGAATTATATGCTGAAGGAAATAACGCTGACCTTAGACGCCGCGGTATCCAATTTCGTAATGAAATTGCAGAACTGATGTACAGACAACGCTAAAACATTAAATTAATAAATATTGTTTTTTTAGTTTTTATTTTATATTATAAGTAGATACTACAAGCAGTGTAGTAAATACTTCGACATTAAGCAAATACTACCGGAACTGACCAGATGCTTCATGATGAAGCAGAAACTTCGTAGTAGATCCTTAAAATTGCAGCATTAGCATCTACTTCGTTTTTATTCATACCACCCATTGGAAGTATAGAGAGTGACAGGCCTGTTATAGTCTGCAAAGGTAGGGATGAAAGATAACTTTATGTAAATTTAGAACTCGCGACCTCATGTTCACATGTCGGAAGAGATGCCCGTTAGCTGTTATTTGTTTCTGACTAGATAAAAAACAGAAGGAAAAGAATACGTTACAAAATTTTGCGTTAATTAATTTTGCGATCGAATGATTCAAATGTTTGTTTATTACAGTGAATTTAATTACATTTTTAATTAAAATTTTCATTACGGTGAATTATTAAATGTTTTCGTAAATTAGATATATGATTAAATCCTTTTGAACAAATGTCACATTTAAATGGTTTTTCATTACTATGAATTATTAAATGTGTTTGTAAATAAGATTTTCGATTAAATCCTTTGGAACAAATGTCGCATTTAAATGATTTTTCATTAGTGTGAATTATTAAATGTCGTTGTAAATATGATTTTCGATTAAATCCTTTGGAACAAATGTCACATTTAAATAGTTTCTCATTATTACTGTGATTTATTAAATGTTTTCGTAAATTAGATATATGATTAAATCCTTTTGAACAAATGTCACATTTAAATGGTTTTTCATTACTATGAATTATTAAATGTGTTTGTAAATAAGATTTTCGATTAAATCCTTTGGAACAAATGTCGCATTTAAATGATTTTTCATTACTGTGAATTATTAAATGTCGTTGTAAATAAGATTGTCGATTAAATCCTTTGGAACAAATGTCACATTTAAATAGTTTCTCATTATTACTGTGATTTAATAAATGTTGTTGTAAGCTACATTTATGATTAAATCCTTTTGAACAAATATCACATTTAAATGATTTTTTATTACTGTGAATTATTAAATGTTGTTTTAAATTAAATTTTTGATTAAATCTTTTGGAACAAATGTCACATTTAAATGGTTTTTTATTACTGTGAATTATTAAATGTTTTCGTAAACTATAATTTTGCTTAAATCCTTTGGAACAAATGTTACATTTAAATGATTTTTCATCACTGTGAATTATTATATGTTTTCGTAAATTAGATTTATGATTAAATCCTTTGGAACAAATGTCACATTTAAATGGTTTTTTATTACTGTGAATTATTAAATGTGTTCGTAAATAAGATTTTCGATTAAATCCTTTGGAACAAATGTCACATTTAAATGCTTTTTCATTATTGTTAATTATTAAATGTGTCGGTATGTTGGAAACGTCATTGATTTTTAGAGAAACTTTTCTTGATCTATTTTTTACTACGTGAACAAATTGGTGTCGAAAAAAATTCATTTTTGTCATGAATCTTCCACAAAATTCACAAACTACGAAGTCTTTCCCAAAAAATCCGTCGATATGTTTCGATCTTGATTTAGAAGAACGGAAATCTGTAAATAAAAAAATTCTGTTGTACTATTAAAAAAAAAAATAATAATAATTTAACATTTTATTAAGTATTGTATATTGTATAATTGCCATATTTCAAATATTGTTCGCCAGTAGGTATATTAAAAAAAATATATAAACATGTTTTTGGAATAATGTGAATATTGTAAAGGGTATTATGGTAAACATTTTTATAATGGTACATTCGCCTGTTCCATGAGATTGTCAAAACACTATTAAATACGTAATAGTAAATCCAACTCACTATGCATAAAAACGTTAAATTAATGAGAACTTTACATCACATTATTACATTGTAACTCTCATTTTTACTCTTGTTTTCATCTATAGGACGGACTCGTAACCGTCTAAGCCCAGAGTTTACATTTACTTTTGTGATAAAATAATATAGATGTTCCAGTGATATTATAGCGCTACCTTGTTACGTTATTCAACGTTACTGGAAGTTCCCAAAACAACAAACGAGATGTGACATTCCTGTTATATCCAAGAAAGTCTTTTTACTTCTTGTAGATGTTATTATAAAGCCCATAAAATAAAATCGTATTAATGAACCAAATGTGACGTTCCAATTACGATACAATTCATACCTTTTTATAGAGATGAGCGATATTTTTGTACCGGTGACATGTCACCGCGACCTGAGTGGTAACCGGAACTACCGGTGACCAGTTTTCTGATTTAACGGTGACTTAAGTCGCTGCTTAATTTCATTGATCACTGGCAAAATGAAAATGGGCAATATCTAGATCCGCAAAAATAAAATCGATGCGCATCACCGGTCGATATTTTCAGTCTTTTTTAACCGATACGATACGATTTTTTTATGTATGTATTGTATCGTGTGTATTGTAGAGGTGAGATTATGGTGGTGGGGGAGAGGGTGGGCGGGTGGCAAAATGATAAACCGTTGTCATTAGCAACTATAATAGTCCAATCATTATAGTAAGTTCACCTCGGAATTCGAGATACCCAGCTGTAAGTCTGTAAATACTTGTATATTGACACCCTAAAAGTTGTCTCAAAACCTACATATGGTAGGGTGTACGCATCTATTAAATTTCAAGGTCAAAGGTCACAAAAATCGGTTTTTTGCGCTTTTTTTGTAAATATCTCATTTCCTATGGGTTTTTTGCTATTTGCATTTATTATCAATATTGTAGAATACAAAATTCTCTAAAAATTTTGTTTAAAAAAATTTTTCATACGGTGAACCGTTTTCGAGATAGATGACGGAGAGCGCGCGGTCACAGCATCACTTCATGTCAACCGGTGCCTCCGGTCGAAAACGCGCCATATATAGTTGATGAAATATCGATAAAACAATGATTATAAATATTTGTCAATTTTTATTAACTATTATATTATATTTTATCATTTTTTTTCCTAACCTATCCACTTTTTATTTAGTATTAATTTATTTAACAACACTTACCTGCCCATGTAATTGCAAAATTGTTAATGAAAATATAGGAATTATATTTGAATTTTAACCTAATTAATATTAATAAATTCTTACATGATAAAAAAAAAACAAATAAATTATGAATTAATCTTTTTATTAAAAAATTTCATTCAATACATTTATTTTTATTAAAAGTAAAAAATGGAATAAAAGGTACAAAAACTACAATTTATAATTTTAATAATCTTCTTCCTTTTCATCGTCGTCTTCCGGCTGCTGGTAAATTTCAAACTGGTCTTCATTATCGTCTTCAACGACATTTCTCTCAAGTTCTTCCATGATTTCGGGGTCAAAGGTTCCATCTTCGTTAATGTCGCTCTGATATGGAAGAACATTGAGACAAGCTTGCCCATTACATTGGCCACAAGCTAAAGAGCATTGCAAGCCCGCTTTCCTGCATCCGCATCGCGAACCACAACCACTCTTGCAGTTGCAGAAAATTGTATTTAGCAAATCTTCTGGAGCAGGTGGTAAAATTGTCATGATAGGCTCCAGAAAATCGTTTCGCATTGCCCAACTCCATACCTGGGGTTCCAAATCATGCCTTAACCAAGTTTGAACTTAATAATATACACGTTTGAAAGGTTGATGAGCAGCTGCTTTTGTTGGTGGAATATTTGAAAGCTGCACAGGTTAATTAAGTTTTGTAGACTTGACGTAATGCATATAACGAAGATGATCGAGACTTTTCACAGATTTCGGAGCATTATAGACTGCCAATAAGATTTGAGTTCCACTCTCTAATAATCTCTGGGCCGAACAATTTTCTTTCTCAAATGCTGCAGCTAGTTCATTCAAATTTGTCAGTTTCTCAAAAACTTTAAAAAATGATTTTTTCCCTTTTTAAAAAGCGCAGAAGTTGTGTCACAGCCACTTAATGCGTGCAGAAATAAAATATGTGTTTTGGAATGAGGATAATTATCAAAACTTTTAGTCAAGTATATCCCCGTTTTTACATTTCCTTTCCCAACTTTTTTAAAGAAAATGTCTTGTTCGTAAGACAGTGTACGCCCAATTAAAATGACAAGTAAATCAATATCTTGTCCTATTATAACTGCAGTTTTTTCAGAATTTGATTCTTCAATTGCAGTTTCAACAATAAGAACATCAGCATTATCTCTGGCTTGTTTAGTAGTAATATTTGCAGCTTGTAATTTTTCAATTAACATATTAATGAGCATATCTTTGTTATTTCGATTTGATAAGAATTTTTCTTGAGTAACTGGTACAACTATTGTTTCATCTTATCTGCTGCTCCATAGCTTTTACGTTCTTACTGTAATCTGAATTTTTTTAAACAAAATTTGTAGAGAATTTTGTATTCTACAATATTGATAATAAATACAAATAGCAAAAAAACCCATAAAAAATGAGATATTTACAAAAAAGCGCAAAAAACCGATTTTTGTGACATTTGACCTTGAAATTTAATAGTTGCGTACACCCTGCCATATGTAGGTTTTGAGATAACTTTTAGCGTGTCAATATACAAGTATTTACAGACTTACAGCTGGGTATCTCCAGTTCCGAGATTCTTACCTAATTTAAGCTTAAATGACTGGACTATAAAGGCACGCGCGTATAACGTAAAAAGGTATAGGCACAGAATAATTATCCCAGAATATTAACTTTCAGGCGGTCTCTTTGATGTCGCGTGGCCCAGTTCTCGTTAGTCGTTGGAGTAGAAATCAGGCGTGTACTTGCTAATTGTGATCATGACTGCTCAGGCCCGTACTTAATGAATCGCAGTAATGTTTATAATATACGAATATAATAATTATTATACAAAAAATGTTCTAATCATAAATAGTTATTTGTTTAAATAGGCAGAGAAGTAACAGATTTACTGCCGCTGCTAGCATTTCATTCAATTAAACTAGCCAAGGCAGTGAATCTAATTCTTTGCCGTGCGAGACATATAATTTTTTCTCCGATTGTTTGTACAGTGTGATTAAAAAAACAAATTAAAATGAAAACTTTTTTATAACAGATACAACTCACAATTTTTAATATTTTTTCTAATCGTATGTTATAGGTAATAATTAAATCGTATTTTCTAATTATTATTGTGTTAGAGTAAAAATTATAATAAAATTCTGAATTTTGTCTTTCTTTTTATAACTATGTACTTATTTTGAACCAGTAAAAGTCATCGCTAATAACGCGACAATTATCGTTATTTTTTAACTTATTTTTAACCGGTCCAGAATGTCCCTAACATAGTTAATTTATTGTACAGTGACTAAATTTACTAGAGTAACTTTTTTGGTCGGATACTCATGCAGAGCAAGATAAAATTTTTTTTTAATGCCTAGGCATTAAAAATAATTTTTACTGCCTAGACAGTAAAAGTGTTACTTCTATGATCGATAAATGTCACTAAAACTGACGTTTAATGTCAATCGGAGAAAAACTAATTTATAAATACATAAAATAAATCAAATAAAGTAAACCAAATTATTATAAGTTTTTCCAAATTAACATTTTTGTTTTATTATCAGAACTCTTAAAATTTCTATTAATATTCTTAACTGCATAAAATATTCTTAATCTAAAATACAGTTTAACTACATAGTTTATAGGAAATTGTTGGCATGGATGATGGAATATAACAGGACTGCTTAAATTGAGTAATTGTTTTAATATTGTGGTTAAAAGACAAACATTTTCAAAATTATTATCAAACACAACTCCTAATTGAATAATAAAATAAAGAAAGCTGTCACTAGGCATCAATAAATTTCCAAAAGTTTTATGTTTAGTCTCATATGCTTTTTGAAGACAAAATATTGTTGAATCATCAAGATCCTTTATTTCATTACTATAATCTTGACAAATGGTACATGTGTGTTTATTTAAACATTTTTTAATTAAATAACCACATACGTATCTTTGAAATTTTTTTTGTAGGTTATCATTTTTTCTGTAGTCTGTTTCAATGGCTATTTCATTCTCGGGTACAGAAAATTGTGGAGGAGTAGGTTGATCGGATACTTCCTCATACTGCTGAATATCAGTTAATTTAAGTAATATTTTTTCAGAGTCTCCTTCACAGTTTTCTGTACCGGAATGAAGCAGCTTTATACATAATAATTTTTTAAAAGTTCTTTTAAATTGTATAGAGGTAGGATTAAAGCAATTACCATTTTGTTGCCGAATGGACCCAAAAAAATGTTCGAGGCATTCTTGATTTAATCTTCTTGTTAACAGAAAGCTTAAATGTTTATGTAAACAAGTTGTCCATAGCTGAATCAGTGAATTAATAGTTATTTTAAAACATTTTATAAACCTTACCCGGTTGGTGAAATCATCACCATTTCTAGTTATCACACTAACTTTGTCAAAAAATTCTTCACATTCCCTTAAAAAATCAATCTGATAGTTATTACCTTTAAAGGCCTTTTTAAATTGTTTTACGTCAGACATTTGTGATGAATTTAGTAAGTGAAATAACTCAAATTCAAATAGTAATAAAGTACAAATAATAATAATAATATTTTAAGATTAATATAGATTACAAAAAATCTAGAATTAGCAACAAGCCTAAGCAAAAGCTGCCTGTGTTGCTTGTGCTGATTCTAAAAGATTTGAAATAAAACGTACATTTTATATTTTAGTGCCTAAGTAGGTATAAAAATAAGTAGGATACAAAATTTTTTTAGATTGAGTACATATGCAGAGCGAAGCAGACGAGGGTTATCCAGGAGTTATTCCAACATTTAATACAAATAGTTAACAACAAATTTCAATTTTAAATCAGGTATAGCTTACAACATTATAGCAGTAAATGTGATTTGGTTATTATATTTTTTAATATTTTGTTTGAATATAGATAGTTTACTTTTTTGTTTGAGATGTATGGGGATTAGATTGTAGAACTTGGGACCAAAGTAAAAGAAGGATCTTTGGGTTAGAGATTTTTTAAAAAGTTGAGTAGAAAGGTCCATATTTGTAGTAGAGCGAGTCAATCGAGTTTGTTTATATTGAAATAGTTCAGGGCTATTATATACTTTTATGATACATTGGTAGATAAAGAGTGATTTAATGTTGAGGATTTCGTTTTCATTATATAATCGTATGGTAGTGAATAATTTATCTTTTTTTAATATTATTTTCAAAATTGTGTTTTGTGTTACTTGCAGAGTATTAAGTGTAGTGTTAAAAGCCCCTCCCCATGCCGTAATACAGTATCTTAAAACAGATTCCACTAATGAAGAATATGTCATGATTATTTTTGTATTAGAGAGAATATCGCGAAGTACATAAAATGTATGCATTAGAGCCCTTATTCGATTACTAACATGAGTGATATGCTCTGTCCAACGTATATATTGGTCTAGTATAACACCTAAATATTTTATGGAAGCGACTTTTTCAATAGTGGGACATATGCAATTGTTTAGCTCGCAGTTTGGGCTGTGTAGTTTAATCGGTAAGTTAATTGGCTGATTTGTAGCAGTCGGGCTGAAAGCAATAAATTTTGTTTTTTTAATATTTAATGTTAGTTTGTTATAGTTTAACCATAGTGTCACCTTAGTTAATGTAGCTTCTGTTTTGCGATGTACGCCTTCCCACGTTTTTCCGGTGAAAATTATGGCTGTATCATCGGCATAACACACAAGATGACCTTGAAAATTATTAATTTTTGTTATACTATTCATGTAAACAAGAAACAACAAGGGACCCAAGACTGTTCCCTGTGGAACACCCACTTTAATAATTGATTCGCAGCTAAATTCAGAACCAATCCTTACTCTTTGAACACGATTATATAAGTAATCAGATATAAGTTTAAGCGCCACGCCCCGAATTCCATAGTCTTCTAGTTTGTTTAGAAGTATTTCATGAGAGACTGTATCAAATGCCTTGGCTAAATCAAGGAATACAGCAGTGCATGCCAATGATTCATCCAGGGCACCGACTACTTTTCTCATAAGATCTATAATTGCAGTTTCAGTACTTGAATTTTCTATAAAACCATGTTGATAGCTGGAGATAATGCCGTGAGTTTAAAAGAAAGCAGTTAGCCTCGCCTTCAGTGCCTTTTCAAATATTTTTGCTATATTGTTTATTAATGAAATAGGTCTATAATTATTTACTCTGCTGGAATCCCCTGATTTAAATATAGGGGTAACAATAGATTGCTTCCATTGATGGGGAATTTTTCCAGTCTGAAAACATAGGTTAATAATATGTGTTAGAGGAGAAACAATATATTCATGGTGTGACGAAGTCACTAAAATTCCCATTAATTTATCCCATAAATTAATTTCTAAAATTAATTTCCATCTATGAACATTTGCAAGACCCCCTGTAACTAATATTTCCGTAGAATTACCGTTTTTAAACATTTGCAAGAGCCCTCGTAGTTTAAAACTTTTCGATATCACAATAATGTAAATCGTCTTGTAAAATTGCAATTCTAGTAGATTTTATCAGTAAGCTGATCAATTAACTTTTTTTGCAATAACAATTTATTTCCTCTAGGTAGGGCTAATGCCCCACTCCGGCAAAAAGTACGAATTCTGATAAAACTAAATGTTTGCGATGAAGGAGCTCTCTTTTCCTGCTGCTACCGTCGGTTCGTGCTTAAAAGTTGTTTTGCTGAAGTGCCGTTTTTACCGTAAAAGCGATTTTTGTGAAAGAAGTTAATTAAGGTAGGCCTTTTATTTAAAATTCCGTCTAATAATTCTCCCTGTAACATCCACTTCCGTACTATTAATTACCTGAGCTATTCGACCGATATTTTTGATTTCTTAGTACCTGTCAGGGTAACGAATCGTATTTAAATCCGGGGCGTTAGTGCCCTTCAACCATTTTCGTGTTAACCATGGGATGATAGTGGAATTCGCTTGCTATCCCTGTCGAGAGTCGCAGCTGTTTCTGTTTTGTAGAAGCTATGGATTACCAGATATCTACATAAGAGAAATTTGAAACCGAATAAATAAAATAAAAATTCTCAAAGTATTGGTCGAATAATACCGCTTTAAGACACCCGTTATTTGGTCTATTGTGCCTAGTAAAATAATATTGCGGGGAGGATATTAGGCGTCGTTCTTTCAAAGGCAAACGTCATTTTTTTTTCTCTCATGACTGGGGGGCGATACTCTTCACCACCGTTGGCAGATTACCGATATTTTTATTACTGAGAGTAGCTTATTAATTTTTTTTTATTTTTAAAACGTATAGTTTGAATCATATTTAGTTTTACTATTGTAGATTTTTTTCTTATGGCTAAAACCGGCCGTTTTCATTAATAGCAAGGAATTTGTGCTAAGGGTGTTAGTGCCCACCGTTTTAATTTTTTTAAAGGGAAAATTGTTATTTTTATTTTCTTATGGGTATAGTATAGGAGTAGATGTAATTGGCCGGTTCTGGAAATGAGAAAGAGGTACAGAGAGAGGTAATTCGGTAATTAGTAATTATCCTAAGTACCCCCCACCCTTCGCGCAATTAGCAAGTACCTCCCAATTACATCATGTACTGTAATAAGTGCAATTGCACAGTAAGTACCACCCAATTACATCATGTACTGTAATAAGTGCAATTGCACAGTAAGTACCTCCCAATTCCCACAGGGTATACATCTCATTACACCATACATATTAAAGTGTAAGTACACCTTAGGTAGTAATTACTGTATGCAATGTAGTGTAGTGAATGTTATCTAAGTGCCTCCTAGTGATTAATGTTGGTAGCACGTCCTTAACTCTCAGCCGGCGTGCCTAGAGTGCATAGCTTGCGTTAGAGACGGTCGTGCGTAACCGAAATATCGAAGTAAGGGACTAAGAAGGGGTAGCCTGCACCAGAGATAGACGCGCAATTAGAAAGTACCTCCCAATTACAGCATGTACTGTAATAAGTGCAATTGCACAGTAAGTACCTCCCAATTACCATGTACACGCCATACTGTAATGATTGTAATTGCATAATAAGTACCTCCCAATTACCCACAGGGTATAAATCTCATTACTCCATACATATTAAAGTGTAAGTACACCTTAGGTAGTAATTACTGTATGCAATGTAGTGAATGTTATCTAAGCGTCTCCTAGTGATTACTGTTGGCAGCACGTCCTTAACTCTCGGCCGTCGTGCCTAGAGTGCTTAGCCTGCGTTAGAGACGGTCGAGCTTAACCGAAATATCGTGGTAAGGGACTAAGAAGGGGTAGCTGCGCCAGAGATAGACGCACCCAACTGAAATATCGAGGGAGGAGCTAGGAAGAGGTGGTGGAATTTTCTAGAGGATATATATAGTAGGACCCGCATCCAAATCCGTACAAATATCGTTAGCTCTAAGCCTATCGGGAGTTCTATCATCTAATATCGAAATAATCATAAAAATAATAAACATGTATAAGTGCAATTGTGGTTTAACATATACAAGGGTAGATAATTTACGTCGACATCAAAATAAAAGTTGCAAGCTGATATCTAACCGCATCGGCGAATCATCCGGAGGTACGAGAGATCTACTACTCCCAGTAATGATGTTCCACCTGAAAAAAAAGCCCGGGTAATGCGAGTTCCACAAGTTCATACGCATCGCATCGTAGACTCAAAAGCCCATAATAGAAGATGTGAATCATGTAATGTAGATGTCCCTACCAATCAGATGACGTCGCATATGAGGAGTCTTGGGCATAAAGAAAAAGCCTGTGCAATTCATGCTGATGGTATATATTTAATTAAGAGCGCGTTTAAGTGCAGAATCGCAACTTACAGGCTTAAATGTGATGAAAAACATATAGATTATGTAACATTTTTTGATGCGATAAAATTAAGAGTATTGAAATTGTTAAAAGTTGTTCTAAAGGCCCATAATGCCATTAAAGTTAATGTAGAGGCCTTCGCTACTTATGCATTGGAGAGCCAAGATGTTTCTGAAATCAAATCGTTTAACAGCATAAATCGACTACTCGATTTGTCGACGGATTTGGATGCGGTATATGTAGACTTTAAGGATGCTGTGGTATCTCAAACTGCAGACTTTCAACATAAGGATTCAGGTATAGTAGTTTTATATTTCATAGTATAGCGTTTACTAATATATTACTAATTGTTTCAGGTTGGACATTACGGGAAGTACTATTTTTAGAAATATAAATAAGTACTCCCCATTAGGCGGCTGCTCGTACATTAAGCTTCCCAAGTTTATTGAAACCAAGAAGGGTGTAGTTAATGTCCAAAATAATGATGCGTATTGCTTTGCTTGGGCCATCACGTCGGCGCTATATCCAGCGAGGGACAATGTTCACCTAACGACATCGTATCCACACTTCGAGACCGTGCTGAATGTTGATGGTATTGAATTCCCTATGAAGCTTAAAGACATTTCAAAATTTGAAGATTTAAATGACATAAGTGTTAATGTTTATGGTTTGGAACGTAGTTATGAAAATGGTAAGGTTAAATTCGAAATAGTAGGCCCATTACGATATTCCTCTAGGAGGTTAGGTCACTATATAAATTTACTATTAATAACGGAGGATTCAGGAAATAGTCACTATTGTTGGATTAAAAATATTTCCAGATTGGTATCGAATCAAGTAACTAGAAATGAACATAAAATTTTTTTTTGTGACGGCTGTTTACTTTATTTCCGATCTGAAAGCATACTATTGCGGCACCAATTGCGCGATTGTAATCATATATACACCAGCACGCCATCAGTGGAGCTGAAAAAAGACAAACGCGGTAATTATGTACCTGAAAACATACTTAAGTTTCAAAATTATGATAAGCAACTTAGGGTTCCATTTGTAATTTACGCTGATTTTGAATCGATTTTAAAACCAATAGATACTTGCGAACCAGATCCGGAAAAAAAGTTTACTATCCCGACATACCAACATGAACCATATTCTTTTGCATATTTGATTAAATGTTCGTTTGATAATTCATTGACGAAATTTGTAACTTTTACGGGTGATAATGCTGGTAGCGATTTCGTGAAACGGCTAGAGGACGATGTTTTAACTATTTATAATACCTATTTAAAAGACGTTATTCCGATGCATCAGCTGTCTAATGATGAAATAGATGATTTAAACTCGTCGACTATATGCTCTATTTGCGATGAGCCTTTTCAGGAAGGTGACGTTAAAGTAAGAGATCATTGTCATGTTACCGGTAAGAAAACACCTGGCGCCGCGCATAGCAATTGTAATTTAAATTATAAAATCCCACAATTTGTTCCAATCTTTTTCCACAATTTGAGTGGGTATGACAGTCATTTATTTATTAAAGAATTGTATGGCGAAGGAGAGAGGACCGAAGTTATTGCACAAAATAAAGAAAAATATATTTCGTTCACTAAACCATTGTACACCCATAGCTATATAGATAGAGATGGTATGTTGAGAAAAAATTACATAAAACTTAGATTTTTGGATAGTTACAGATTTTTAGCTGATTCATTGGCTGGACTGTCAGAAAACCTACCATCAGAATTTTTTGTTGAAACAAGGAAATGTTTTGCAGAAAAAGAAAAATTCGATTTAATGAGGCAGAAGGGGGTGTTTCCATATAATTTCATGGATAATATAATGAAATTAGATCATCCCAATTTACCTTCAAAAGATGAGTTTTATGACAAGTTAAATAATTGCCACATAACTGATGAGGAATATGCTAGGGCTCAGAAAGTTTGGAATGTATTTAAATGTCAAACTTTGGGATCTTATTCTGATTTATACTTAAAATCAGATGTTTTAATGTTGTGTGATATATTTGAAAATTTTAGGGATGTATCACTTAAAGCATATAAACTAGATCCGGCGCAATATTATACATCTCCAGGTCTGTCATGGGATGCGATGTTGCGGTACACTAAGGTGGAGTTGGAACTACTGACAGATATAGATATGATTAATTTCTTCAAAAATAGTATACGCGGTGGTATAAGCCAATGCGTTGAAAGAAAACATATCGCCAATAACCCGTATTTGTCCGAATATAATCCTTTCGAGCCGAAGTCTTCCATACATTATATCGATGCGACAAATCTCTATGGTTATAGCATGAGTCAACCTCTGCCCACGGGAGAATTTGTTTGGTTGTCGGCTGAGGAAATTAATCAACTCGATATTATGTCTGTTGATGATCTCGTGGATTATGGGTATGTTTTAGAAGTTGATGTAACATATCCGCATCACCTTCATGATAAACACGCTGATTTGCCATTTTTAGTAGAGAATATAATTCCACCTAATTCCAAAACAGAAATCCCCAAATTGGTTCCCAATTTAAATCATAAAGACAAGTACGTATTACACTATAGAAACTTCAAGCAGGCCATAAATAATGGGCTAATTGTAACTCAAATTCATCGTGTCCTCAAGTTTAAGCAGTCTCGTTGGCTGAAAAAATATATAGACCTCAATACAAATATGAGAAACAATGCTAAGGACACATCCGAGAAAAATCACTTTAAGCGCATGGTCAATTCTGTGTACGGGAAAACTATGGAAAATGTAGATGACAGGCGTGATATTTACCTTAGAACCCACTGGGCAAGTAAGAGAAATTCCCCAGGCGCAAACAACTTAATTGCTAGGCCTAATTTTAAGTCTTGTTCCATATTTTCAGAGCACTTTGTGGCTATACATATGGGTAGAACTAAAATTTGTTATAACAAACCACTTTATGTAGGTTTCACAGTGTTGGAATTGTCGAAAGTGAGAATGTATGATTTTTATTACGGCACATTAAAACGACAATTAGGCGATAACATTTCCTTACTTTACACGGATACTGATAGTTTTGTGCTTAAAGTTAAATCAATAAATTTTTACGAATTTATGAAAGAAAATATCGAACATTTTGACACATCTAATTATAAATCGGATAATAAATTTAACCTGCCAGTAAGTAAACCAATATTGGGAAATTTTAAGGATGAGTATCCAAATCAGGCCATCAGCATCTTTTTAGGGACAGGTGCCAAGGCCTATTACATTAGATCAGATGAAAAAGAGAGCAAAACCGGTAAGGGCGTAAAGAAATCCGTAATTCAAAACAGCTTAAACATGGTGGATTATCAAAAAATTGTAGAAGGTGGGGGTAAGATATTTAGAAAAATGAATACATTTAGAAGTCAGTTACATGATATCTATACTGAAATGAAAAACAAAGTTGCATTATCTTACAATGATGAAAAAAAGGTTTATAATACCAAACACCGCTAAAACTCTACCGTGGGGACATAAAGATATTCAGGAATATCGTAATGGACCTCGAAAAACTGTGGCTCAATTTAGATATAACGTATAGGCCGGAGGCGCCCGTAAGCGAAGCCCGCGCCCGGCCGATTTTCTTCTTTTTTCTCCCACTCCCACTCTCTCCCCTCCACTTTCCGATCACTATATATACGGGAACCAGACCTGAGAAATTCAGTTTACTACGGCTCGCCGAGTAAACTATTTAATTCTTTTCGAGTTATTTTTTCAGTTCTCAGCAGTGTTTCAACATGACTTCAATCGAAGAGACGATCGCCGCAGCTAACTCAATCATTTCAATCAATGCTGTGGAATTCGATTTTGAGGAAATCTTCAAGGAGTTGACGGTTCCTTCACTGGTATCGCCGATGGAGCTGTCGCAAGTGTGCGACATCCCATTACCGGCCCCGTTACCGGCTCCTTTGCCGCTCCCGTCACCGGCTCCGTTACTAGCCCCAGTACCGGTATACGATAGCGGAGACGATTTTGAAGCGCCTAAGAAGATTCGAGTCCTCAGTGATGTACGCGTCGATACGCTACTCTCGTCAGCCACATTGCCAAAACTTGTCGGCACAATGGAAGATGTCGAAGCCAACGAGACCGCGGATGGTTGTGCCGAAGAGTAGAAAGCCGAGAGCCACCGCAACGAAACCAAAGACCGCGCCAGTAAGGAAGTTGAAGGCGGTAGCCTCAACAAGTGCGGCGGTACCAATCCCAATACCGCACAAGGATGACGGCGAAGAAGACCGCGTGAGGAGGAAAATCAACTCCGCCGCCACCGTCCTATTAAATAAGGAGACGCGGTATAATGCTGATAGGGAGGAGTTAAGTATCACTGAAGCGACATTAAATCAGCTCAGGATGGAGGTGGATGGTATGGCGAGGGATATAGGGGTTACCTTAGCGCCACTTCAGCGCGAGACTGAAGGTTTGGCAGATGAAGATGCCCGCATCCAACGGCACTTGGTTGACTTGCAACGACAGATGGATGAGACCATTCATCGTCGGAACAATGTGCGCCAAAGACAGTTGGATGTGGGCATTGAAATTGCTAGGGTCAAAGAGACCCAATCGGAGTATGAAAAAAAGAAGGCTGCATATGATATGATGCAGGGCCGGTATCGCGAACTTATTGAGCGGGCGCGCGTTAGGAGTGCGGACTACACACAGTTTTTGGATCGCATAGTGTTGCATAAGGACAGGTAGACATTTTTTGGTATTTGTTAATTTGTTAGTCGTGGAGATATGCCTACTGGGGAGCTAACCACGTTAAAAAAAAGCAGCTAGCCATGAGTTCTATCTCCATATATTATGATTAGTTTATGATGATAGGCTAGTTGTAATATATAAGATGGTGTGGAAACGAACTCCCCAATATACTTCTTTACAGGCTGCTGATGCTGCCGCTGTCGATGGTGATGGAGAAAGTACGGACTACAAACAGTTTCTGGGGCACATAGTTTTGCATAAGGACAGGTAGACATTTTTTTGGTATTTGTTAGTTTGTTAGTTGTGGAGATATGCCTACTGGGGAGCTAACCACGTTAAAAAAAAGCAATGCGCCATGAGTTCTATCTCCATATATTATGATTAGTTTATGATGATAGGCTAGTTGTAATATATAAGATGGTGTGGAAACGAACTCCCTAATCAGAGCCAAACAAAACAACAAAATTTTAAGATATAAAAGTTTTATTGTCGAAAGTCTTGCACTCTTAATTTTTACTATTTATTAATATAATAGCGAAATTTTAAGATATAAAAGTTTTATCACCGAGAGTCTTCCACTCTCGCTTCTCCCCCACTCTACTCACTTTTTTCAATCACTATAAATACTCATCGCACATATGCATACAATCATTCTGCTTCATGATGTGCGATTCTGCAAGTGGCTCTGGTTTCAGCCCACCCGGATTATGTAGAACAACCATCGCATGGTTGTTTCCGACCACGTCGGAAGTGGAGTTGGGTCCTTGTGACTCAACTTCTTCTTCTCCCCCTTTGCCAAGGCCGCCATCACCTGCGGGGCCTTGCGACAGCACCTCGCAAGTTGAAGCGGTGGATATCGACATCGACCATGTTGATATGGGTGGCTACGGCTCAGACGATATACCGGCGATCGATATATCGTCTGATTCGGATAGCGATTCCGACTCGGATTAGGGCGTATGCTCTAGTCGAGAAAAACGGCCCTTTTCAGGGCCAACAAAAAAACAAACAAAAAACGGTTCCTTTTAGAACCAACAAAAACTAGCGGACTGCTCAATGGGCTAAACATTATAATTTTGCATCAATTGTAATTTAAAATTGGTCCCACTCAACATCTATCCCACCATATTTTTAATGGTAAAGTAGAAGATATTTCGTCTTCCGAAAAACTAATATAAGAATAACAAGAAACTATTATTTTACCTTTGAAAAATTATGTAGAGTTTTAACCCAAATACTCATCTACTAGAATGGGTGTGAGCAAGAAAAATAGAACTTATTGCTAGCCCAGACAAAAAAGTTTGCATTGTTAAGGTTCGAACTATCTATAACATCCCCCCACCTCAACATCCATCCACCGAACTCTTAATAAAAGAGTTCCTATAGCCTCAGATATTCAGTTGTCTAAATTCAGTTTGAAGGCCCTGCGCTACTATGAATAAATTAAATGATACTTGTTCTATGAGTAAGCGTCTTACTTGCAAGATTTGTGGCGATAAGGAGGTGCAAATGGTTTTTATACCATGCGGGCACGCAGTATCTTGCGTAAGTTGCAGTCAATCCGTAGTTATTTGTATTATCTGCAGGGCGCCGATTAATGCTAGAGTAAAATTTTTTCTGACTTCCAACTTTCCGGAACTAGCCGAACTCAACTGAGCGCGGTGTAATGCAGGGAGGTGGTAAATTCGTGGGTTGGTGGAGTGGAGGTGGAAATACATAACATATATAAGGAGGTCCCGACCACGTACCAGCATCAGACATTTAAGTGTAGCTGACCTGACCACCGACATGAACAACCAAAATGAATACCAGGGTGAAGAAGATGAAGGAAAACTTGTTTTTTTTAATCTTTATTTCATTTAATATCCATACTAAACAATATCATTTATATTAATCCAAGAGTTTTCTTGCTGTGGGAATCCCAACCACTTCACCAAGGCTTTGTCCCCTTTCGTCCGAATGACCTTTTCCACTAAATAAACATCTTTCCACTTTGTTTTTAATAATTCCATCTCATAAAATGAGCCTTTAATCGATTGACCATTCATATCTTCTAGAATGTATGTTACGGGGTATGTGCTATTTATTTTTCTTATTTTAAATAATTCAGTTGTATAGTTAGCAGTATACCCTTTTTCAAATATGCTTTTATATTTACTTATTCTTACGACATCGCCGACACGATATTTCGGTTTTTTACGCCTTACTTCATTTTTGTTTTGCCTATATTGGTTGAGTTTAGTTGTCGGCAGGACATCTATTGGCTTCATACCTATGATTGAATGCGTGGTGTTATTATACTTATTAATGACGCCGTTTATAATATCTATCCAATTGTATTTCCCTCTCATAGCCATTTTTTTATATAATAGGGATTTTATCGTACGAATCACACGTTCTGCCATTGACGCTTTCATTGTACTATAAGTCGAATAGTGATTTATATCATATGTTTTCATTACTTTCCCAAATTCCTTGTTATAATATTCTGTCCCTTGATCCGTTTGTAGATTTTTAGGATGGTGTGCGCAATTTTGGAGTATATCTAAAAAGGCATTTCTAACATGTAAGCCTGTTTTATTTTTTAATGGTCTCGCCCACACATATTTCGTATAACAGTCGATGACAATTAGAATATATCTGTAACCATCGTTTTCATCTTTATAACCTTGCATATCAGCCAAATCACTCTGCCACAAGTCGGCATATCCTTTTACAATAGTCCTTCTTCTGGGAAAATTTCGACGGGCGGATCGGTGATTTCTTCAATTATTTGGTGCTTAGACATTCTTTCCAATTAAAATGCAATTTTTTATTCAAACTTTTTGATCCTTTCTTCCAGTCCTACTATAATTTTTGATAAAACCGCCGTATTTTGTCCAATACTTCCTTTGACGCTTTCAAGGTCTCGAAGAATTTCCGTATTACACTTAAATGAATTTATCGGTAAGATCAGTTAAACGGTTCTCTAATATTATAGTAAAATTTTTTATGCCTTTTATTTCACTTTCCAAAATATCAACTTTAGTAATAATTTTTAAAATATTACTTTTTGTAGTGGTAAGTATGTCCTCAAAAAATTCTCTATTGTGCTTCACTATTTGTAACATCGATTGGTATTTAACATTAACATCGCCAATACTATTGCTTGACACAGTTCGTTGTTCAAATACTAATTTCTTAAGTTCACTCTGCTGATTTTCGAAATAAATCGTAGCTTCGCGTAATACGTTTTTAATGGATTCCGTTAAAGCTTTTAAAACGAGATCTTTTGCTTGCCTAGTAACATCGTCAACATATCCAACTGATACAGCGTCGGTCGATTGTTCTGGCTCTCCGAGGTTCACCAGCCGTTTGGTTTGCATATCATAATTACCGTCACCTGTTAATTTGAATCCAAGACCCCTTTTTTCTCGAATAATTACGCGTTGATTTTTCTTTTTTCTTCCGAATTTATCTACAATGTTCCTTGAAGACATTTCGTTTACGACTGACCTCTACAGCGCATGTATTTAATATATTATTCGCTCTTCTCTTAATTCTTCAATTATAGATAAAATTTCATTATCGTGCCCAGTATGGCCGGCTTGCTTTGAACTCCATAATAAACGCAATCTAGCCACCAATTCTCTCGGCTTGTTCCAATAAACGTATGTGGGTTTAGAGGTCATTATTTTTTTGTATTTAGGTATTTTTGAAAACCCTCCACCCTTTATCTTTACCGGAGAGAACAATGGTCTAATAATTTTTCTCAATTTATTTACATTTTTGTTACTTAGCCCTTTGGACTCGTCATACTCCTTAAAGGCCGCTCCGGTAAGTTGTAATATTTCCTTATATGTATCCTTAGTCGCATTACTTACTTTCTTAGGGCTTCGATAAAATAGTAGCTCATACAATTCCGGATTGCCGTGGTAGTCAGCAACTCTTCTATCCCCATCCCAAAACGAGATTTTGCCATCAGAAAATGTTACTTCTAAATTCCCAACCATTGTTTTCATGTCTTTGTCCATATATACGCCGTACCGAGTATCATAGCGTTTATTACCTCGCGATATTTCTTCTAAATGCTTATTAATATATTTTTTATCATCATCATCATCACCATCACCGCGGTCGGATATTGCACTTTCAAAACTTTCTCCATATTTTGTCGAGTCCGGTGATATTGACGCGAGTTCCCTTTTCATGCCAGATCTTTCTTCTTTAGTGTTAGCGGGGTTTTCTTCTTTAGCGTTAGAGGGGTTAGAGGTTGCGGCTTTTGAAATTGTTTTCAACGGTTTCGTCAGCGGTTCATACATTTTTTCTAGAGCTTGCAAAGTTTCAACGCGCCCACTTTTTAAGGCATTAAATTTCTGTCTAACCGAATCGGAGACAGCGGCCAGCTCCGATTTGACGTCGAAATGTTTTTTATTGCTATACATTTTAATCGCTGAAACCACCTGCCGCCTTGGAAGCTACTTGAAATATAACGCGTATTGCATTGTTTATGGGTATATGAAGCTATCGAATCCTTTCTTATATCTACCGGCGCTTATATCTTTATCTTTATCGATCACTAGAAATCCATGCTTTTCACCCCAACATTCCACACATATTTCTTGAAATTTTCTAAAAGACACGTCTGGAGCTACATGGTCTGAATATATATGACGTAGGTTAAGGTCATCTTGTTTAAACATAATTATTAGATTTGCGTTGTCTC
This sequence comes from Psylliodes chrysocephalus, assembly GCA_927349885.1. NCBI lineage: Eukaryota > Metazoa > Arthropoda > Insecta > Coleoptera > Chrysomelidae > Psylliodes > Psylliodes chrysocephalus. The sequence goes on from OV651820.1 coordinate 52,634,585, forward strand.
TAATCAATTGTTTCGGAATCTTCGAATACGTTTGAGCCAAATAAAAGCAATCTATATTTCTGTGTCGCCCCATACTAAAATATGATCTAATAACATCTTGTTTTTCACAAATCACATCATCAAATATAAATATGGAATTTGGTTTGGCGTCTACTGGTTGAATTATATCTTCATTATTGTTGAACGTAAAATAACCCAACCCTTTTATCGGAGTCAAAACTTCATGCAAGTACTTATACTTCTTCTGGTATAATGATTTTGAATAAATATATACATTTTCAAATCGTAGCCCATTTGGTTGAATGAGTAGTGATAACATAACATTTGTTTTACCGCAATTTGATGGTCCTATTAGAAGGCCGCGTATTGTATCGGGCAACAATGGGCCATGTCTAGGAATCTTATTTTCACTAACCCCATCACCAACTTTTTCATCTAAATTCTCTACACAAATACTATTTTGTACTTTTACTATGCGCATCGTTTGACTGTCTTTAGCTATATAAGCGATCACCTCATGTAACATTCATTTAAATGCCTAGCGCCAAACGAGTGCGATCTATCACTAAACGTTATTCAAAAAGAAAGTGTGGAAGAGGGTTTGTTAATTCCCTAATAAATAAATTACCATTTGAACTGCACATACCGGGGTACCAATATTGTGGGCCAGGTACGCGCTTACAAAAACGTTTAGCACGTAACGACCCCGGAATAAATGAATTAGATAAAGCCTGTAAATTACATGATATTGCTTACTCTAAAAGTGCAAACGATTTGAAAGCTAGACATATTGCTGATAAGGACCTTCAAGAATTAGCTTGGACTCGGTTTAAAGCTAGTGACGCGTCAGTTGGTGAAAAAGCAGCTGCCTGGACTATCACAAATATTATGAAAACAAAGCGAAGTTTTGGTATGGGCCATAAATTACGGTCTAGGAAGCGGCGTCGCGGAACAAAAAGCAAAAAACGAATTGCTTTCGGTAGAGGAATTGTCAGTAAGATTAAAGGGGTATTAAAGACATATGGCGGACAGAAAATGGGGGGAAAAACACTCAGGAAGATGGCTGCATCATCTCTCATGGCTGCCCGAAAATATGTTAAAGCAGCCGGGGGAAAGAGAAAAATTATTATTCCCCGTATTATACCGATACCAAAAACAGGCGGATTTTTACCATTAATACCTATTTTTGCTGGATTATCTGCATTGGGGAGCTTGGCAGGAGCGGCGTCCGGAATCGTCAAAGCAGTGAACATCGCTAAAACAAATAGTCAACAATTAACAGAAGCTAATCGACACAATAGAACCATGGAAGCCATCTCTCTAGGAAAAAACGGTAAAGGATTATACTTAAAGCCCTATCGAAAGGGGTTGGGCCTTTACATGAAACCATATCGGCCAAAAAACTCGTAAGTTCACTACCTCGAAGACCTCTCAGTAATTTAGACATACAATCTTTTGCCAAAAGATTCAAGATTCCCTACTTTCGAGGTGTGTATATGAGAGATAGTTTACCAAACTGCGGGCCACTAAGAAACGAATCAGCCATTGTCAATTTGGATAGCAGTAGTGGGCCAGGAACACATTGGGTCGCTTACAAGAAAAGAGATGCGTCATTAATATATTTCGATAGTTATGGTGATTTACCCCCACCTTCAGATTTAATTAGTTATCTGTATAAAGGGCGTTGGTCGGTATCTGAAGTTCACTATAATTATAAACGCTACCAGAAGTTTGATACTGTCCTATGTGGACATTTGTGTTTGCAATTTCTTCTCTCCGAAGAATGAATACCCACGATGAAGAACAACCTAAGGATTTTTCTAAAAATGAATCTATTGACGTAAATGATGGTCCGACGGTATTTTTGAAACGCGGGTCAATTGACGTAAGCGATGATCCAACACCAAAACACGTAATTTGTTGTTTTTGTAAAATTCGAGAACTGAAAATTGCCACTAAAAAGCGAGTTTATAATTTATGTAATCGAAAATAGATTTCGAAGTCAGTGTGACATACTTCTTAGCCATGTCAAGAACATTTCATTTGTCGTCCATAGCGTCAAGCATTCTCAACAATGATTTTTTTCCGCCCATCGAATTGGATGTTAATAAACAGTATGGTCTTGGATTAATAGCATTTTATGCCTACCATTCTATCAAAAATATCACCTCAAAAAATAATATCATCTGTTTAGAGGTGGTAGACACAGAAAAGTTTTGGGCAGATGTGGTGCAGCGAGAGAAGAGTTGGGCCGAGGAAGGCAGTGCACCGAAAAAAATTAATCTACGTGTGGCACCCGGCGCTTATGAGATTGACGAAATTAATAAGTTCGTCCAAAAAGCTATATATGACTATCTATATCCGGATACCAAAACTATTTTAAATCAAGGAGAACTTGATGATATGTTTAAATTGTCGGCGAACAACAACACTCTAAAATGTGAAATTTCATCTAAATTTATAATCAACTTTGATTGTGACAACAGTATAGCTAGCCTCTTAGGATTCGGTAATTCGAAGTGCCCGCCAAGGCCTCAAGCTTATGTCTCTACAAGGCCGATCAATATTATGAACCTCCACCTTGTTCAATTGGATTGTAATATTATTTCTGGTTCCTATATAAATGGAAAAGAAGCCCACACCCTTTTTTCATTTGACATAGACGTTGAGCCAGGATACAAACTGACGAAGGAACCTCATAACATTATTTATCTACCAGTCATACCTACCGGTCGGCAATACCTAGACAACATTACTATCCGAGTTGTAGACGATAACGGTGAGTTGATCGACTTTGGAGAGGAAACTATCAATATCACACTCGAATTAAAAGAGATAAACTAATATGGGATTCTACTTCAAACCACGATATTCAACTAGCGCCCATTTAAATAATCATATAAATAGAATAGAAGGGAAAAACATGAACATTCGTCGAGCAACTGTAAAGCGAAGAAGACTTCTGTTGTCTAATAAAGATTATAAATTTCTTCAATCTATTGGATTCCATATAAGATATTAAATAATGGCTGTTTATGTAAGAAATGAGATGTTGGACGTATTTGAAAAGCCGATCGTCGATAACTCAATCAAAAGATGCGATGGATATATCCACCCGCCTACGGGATCGCCAAATTACAAACATTCTGATACAATCACCTTTACGATCAATAATATGGACCTGAATCTCTTAATTTGCGATAGTTACATCAATATAGTTGGAACATTTAAGCCAAAAGAGGCTAATAAAAAGTGCTATTTGGCCAACAATGCTCTTCCTGGCCTATTTGAAGAAATTAGATATGAAATGGGTGGACAAAAGATTGCTGAATGTCGAAAACCCATTATAACGACAGCAATAAAAAATATGGTGTCATATGGTGAAAAACATGCGAAATTATTAGAAACATCCGGTTGGGGCCTCAGCGAAGAGAATCAAGTTTTGGTTGATTCAACGAGTAATACATTTACAGGTAGAATCTTATTAAAACATCTATTTGGTTTTGCCGAATCTTACAAAAAAGGGATAATAGGTGTTAAGCATGAGATGACTGTAATAATTGCTCGAGCATTCGAAAATTGCTATATAGGAGAAGTCGATGCGGACATAACTATCACTAAAATGGATTGGATAGTCAAACATATTACTCCCGAAAATGATGCAGATGTTCTAATGTATAAAAAAATTAATGACAAACATTTGCAATCCATTAAAATACCACACCATAAATGGGATCTTTATGAATTACCTACTCTAAGGCAAACTTCTCACGACATATGGGCGATTAAAACCACTACATCCATGGAACGACCTAGATATGTAATTATTGGATTTCAAAATACTTCTTTTACTGAGAACAGGAAAGAAGATGTGACGGCGTTTACGGCTGCTGATATAACTAATATCAGATTATATCTAAATTCTGAAGTTTACCCGTTAGAGCGTTGGAATCTAGATGTCGGGAAAAAGTTGGATACTCCCGCTTATTATGCTTATGAAGATTTTCAGCGAAGTTACTACAAAAAGGAAAATCCTGAACCGATGCTAGGCCTGAATGGCTTTAGAGCGAACCCCCTATTCGTAATTGATTGCAGTATGTATCCAAAACCAATCAAATCTTCAACTGTGGATGTCAAGGTTGAATTCGAAACACGTAAAATGCAGTTTCCCGCCAAAACTAAAGCGTATGCGCTTATTATTCATGAAGCTCTTATAAGTTATAATGCACTAGATGGCACTGTACACACCGAATATATGCCATTGTAATTCATATACTCTACTGTATCCAAACTTATGTCTGTGTTCACTTTTAACAAAAATAAAAAGATGTAACCTTTTTTAAATAAAAAACATTTAAACTATGTATATTGTTTTATTTATATTTTAATCACAGATAGATAGATAGATAGATAGATAGATATATTATATAAGTAATCGCTAATCCATTTCGTCATCTGTCTCATCATCAGCCTCATCGTCTGCATCTTCATCTAAATCATGTTTACTCCTTATTTGCAGGGTGATGTATGGTAAGGCCTCGTTCAAAAAGCGTTTCAAACTTAGGGTAACCATCTTCTCACAGAATGTATCCAAGTCCAGCTCACATGCATTATATTCGCAGCAAAGACTGCTGCCTTTACAGTATTTCTCATAACAATCGTTTTGGTAGGCTACAGCTTCTGGAAACAGCCATACCTCAGCGTCGTAATTGATGGAGTGTAACGCATCCATCGCAAGTGGGTCCAGTTCCTTTCCAAGTCTGCTTATTGCTGATTCTATGTCGATGGCTTTAGGCCAGTGCTCTTCGGAATACATCATCCACATATCGAAATAATCTGAAACAATATTTGACCGTTATTAAATGAACAAATATGGGCCAAGTTATACTTACAATAAAATTGTAGAAATTCTTAATGAAATATTGTGTTTATTAGATATCTATATGTGATTAAAAGTAAAAAAATATTTACAGTGACTCTACCATGGATTTAACTAATTGATTGCTGGCCAACTAGATCGATTCTTATATGAGACCTAGTAGTTGAGTTGTAACACGGCTTTTCCCCTAAATAGACCATGGCATATTGGCCAGTAGAATCATTTATCATAGCAATGACTTCGGATGGCATTATTTCAAAAATACGCCTCGGTAACCAACACTGGAAAAGCTCCAGCGAATGTCGATCAATTAAATGAATAAGTAAACATTTACCATACCTGGTATCTTTGACCATTATCGTTTTAATAATATAAAGTTGACCTATAACCAATGACTTTAGTTCTCTTTGGTCCAATATTGTGGGCCAGTCTCCAAGTAATTTATTAACCGCATCAATTTGCGTTTGAGCCATAGTAGAATACAAATAAATATTTTTTTACCTGAATAATACACACACAATACTACACTTGGTAACTATTTGGAACTTGTAGACCTTTTAAATTTCACGATTTTAAACTGATTTTATTTGGATGCGGATCCTAGTATATATCCTCTAGAAAATGCCCCCACTTTTTCTCAGCCCTACCCCGATATTTCGGTTAAGCGCGACCGTCTCTAACGCAGGCTAAGCACTCTAGGCACGACGGTCGAGAGTTAAGGACCTGCTGCCAACAGTAACCACTAGGAGGCACTTAGATAACATTCATTACACTACATTGCATACAGTAATTACTACCTAAGGTGTACTTACACTTTAATATGTATGGAGTAATGAGATATATACCCTGTGGGTAATTGGGAGGTACTTATTATGCAATTACAATCATTACAGTATGACGTGTACATGGTAATTGGGAGGTACTTACTGTGCAATTGCACTTATTACAGTACATGATGTAATTGGGTGGTACTTACTGTGCAATTGCACTTATTACAGTACATGATGTAATTGGGAGGTACTTGCTAATTGCGCGAAGGGTGGGGGGTACTTAGGATAATTACTAATTACCGAATTACCTCTCTCTGTACATCTTTCTCATTTCCAGAACCGGCCAATTACATCTACTTATAGGTCATAGTTAATTTTACCGTTATAGCATTTTCTGTAAATACCGAGACCTTTTATTTTATCAACATACATAATTCTGCATTTATTTTATTACCGTTATTAAACAGATATATATATATATATATATATATATATAAGTTATAGAGTCAATAACCCTGAGTCGGCAACCTCGTGGATGAACCTTGGAACTGCTGAATTTGCATTAGATTAGTTTTGTGTCATTCCACCTTAGGTGTAATGCCACCTGTTATATTATATTTCCTTTCAGTTAATTCAGTTTAGAATCTGTGTTTGATACGATAAGTTGTACTTTAAATAAAATAAATCTTTTTAAAAAACCAAATACCGAGTGTATTTAGATAAGTGGCGCAGTCAGTAGGATGGTCAAACGGGTTTAATGTACATAATTCCTGATTCGTTTCTACGATTTTTTGACCATTTTGAACTTTAAAACGTGTTTAAGAAGTTTTCCAGTTGGGTGAATTGAGTAGCCTAACGTGAAGAACGCTATTCGAGTTAAGAAAAGACATTCAAGTGAACATTGAAGAGTCTACCCGGTCCAGTCCTTGGTTGACGACGGAAATCGAATAGATGGAGTGGAAACTACTTTTACTGTAAGTGTTTTATATGTCGTTTAGAGAGCAACCTTTAATTATCAATTCTGAAAGTTCAGACAATTCTGATTCAGATACAGATTCTGACTCAAATTTAAACAAAACAAATTTAGACATTTCAAATATTTTAATTTCAAATAATAAATTTAAAATGACTCCAACAATTCCAGAATTAAAAGATAAATATTTAGATATGATCCCAGATTTCTATGGTGATCCCGCCTTGCTTCCTAGATTTATAGAAGTAAGCGAAAAATTAGTTAGGAAATTTTATAATACAGTAGATATAAACGATTTTCAAAATGAGTATTTAATGTCTAGTATTTTAGCGAAAGTAAAAGGTGAAGCTGCCAAAAATATATCGTCTTGTACTATAAGAAATTGGGAAAATTTAAAAGCTGCTTTATTGAATACATATGCAGATAAAAGAGATATTTATACCTTAAGCTTAGAAATTTCAGCATTACAACAGGGTAACGATTCTCCTTTCCAATTCTTCAATAAAATACAGCAACTTTTAAATCTCCAAATAACCTTATTAATGACTTGTTCTAACGAAAATGAACAAAATGTTTTAGGGAATTATTTTAGAAATCAGGCTCTCAGAATATTGTTACGCGGACTAAAAGAACCATTAGGTACATTAATGCGAACAAAAAACCCTTTAGATTTAAATTCTGCTTTGAATACATTAACGAATGATTTTCAAATTGAAATGGGACCTTATAATAATAGTAATTATAGTCCAAGATATAAAAATATTAATCATAATTACCAAAATAATCATTTACTTAGAAATAGACAAAATTTTCAAAATAATCAATCAATAAACTGGCAACCAGAAATGCCAAGTTCATCTCAAAATTATCAACAATTAAATAGAAATGTAGGTTTAGTGCCTCGAAATCAACCTAGTACAAGTAGAGGTCCTAATACAAATGTTTTCAGACCTAATCCGAATCAAAAATTCCAAAATCCAACACCCATGAGTGTAAATACTTCAAATTCCTTTAGACCTACAAGAAATTTCCAAAATCGCAACTATTCTCAAAACCAAAATTGTTTTGCAAATCAAAGGAAAAATTTTATTTCTGAAGAACTACATAACTTAGATAATACAGAATGTCCCAACGAAAATATTAATGATGATTTTTTAGAAGAAAATGCCTCGGAAAACAAATAAAACAAGTCGAATTATTAAACTTAACTAACAGTGAGAGTGAATTACCGTACATAATATTCCCAGAAAATAATTTAAGAGTTCTTATTGATACTGCCAGTACAAAATCCTTTGTTGTGCCAGAAATTGCCGACAAATATTTTAAAACATCCCTTATACGCAAACCATTCCAAGTTTCTACCGCTTTAGGAACGAAACAAGAAAATTATTGTACAGTAATTCCATCCTCAAAAATATTTAAACATAATAAACCAATTAATTTCGAATATTGTATTTTTAAGTTTCATAATCATTTTGATTGTTTATTAGGGTTAGATAATCTTAAAAAATTAAATGCAAAAATTGACCTAATAAACGACTTATTAATTACCCCTTATAGTCAAATCAAAATAAATTATTTTAAGATAAATAGTGAGTGCACGAATTGTATAGTAGTGCCACCACGAACAGAACAAATTATTAAATTAAATATAAGTAATGTTAAAAACGGTGACGTAATAATACCGTATACAAAAATTGATAAATCAGAAATTCCTGAATGTTTAACAAAAGTAGAAGATAGTACAGCTAAATGTACCATCTTAAATTCATCTGAATCATATTGTAAAGTTGACCTAAGTCCAAGTATAGAAGTTGCAACGTTCGCTGAATACGAACAAACAACATACCCAGACTTAAATATTTTTACAGACAAATTAAAATTTGATAATTCAAAAGTTGAAATGTTCGATGAATACGAACAACCAACGTACCCAAATCGAAATAAAATTTACAAAGACAAATTTAGATTTGATATTTTAAAAGTTGAAAGGTTCGATGAATACGAACAAACAACATACCCAAACTTAAATACAAATAGTAATGCTTTATCTAGAATAGAACTTAATGTAAACGAAACAATAACTAATTCAAAACCTAGTACTTCTACAGAAATTTTCGAATATATGGAAAACTTTAATAACAAACTTCAATGTCCTAAAATAAATAATGAAACAGAATCTCTTGTAGTAGAACCTGATGATATAAATAATGACATCGAAGATGAAAACGATACTATTCACACTAATGTAGAGAACCCAATACCAGGCATACCTATCGCGGATTGCGCGGTAAATGTCGGAAAAAATCAAATAATAATATCCGAAGTCAATTTTGCTCCTACCACTCCTACTATTATAAAACCCTATGAAAACAAACAACGAATTCTTGTACAATTCTCAAAAAATAATTTTGAAAACGATGTTATCAAATTTGTAAAAGAGTACGTAGTACCAAAAGTAAAATATCATATCTATTTTGAAGATCCCCTATATGAAAAATTTAGCGTTGTTGTACAACAATTTTTCAAAAATTCCCAAATCTCATTTATTAAATGTTCCAAAAAATTTATTGATGTCCCATTAAATGAAGTTGAAGATGTAATAAAAAATTATCACGAAGGAAAACAAAATCATAGAGGTATAGATGAAACAGAAAATAGAATTAAAACATTATATTATTGGCCTAATCAAAGAGCATCAATTCAAACCTACATTAACAGCTGTGAAATATGTCAATTAACAAAATACGATAGAAAACCTATTAAACCTATTTATAATATTACTCCTACAGCGATTAAACCTTTCCAAATACTACATTTAGATACAATAACATTAGAAAATAATAAATTTTTAACTATAATAGACTCATTTTCAAAGTATGGTCAATTATATAAAATTAATTCCGCACAAGGAATCGAAGTAGTCAATAGCCTAATTAAATATTTTACTCATCACTGTATACCAGAACAAATAATTTCTGATAACGGTACAGAATTAAAAAATTCACTTGTAAAAGATCTACTAAATCTTCACAAAGTAAAGATTCATTTCATTAGCTCACAGCATCCAGAATCCAACGGCATCGCTGAAAGATTCCATTCTTCTATTATTGAACATATTAGATTACTAAATAACCAAAACGAATATAAAACTGAACCTATAGAACAAAAAGTTAATTACGCACTTTTAGCGTATAATAATAGCATTCACTCTGTAACAAAATTAAAACCTTATGAAATTACTACAGGTCATTTAGAAAATAATTCCGTTTTCGATTTAGATATAGAGCAACAATTAATAAATAATTATATTTCTGATCACAAAGAAAAAATGAAAATATTATATTCACAATTAAATAAAAATATACAAGAAACCAAAGAAAAAGTTATTACCAAAGCTAATGAAAAGCGAGAAAAGTTAACGGATGAAATTCCTTCTAAGGTATTTGTTCGTAACAGACAAAAACAAAGTAAAACAAAAAATAAATATCAAGCTGAAGAAATTAAAGATACAAATCTAGAAAGAAATACTGCTAAAATTATCACTAGACATAAAAATACTGCCGAAGATATTCATTTATCAAATATTAAACGTCCTAAAAGAAAACCTTATACTTTTATTTCAGGTGCGTCACAATCGGATACGCATCAGTAGACATAAAAGACATCACCCACAATTTAGGTATCCTACCAATTAATCTAGGTCCTGCCAAACTTCAAAAATCTAGGCACACATTCGTGCATTTTTACGATTTAAACCCGCTATTGCAGGAATACAATAATTTGAACATACAGTTTAACTATCTTAAAAATAATATTTCAAATAATACATTCTTCAGTATAGAAACTGAGAATTTCGTTAATATTATAGTTTATCTTAAAACTAATATAGAAGAAAAATTTAACAATCTTAATATTCACTCACTTTTAGAAAAAAATAAAAGAGGTTTAATAAATGGGTTTGGATCAGTTCTTAAAGCCATTACCGGAAATTTAGACTCCCAAGATGGAGAAAGAATAAATTCAATTTTAGAACATTTAAAAGAAAATCAAGCTAATTTACAGAATCAATTAAAAATGCAATATTCTGTCAGTAGCCAGATAATAAATAATTTTAATCAAACAATTCAAGATATCCAAAAAAATGAAATTAATCTCAAATCTAAAATACTAGAAATTAAAGACATTGTAGACTTTCAAGCAAAATTTGAAAATGTAATTTACTTAAAAGACTTATTTAACGAATTATTGATAATTTATAATTTAATCCTGGACATTATGGAAAACGTAGAAAATTCCATAACATTTTGTAAACTGAAAACCATTCACCCTAGTATCATAAAATCACATGAGCTATTTTTAGAATTAAAAAAGATTTCTTCTCATTATCAATTTCAGCTACCATTAGAAGTAAAATATGAAAATATTTTAAATTTTGAATCAATCTTAGAGGTTAACTGTAAATTAGAAAAAAATCAAATACAATATTTTCTATCAATTCCTATTGATTTTGAAACAGAATTCGAACTATATTATTTACTGCCAATTCCCACCAAATTTGAATCAGAATTTGTTATAATAATGCCAAACACAAAATATATATTAAAATCCGGAAATCAAATAAAGCCTCTAAACGATATTTGCACACGCGGTAAAAAATTCCAATGTCCTAGCCGTTTACAAAATAATAATGAACAATTATGCGAGAAAGAAATTTTACTAAAAGGAAATTCTAGCCAATGTCAATATGTTAAGGTAGATATTTCTAAAAATCACATAGAAATTATACCAGAAACAAATCAATTTTTGGCAATATTTCCTCAAGAAGAAAAATTATCAATACAATGCTTGCAAGGAACCGAAATTAAAATCTTATCTGGAATATTTTTAATTGATAATTCACCATGTAAAATAATATTTAAAAATCACGAATTAACCTTTCAAGAAAAATCATTTGGACAACCAATTATAATAAATAAACCAAAATTGTATTTTGAAAAAATAAATCTGTTGCCAATGAAATTAAATTTAAAAAGTTTAAAACTAAAAGAAATCAGTTCAAATGGACCAATACCTATAATAAACGAAAATTTTAAGTATCATATTCCTAGTGCATGGACAATTATTCTTTATTTTGGAGTAGCAGTAACAATTATTTTTATCATCCACAAGAAGATGCCTAAGAAGAAGAAGGAAAAATCCCCACCGGAACCAACCCCTGAAGAAGGCCATATTCGACTTCCGCAAGAAGCCTCATTTTAACAAGGGGAGAGTTATAGAGTCAATAACCCTGAGTCGGCAACCTCGTGGATGAACCTTGGAACTGCTGAATTTGCATTAGATTAGTTTTGTGTCATTCCACCTTAGGTGTAATGCCACCTGTTATATTATATTTCCTTTCAGTTAATTCAGTTTAGAATCTGTGTTTGATACGATAAGTTGTACTTTAAATAAAATAAATCTTTTTAAAAAACCAAATACCGAGTGTATTTAGATAAGTTATATATATTATATATATATATATATATATATATATATATACCGATTTCACCCCGTTCCACTTATTTTATTTTTAATTATTATTTATTTCATTTATTTTGTAAATATATTTTTGATTGAAATTCCTGAGTTTAATTTTGAATTACACCTTTGCTTTTTCCGTTTTCAGGGCGTAGTGATTAATAGGTAAAAGTGCAGTGAAAAACTTTATTTACTTTACTACCCCAGTGTAGGTCAACTTAACAGTGAAGGTCTGTCCGTTTTATTTTTTTTTTGTTTGTACCTGGACTCCACTGAGTCTACTGAGGGTGTACTCTACGTGCACCCCAGGGCCGCAGAGCAAACTGCGATATCAAAACTGGCGCCTGAGCAACCCCTATTCGGGAATTACATTCATAGCGCCACAGACTCGCTGAAGCACTGTAGGTGAATCAGGAGACGTGTCACAATGGATGCTTTTTATTGTTTTTACTTCTAATTTATCTGGACCTGGTGCACAATTATTTTTTAAATTCGAAATAAAAATAGTTACTTCATTTTTTGATATTGGCCGTAGAAATATACTCGAATTGATTTGATCATTACTGATAAAATTATCAGGTAAGTTTGTTGTGGGTATTTTATTTGCCATTTCGTTTCCGAGGTTTGAAAAAAATCTATTAAACTCGTTTGCTTTTTCTTTATTACCATTTAGTATTACATTATTTTTATTAGTGATCGGTATTATATCTATTTTATTAGTATTTTTTGCACGTCCTGAGATGTTATTAATAACTTTCCAAATTTTTTTTGAGTCGTTACCGGTAACTGGTCCATTATTATAATAAATTTTATTGTATCCTCACCAGAAGCCGGAATAAAGCCAAAACTTGAGTATACTATCATACCCGAAGCAACTGTGTTACTAAAAAGTTGAGTAGCATATCTTACTTTCATTTTTTCAAAGTTGTTTGGATATAAGTGTTTATCTGTTAATTTTGGAGCAGCTCTAATGGGATATTTTTTATCGTGATTATAAAAATCTTCAATATATTTCCAACATATTTCTTTACCGTCCGGTTTTGCAAAATTATGTTTTTGTAAATTATTCCTTACGGCCTTTATTAAATGGACAGGATCAAACATATAAATTTTTTTTTGATTATTTACAAAAAAATAAGGTTGGGTTGAACTTATCTTTAATAAATTTTTTAACTGTATATAATTAGATCCCAAATCTGTCAGTAAAACACAAACAGTTAAACCGATATTTTTTAGTTTTATAACCAATTCATCAATAATAATTTTTAAGGATTTTGCTAGACAGCTTGTATTAAAAAAATTATAACACAGTGGTTGAATCCACTTAGTCTTTATCCCCTTAATCATAAAAACAGATGCCTTGGTGGCCTATTTAAATTTTTTTGAGCCCAAACCATCATCCTCCATGCCTACAATTGTATCTGACCCAGTCATAAAAAGTAAATTAAACACGATTAAACACAATTAAACGCGAAAAATCAACGCCACCACTGAAATTTATACACAGCGCAAATATAAAACTATCGGACACGCCAATGATCTAGGCTAATCTGTGCTTGCTACTCCAAACGCATCGATAGAAATCTGACTTTCCCCTTCCACCGCAAGATGAGATTCTGGGATATACGTATTCTGTGGTATAGGCTTAGATTATACAAACCTTAGATGGAACATAAGACACTGCGCATAATCCCATTTCAAAATGATTTACACCCACCAATCACAGTTGACAACATTACATGTCAGACCGTTGTCCATCCAAATTTAATGTGTCAACGAGAATTAATTTGGTATTTTAGTGACTTAAATTTTGGAAATTAACGTTGAAAATGCCAAGATGTGTTGTAAAAAGCTTTATTTATAATAAACCTGCGAAATGTGATGGAGATAAAAGAAACTTATATTTATTTCGGTGAGATATTTATTTTTTAAAGATTCTGTCGACGTCCATATTTGTTGATTTGAAAATAAACAGAATCGGACTTGGTCATTGGTACATGTTATAAGATAAGTAGCAAATAAAGGTTATTATTATAAACTGTTTACTATTTCTTGTTTCATAGGGAATCTTTTTTTAGGAAGTGAAAAGAGAAACATACAATCAAATACAAAAATATCAATTTCATTGCCAATTTATTCGTTTCAAACTTCACAACTGGTTTCAATAGTTTTCTCAAAACTATTTATTTAGTAATTCTCTATAATAGTGTTACTCTAAGTGTAAAGCCAAAGTTTCCGCGAAGAAAATAATCACATTAAAAAAAAAACAGTACTATCGCCACAAAATGGAGGGACCTGGCTTGAGGACCGTTTTTTGGGAAGGAGGATATGATTTTGCTTTAGGAATTTTTTTTATTTAATTTTTTATGGGTGAAATAGATTTGGGATAATTTTTGCAAGGAATCTTTGGAATAAATCAAAAATAAATGATGCTCTTGTGCATTTTCAGCCGATTAAATTATTCGTAGATGCATCAAATGTGGGAATAAGGGCCATGATATGTCATGTTTTTGAAAAAAATATTGAGAAATCTATAGCTTCTGCTTCGCGTACCTTATCAAAGTCCGAACAAAAATATTCCCAAATTGAAAGAGAGATCCTTGCAATAATTTTTGGCTTAAATAAATTTAATGAATATTTATATGGACATTTGCATAAAGTAGAACATTATGCAACTGATTACGAAAAGTTGATTATGTCACCAGTTACGAAATGAAAATAAATAAAACTGCCTCTTTTTTGGTTTCTAAGTTGAAAAATCGTAAAATCGAGAAATTGAGATACCGAGAAATCGAAAAATCGAGAAATCGAGTAATCGAAAAATCAAAAAATAAAAAATTGAAAAATCCAATAATCCAAAAAACGAAAAATCGAAAAAACCAAATATCGAAAAAGAGGCAATGAATAGTGACATTTCACATTTGAAAATATGACATTACGTTTAAAAACAAAAAAAGAGAAGCTGTAAATTGCGTTTAATTTTTAAAATAACACCGTTATTGAAAACTGCCCAGAAATGTTGGGGGTAAAATTTTGACGTACTTCTTTAAGGATAATGGGTAAAAATGTTTTTTTTTTCAAATTTCTCGCGGGTAATGTCAAAAATTAGATCGGCAACACTGCACATCTCCCTTATTTTTGTTATTACTATTGAAAAAAAAAAACGTCGTATGGCAATCAAATACAACAATTTTCTAAAATATTTGATTGGAAGTACCTACACAAGAATGATGGTGAATCATTTTTCAACACAATTTTATAAATAATCACGTCAAAATTAGAAAAAATCTTGTATATAAACACGTTACGAAATGCCGTTTTGTGTAAGTCGTTCATGTTGCGGGAACTCGCTCCGCTCGTTTTGCAAATATTTACTCGTTACACAAAATAAGGCATTTCGTAACTGGTTACATAAATAACTATTAATTGACTTTCTAATATTTTAACGAACGAAAAGGTAACCCATTTCAAATAAAATTTAGTTGTTTATTTTATTTTGGTGTGATCGTAGAAAAAATCTTGTGTGTAATTCGAGCAAAAAGTACTTATAAACTTTTACTTAGGGTCGATTTCACAGTTTTATTAAACGAAGTTTAAAATACTAAACGAAGATTAAAATGACATTTTTATATTAACAAAAACGAAGTTTAAATTACTAAATGGAGTTTAAAATGACATTTTTATATTAACAATGTCATTTTAATCTTCGTTTAATAATTTAAACTTCGTTTGACACAACGGTGGAATCGGCCCTTAGCTAGTTATATATTGATAAAGTGTTATTGCCCTCATCATACATGAATCGTGCTAACAAATAAAGTCAAACAAACGTCTCATAATTTTTCATCTTTTAATTACCCACCAAAATTAGGTACTACAATACAAATATTTAAGTCCGGCCCAGAACACCTCCCTACTCCTTCCACCCAGTTTTTCGGTTTTGGCAAAATTCGCGCAGCGAGAAATGCTTCCTATGTTACCTCTACCCTTTCTAATCTCTTTGGGTATAGGTGACAGTTAGAGATGCGCAAAATTTTTAAAACATCGATGTTGACATCAAATGATACATCGAATAAAAACTATCGATGTTGTAAAAAAATCGGAAAGAAAACATCGATTTTTGTAAACATCGATGTTATATAAACGAACAAATAAACATGACAATAGAAATAATTATATTTTTATTTATTATTATTAATAGACTCAGAGTTAGCGGTCCTTCTTAGATAATAAAATATGAAGTCTATGGTATGATCGTACCTCTGGCTGGAATTTTGTAAAGTGGTAGGCGGGACCATCAAGAAGTGTCATATGCAAGGATTTAGTTTAAAATTCCTGCAAACAAGACGTCAGACGACTGAAAGGTGTAAAAAATATCGACTAAAAACATATAAAATTAGGCATTCCAACGACCTGTCCAAATGGCTACCAGTGGGTAATGACAGTTTAGATATGGCAACCCTGTTGTCATGCTGTCATTAACAGGGTCAATGATACATATATAGTTATATAGATTGCTCAAAGCTGGTCGTTTACGAGCGGCCATATTGCCTGGCAAATATTTATTAATTTGAATCGGTTTAGCAAAAATGTGTTTTAAAACCAATTTTTAGCCTTTAGATATTTAAAAAAAATAATTGCTTACATTTTTAGTTCAAGGCATAAGCTTATGTTTATTTTGAAAAATATGGATGATCAATCTATGTAACTATCTATTTTATTGACCTTGTCAAATCACCAGGCCTACAGGGTTGCCATAATTTTGCCATATCATAACCCGTCAAAACCCACTGGTAGCCATTCAGTTTGGAATGCCTAATACACACACTTGACATGACTCTTTAGCTCAGTGAAGCATTGAACATATATTATGTTGCATTTCGCGACGTGGTTCAATTCACAATAGATGCAATTTTTTAAATTTTTTTTTGTACTTTTGAAAAATATGAAAATTAAATAAAAATAAGTAGGTACTATTGTTGTTTATTTATTTTAAATACATTTTATTTAGCACAATAATAGTAATGTCCCTTTAAATGTGAAAAAGCATGAATATAAAATTAACTCAAACTTTACAAGTATGGGAAGATACAGTAGCCCAATTCATTATCTTTCTCTACCAGCGGCGGCGCGTGGTTCAATACTCTGGGGGTGCACAACGTAAGATACAAAAAAAATTGGGTGCCACACAACCACGTCCAAAAATATTCTTTAAGCGCTATCAAACCGTCAATCTGGGTTAGCAAATTAAAGGATCTTATTAAAAAATTAAAAATTAATAACTTACCCTGCTGTCTCTGATGAATACTTCGGCCTTGCCAAAACAATTGTCTTTATAGATATAGGAATAATAGTTTTTATACTTCACAAACACGTTTTGAATTGAAAATCAATACGTCTGTCCTTTTTCGATAAATGCATCAATAACTAATTCATTAAAATTTGGGATCTCTTGAATCATTTGTTTCTCAATAGATAACATTGCGAGGGCAGTTAACCTATTTTCACCCATTGTACTTCTAAGAAAAGTTTTTATTCGTTTTAATGTGGAGAAACAACGTTCCGCTTCTGCGGTTGTCATGGGCATCGTAACAATTGCTTGTAGCACTAAAAACGTCTCTGAAAAATCTACTTGCAAATTATTTTCAATTAAAAATTTAAGTAGGTGGACTGCTCCTGAAACTTCTCTAAAATCTGATCTTCTGTATATTATTTCCAGTTCTGTCTTCAATTTATGCTTGTTCAAAAAAGGAAAATTCATAATCGCTGAATTTAGGTTTAGTATGGGAAAATTCGTTGAAAATGTATCAAAATTATCAACTGAAAATAAGTGCGCTATTTCCAGATGGCCAGTGAATGAAAATCTTCTTTTGATTTCTGCAATTATAGTGTCACATACCTCCTTGGCTTGCACCACCGTAGAAACATAAGAATGTCTATCTTCTGTCTTTCTTCTTTTCCTAGCTTGATTGTCATCAATGTTTGATAACTCAGTTTCTTTAATAGTATGTATATTATCTCGTTCTTTCTGAATATTTTGCTCAAACTCAGTAATGCATCTTTTTACGGTTACTGAATCAGTAGCTCTTTTTTGCAGCTGTGAATATAAAATGTTGACGTGGGGCATTATACGATGAAAAACTGACAACCAAAAAATAAACTTAGGATCATGCAATAATCTTAAAAGTGCGCCTGCCTTCGTGATGGTATCAGATTGTCTGGATGTAGATTGTATTTTTTCCATACACGCTATAAGGGACTCCCGGTTTTCATATACTGTATTAACGGTTCTAATTTTGAAGTTCCACCTGGTAGCAGATGCTCTTGGAACTCTATTTCCAACCACTTCATCCAATATGGCAACTCTTTGTGGAGAGTTGGAAAAAAAATTGGTAATGTCACTCAGTTCGGCAAAAAAAATACGTGCATTCGTATTTATGCTTGTTGCCTGAGACATTATCAAGTTTAATTGGTGAGCATAGCAATGAATATAATGGGCGTATTTAAATTTATCTTTAATAAGTTTTTGTACACCACCATGAGCGCCACTCATGACGCTTGCTCCGTCATAACTTTGGGAAATCAACTGATCAGGATTTCTTAGAACATAATTTAACGCTTCTTATATGCAGCGAGCTAAAGCAACAGCATCATGTTCATTCGGTTTTACAAAAGTCCAAAATCGTTCAACGGGGCTGCCGTTCGGTAAAGTATAACGGTAAACTATAACCATTTGGAAAATATTGGAAATATCACTTGTTTCGTCACTCATAATGGACACAAATTTCGAGGCGGCAATTTCTTTTTTGATATGTGCCTGACACACGAAAAGAATACATTCCAATAAATCGTTTTGAATGTCTTTTGATGTATCTTTAAACACAGTAGCTTGCTGCAAATGATCCCTCAGTGCTAAATCCAGTTCGGCAGAAAAATTTATAAGTCCTCTAAATATACCAGGGTTCACAGAATCTTCTTGTTCATCATGTCCACGGAGAGCAAGCTCAAAAGCACCACAAAATTTTATACAGTTTATAATTTTAGATAAAACATACCTATTTTTCTTTACTTGGTCATTATGTTTTTGAATGCTTGATCGATATGCACTATTTAATTGTTGTCGAATATCTTGTTTACCTAATAAATTATATCCTAATTTAGCAGATAAATGTGACTTTGAATTTTGATGTTTTTTAATTTTTTCGGATAAATGTATTAAATCTCTAACGCCAGATTTTGTCCATTCTGATGTCTCGTCGCTTCCAAATAATAAACAAGGAAAGCAGTAAAGACTGTTACTCACATCACACCCGCACAACCAGTCAGTTTTTTCATAAGTATCTGTTTTAAAAGTACGTTTATATTCACGACTTTTGCATTTAGTTACATTCGTAATTAATACACTTGGTTTCGGACGCCCAACACTTTTAATTTTTATTTTTTCTTCTAAAGGAAGGGAAGAAAAATTAATTGTCTTTAAATATTGCACGCTAATGTCCGTCACTTTAACAAGTGCACAAATTTTATGTGCACGCGTGCCAGTAGAAACATCGAACGTCACACTAGACTGCCGCGGTGAGGGAGGGAGAAGATTGACCAATCGGATCGAATATTCCGATGTGCAGTGTACGAAGATATCGCGGCGGGCGTCGTGCAAAGCGAACGGCTGTATTTTTTTTTCTCGGCTGGATTTCTCACGTTACGCATTGGAGTTTTGTTTACGAAATAATTGATCGTTTTTTAAATAAAAATAATTATTAAAATAATGACAGGACAGAATCACAGGATTTAACTAGTTTTTTTTTCAAGAGGCATTAAATTTGGGGGTGCACGTGCACATGTGCACTTATTGAGGAACCGCCGCTGTTCTCTACCTCGCCGAGATAAACCGATAGACGAGCTGGACTACATCAGCGAAAGGTAAAAAAAAAGTGGTAGAAAGCAGGAAGAGCCAGTGTCGTCCTAATGTGTGTTTATTATTTAATTTAATGGTGGTAAATTTTACTAATTTTGACTAAATTATTTATAAAACTGTGTTTGATAAAAAATTACTGACCAATATTTTTTTGTACTTCCAACAAAGATTAAAAAAACAAATATTTGAAAATAATAGTTAACTTCAAACCAATCTGACACTTTTAAAATATTTATCATCACAAATAGTTTTCATTTTCTTGCCAAAACCTGTTAATTTTCAAGAAAATGTGTTATTTTACGTAGATATGTTTGAATATTTTTAGTTTTTTTACAATAAAACTATGTCACTGTCGTTTGTTTCGATTATTTTGTTCGGATTTATAATGGATTTAGATTTTTAAAATAGCAAACGAACCAGAACTATTACTAATTATAAGTTCACTGACCAAATTTATTTTTATATAACCAACCTTCCTTCTCCTTATTTTTATTTGTTTTCTTTTCGCAATATATTCAACTTAATATAGTTAGTAGATAATTTTGACACTTGCTGCGATTACAAAAGATGACACTTTATAAGTCAAAATTAGAATAACTTTAATTATTAAAAAATATTACGATTAAATTTCTGATAGGAAAATTGCAAAAAACACGCTTAATTAACAATCAATTTAATTTCTACGATTAATTATATTAATTATTAGATGGAATAAATCATTATTCAAATGGGAAAAAATAATCAAAATCAAGAACTTTGACTCGATAATGAACAATATACAAATAAGTTGTTTTACTCGGGAATCACTAATTCAGGATAAATAATATTTTTATTAGTACATTTCTAATTAGGCTACCTGTCCAAATTTTAAATCTGTAAATCGAAAATAAAAAAATAAGTACCTACATAATAATAAAACTATTAACATTTTTAATAAAAAAAAAATCTCCGTCTATGGCGGTAAATCAAATAGGTCGTGACTTCTGACAAGTAACCTGTAGTTGCCTACACCAATATTTTTAGAATCCTTCAAAGAGAGGCCGAACTTTTTTTTTGCATTTGCGGTATTCCTTTATAGTTGACTTAGGGCAGATTCCACCGTTGTGTTAAACGAAGTTTAAAATGACATTTTTACATTAACAATGTCATTTTAAACTTCGTTTAACACAACGGTTGATTTTGACTATATCCTGTTTAAATTTAAATGTAAAATTAAAAAACATCGATATTAGATAAAAGAAACATCGATGTTAAATAAAAACATCGCATAAAAAAACATCGATAAAAACATCGATAATCGAAAGAGAAAAATCGATGTTTTTTTAACATCGATACATCGTGCGCATCCCTAAGGTGACTTCGTTTATTCCTTATTAGTTTTGTTGATTGTTAAAAGTGAACTCCAGTAGCGTTACGCTGCGTAGGTAACATTTATTTATTTTTTATGAAGTAGAAGTACCTACTTAAGTTTTAATTTAGTGTTTGCTGTTTATGCTATTTGATAGTTTTTTCTCATTCTAGTAATTTATAAGTATAATTACAATTAATATATAATATATAAAGACTATAAAATGTCAAAATGGCAAAAAATTAGTGAAATTTGGAACTATTTAACTCCAGATCCAGATAGCGACCAATATGCAAAGTGTAATATTTGCAAGAAAAAAATTTCGTTTAAAACCACAAATTCCAATATGAGAAAGCATATGATGTTGAGTGAATTGCTAAAAACCCACTATGTCAGGCATGTCATGTCACTTGTCATCAAGAACTGTCAACAGATAATTTTTGCTCTACGGAATAAGAAGGGTATAAATTGTATGTTGTAAAGAATAAAATATAAAAGGAATAAAGTGGTTTTAATTAAAAATATTGGTAAAAGGAAAAAGGGAATTTATTAAAGAAATAAATATACAAAAGGTTATGGGCCCAGCAGCTGAGATCGAAGAAATAATTTAAGGAAAGAATAACAATGAGTTCCGCACATGGATTAAAATACAACATCGAACCACTAACAGGTGAAAATGTTCACAATTGGAAGTTTAGAATGCAAATAATTCTTGCAGAAAATGGATCTTTGGAATATATAACAATAGAAACTAATATTAACTCGCTTGACGCAAATGCAAGGGCAAAATTTAGCAAAAATGACAATAAGGCAAAATCGTTAATTATTCAATGTGTTGCCGATTCAATTTTGGAATGTTTGAGAGATAAAACTACAGCATATTACATGTGGAAAACGCTGGAAGAGAAATTTGAAAAGAAAGGGTTACCAGGGCAACTTTATTTAAAGAAAAAATTGTTACAAATGAAACTAAAAGAAGGAGAATCGTTGCAGAAATTTATCATGAGTTTTGAAGAGGTAATCAGACAATTGAAGGCTACAGGTGTAAAATTTATTACTTACCCTACCAAAATCATACGAAATGGTTTCGACAGTTATAGAAAATTTACCAGATGATGTATTAACATATGAAAATGTGAAGAAAAAACTAATAAGTGAAGAAGAAAAGAAAATTTAGGGAAAAGACAGTATGAGGGTGTAGACCCAACAGCGTTTAATATCGAAAGTGAAGGAGGATGCTACAGGTGTGGGAAAGTTGGACATTTTAAGAGAGAATGCACGGCTCTGACAAGTCTTTCCAATCAGGGATATTATAGAAATGAAAATCCTAGAGGACATATGCAAAATCAGAACTACAGAGGGCAATACCAAAACTACAGAGGTCAGAACCAGAACTACAGAGGTCCATATCAGAACTACAGAGGTCAATATTATAATAGGGGACGAGATTCTGCTGAAAATAGAGGTAGATATTTTGTAACCAACAGAGGAAGAGGTTCTACAATTAGGGGTAGATACAATGGAGAAGTACAAGGTAGGAATTATTCAACTAGTAATCTCACAGAACAAGAGGGACAAGATAATCAGATCAGTGACATATCTGAGGAATTTTCAAATATTTGTTTCAATACCGAAAATTTACTATTTAACTGTGAAAGTGAAACCGTTAATAATAGTCGGTCACATTCTTTATAGATTCTGGGTGTACTGATCATATGACAAATAATAAAGAACTATTTTCGGATTTTGTTATTTTAAATAAACCAATTGAAATTTCAATTACAAAGAATGGAAAATTTTTATTAGCCATTGGGGTAGGCAATATTAATGTTATAAGTACAGTTGGGGAGAAGAAAATAAATTGTAATATTAAAAATGTGTTATGCATACCAGATTTACGAAAGAATTTGCTATCTGTCAAAAAACTAGAAATGGCAGGCATAAAAATAATTTTTGAAGAGGGTTTATTTATAAAAATGAAATAATAAGTTTGGGAAAGAGAAATTGTTTATATGAGATAACTTATGATGTCATTAAAAATGAGTGTCACAATGTAAATGTTAAAAGTAATGAGTTCGAAAGAAGGCATCAAAGGTTTGCTCATTTAAATTTTAATAGTTTGAAGTTATTAATAAATAAAAATATGGTTGAAGGTATAGGTAATGTTAAATTTTCACCAGTAGAATTTTGTGAAGCTTGTACAGCCGGAAAAATGACGAGAAAACCTTTTGGTTCTAGACATAGGAGTAGTAGATTGTTGGAAATAGTCCATACGGACATATGTGGACCAATAACGCCTGCTGCACATGATGGCAGTAAGTATTTTATCACTTTTATTGATGATTTCTCCAATTTTACATCAGTTTATACTTTAAAATATAAAAGTGAGGCATTTTTTCTAAATTCAAAGAATATTTTCTGATGACAAAGTCCATGTTTGGTTTTCCAATTTCAAAATTGAGATGTGACAATGGGGGGGAGTATATATCAAACGAATTTCGTGAATTTTGTAAACAAAATGGGGTTATTCAAGATTACACGGTTCCTTATACACCGCAACAGAATGGTAAAGCAGAAAGGTAGAATAGGAGCCTGGTGGAAAAAGCTAGGGCAATTATACATTTTAATTTCTAGGGATGTAAAATTTGATGAAAGTTGCTTCTATTACAACAAAAATAACGCAGAATTACTAATTGAGGGAAATGATACAGATGAAAATATAGGATCAGATTTGAAAGGTTTAGATAATATTACTGGAAATAATATAGAGGGTGAAAATAATACAGGTGATATAGATAATGAAAATGATTCTAGACAGGGTAAACGTCAAACAAAACCACCTGCAAGATATGACGATTATCAATTATATATGGCTCTTAATGCAATGCAATTTATTGATGATGTACCACAGAGTTTTGATGAAATTGAGTATAGGGATGATAGGAGTAAATGGGAGAAAGCTATGAAAATAGAGTTAGAGTCGCTATCAAAAAACGATACTTGGGAGATTGTAGAAAAACCACAGGACAGTAAAATCATAGATACAAAATGGGTATATGCTTATAAAAGATTGGAGGACAATGAAAATGATAAATACAAGGCACGGTTAGTTGTAAGAGGATTTGCGCAAAATGATATTGATTATAATGATTTGTATTCACCAGTAGCAAGCATGACTGCAATTAGATTGTTATTAATTATAGGAAATCAATTATCATTTCACTTTCAACAACTGGATGTAAGGTCAGCCTTTTTAAATGCAAAAATAAATAAAGATGTTTATATTTATCCACCAAAGGGTGTATATTGTGATAATAAAAAGGTTTTTAAGTTAAAGGAGTCCCTTTATGGATTAAAACAATCATCCAGGTGTTGGAATTCTGAGATAAATACCTACTTATTGGAAATCGGTTTTATAAGATCAGAAAATGATTTTTGTTTATATATATTCTCTAATGATGTAGAAAAGGTATTTTTAATTCTGTATGTAGACGATATTGTTATTGCTGGGAAAAATATAAATTTGATAAATATTATAATAGAAAAATTAACTTCAAAATTTAGAATTAAAATAAAGGGGAAATTAAAAAACTTTTTAGGTTTTGAAATTGACTATAATAGGGAATTAGGCATTTTAAAAATAAGTCAGACAAGTTATATAGAAAGTATTTTAAATAGATTTGGTATGGACAATTTCAGAAATTCAAATATACCAATGGATCCTAAACTTAAACTTGATATTTGTACAGACGAAAATAATTTAACTAAACAACCCTTTAGACCTTTAGTTGGTAGTCTAATGTATTTAATGTTGGGAACGCGGCCTGATATCTGTTTTGTTTTAATTTTTTTTAGTCGCTATCAAGATAGAGCTTCAGATGATACTTATAATCACTTAAAAAGAGTTTTAAAGTATTTGAAAAGTACTGCATCTATTGGAATTGAATATAAACGTAGACCTGAAGGAACTGAATTGGTATGTTTTGTTGATGCTGATTGGGGAGGGGATTCTATTGATCGCAGATCAGTATCAGGGTATTTTTACAAGATATTTGATAATATTGTTACTTGGGCAACAAGAAAACAACACTGCGTAACACTTTCAACCTGCGAGGCTGAGTTAGTAGCTCTTACAGGAGCTGTATGTGAAGGTCTATGGCTTCAAAAACTTTTAACAGATTTTTCCATAAATATAGAGTCCATTACCATATTTGAAGATAATCAGGGAACTATTTCAATAATTAAAAATCCTAGCAACAACAAAAGAGTCAAGCATATCGATCTTAAGTATAAGTTTATTTGTGAAAAAGTTGAAGAGAACTGCATTAATTTAGTTTATATAGACACATGTAATCAAGTGGCAGACATACTGACAAAGGCACTTAGTTATCATTTATTTGTTAAGTTTAGAAGCTTATTGAGCATGCGGGATTTTAGTGTTGAGTGAATCGCTAAAAACCCACTATGTCAGGCATGTCATGTCACTTGTCATCAAGAACTGTCAACAGATAATTTTTGCTCTACGGAATAAGAAGGGTGGAAGTTCATAAATTGTATGTTGTAAAGAATAAAATATAAAAGGAATAAAGTGGTTTTAATTAAAAATATTGGTAAAAGGAAAAAGGGAATTTATTAAAGAAATAAATATACAAAATATGAAAACAAATCATCCAACTGTTTTAATTTCTACTCACAAGGGGAAAGAAAACGAGGAATTACACAATAACGACAATGATGTAGAATTAGTTAATAATACGACAGTTTTAGATGCCATAAAAACCCACCAACAGTACTTAAAAATGTTACCTCAACCACCAAACAGCAAAAAATATCTACATTTATTCCTAAAAAAAATGGGGGTATCTGCAAATAAAAAGATTACGGATAAATTGCTAAAAATGTTTTTCTCAGATTTTCAACCTTTTAGAATGGTTGAAGATAAAGGTTTCCGAGAATTCGTTACTGCTTTAAACCCATCTTATGAAATTCCAAATAGGCATTCTATTTCCAAATCACTAATTCCAGCTAGGTACGAAGAATGTGTTTTAAAATGTCGTGAAATTTTGACAAACTGCAAATCAGTATGTATCACTACGGATTGTTGGTCGTCTGTTAATACAGAAAGTTTTATAGGCGTTACTGGCCATTTCATTAGCAACACATTTGAAATGACGTCAATTTTATTAGATTGTAAATTATTACCTAACCATCACACTAGTATAAATTTGGCACTGGCACTGACCGAAATAACTGGAGACTGGAACCTATAAAATAAAATTATTTTGACAGTGTCGGATAACGCGGCCAACATAAAAAGCGCAGTTACCAAAGAACTTGGTTGGAAACATTTTGGCTGTTTTGCACACTCTTTAAATTTGGTAGTCTCAGATGCCTTAAGTATAAACCAAAATGTATCTTCACTGATAAGTGATATAAAGATAATTGTAGGTCATTTTAAACGGAGTGCAATATCTAATGAAAAACTAATGACAAATCAAAAAAATTCTGGTAAAGAACCATTAAAATTGCTGCAAGATGTACCAATTAGATGGAACTCAACATTTTATATGTTAAGACGTTTTGTTGATCTAGAAGAGCATATAAGAAGTACAATTGCAATAATAGAAAAAGACTTACCAGTTTTGAGCGTGCAACACTGGAATATTTGCAAACAATTATGCCAAGTCTTAAAACCTTTTGAGGCAACCACAAAAAGTATTAGCGGCGAAAAATATGCCACTGCATCTTTAGTTGTTCCTTTAGTGAATGGTCTAAAGTCCGTATGTGATGTTTTAAATAAAAAAGACTGCAATCCTGACGTGACACAAATTATTTCAAAATTAACTTTGGGTCTTGAAGAACGATTTGCTAATGTAGAACGTAGCAATACACTTGCCTTCTGTACCTTTCTCGACCCCAGATTTAAAATGCTTGCTTTTTCAGATGAGAGAATAGCAGAAAATTAAAAAAAAAAATGTCATAGTAATTGTAACATCCAAATTTTCAGAAAAGCAAACAAATAGTCTCGAAAATTCTACAGATGCAGAACAACCTAATAATAATGACACTGATTCCGACGAAGAGTTATCTGTATGGGAAGTTTTAAGAAGACAGTGTCAAAGAGTACGAAACCAAAAGCAACATCGGCTTCTCAAGCAATAATTGAAGTACAACGTTACTTGAAAACCGATTTGCTACCGCGAAATGAAAATCCATGCAAGTGGTGGTTTGATAACAAATACTATTTTCCAGCATTGAGTGAAGTTTTTTGTGAAAAATTTTGTGCTTTAGCGACGTCAGTGCCTTGCGAAAGACTATTTTCTAAGGCAGGTGAATTAATTACCGATCGTCGAAATCGATTAAAGGCTAATAAGGCAAGAATGCTACTTTTCTTAAATTGCAATGAAAACTTAGTAAAAAAAAGTGTTTCTTAATGTATTTTCTATGTATATTTTTCTTTTTTATCTTTATGCCTCATTTGTTTAAATTGATTTATTATTGCTTCAAGCAACCTCGGTTATTTTTTTGTTTTTATTTTTTACTAAACTAGAAACCAAAAATTTGTATTTATTATCCGTTCGTTATATTGTGTTTATTTTATGATTTCGTATAGTTTTAAAATTTTTCTCAGAATTTACATTTTGTCTTATTTTATCGATATTGCGTTGGTATTAAAATGAATGTCATATTATGGTTGTTTGTATATTTATTTCATTATAATTTATAATTATTAAATAGATACGCTACTGACTGCGAGCATTTGTAGAATAGAAAACAAAACACTGCCCCGCTGAATCAAAACATAGTAGTGACGCAGTGACGTGACCTTCCTCCTGCCTTTATGTTTAGGTGGCAGTCAGCAGCTAGCGCATCGCCAGTTGTTTATTTATAAATCCGATGTCACCCTAATTAAAGCGTTTTTCACTACACACGCAATTTGCACATTTTGTATTCTTGTTTATCGATATTTAAAAGAAGAAAGTGAGAATTGAGTGTGCCAGTAAAAAAAACGCTATTAGAGCTACTCGATAAACGAAGCAGCGACCTACCGGTGACCCGAGAATAACTGCTAAGCTCATCTCTACCTTTTTACTTATGTATGTCTTTTAAATTTTATATGGGCTATGTTATATAAATATTTTATATATTTCATCTATATAAAACAGAATAGAAATAAATAAATTTGAAGTTAAAGGCTTAGAAGACAAGTTAAACTTCTTTCTAACTCCAGGACATTCTACACAAATACAATCAGCTAAATTAACATCCATGGTAAAAGTAAGAACTTTGATGAAATACTTAATACCCGGCAACAGTCTGCTCCATAATACAGTACTACCGGTTACGTAAGTAGCAAGCGATCATTGGTATCTCCATCTATGAACGCGGGACGAACTGTTAGGTCTGCTAGGTTTACGATGTAAAGAGTAAAGATATCCATCTTAAAGATCTGTAATTTGTACACATTACTGTGCTGACCCATATGCGATATTATTGTGAGTTATATAAATTAACATCGTATAAATGTTTGTAACAGGAAGTAACTAAGAAGTACAAAAGATGTTTATGTAACTGCTAATTGAAGTATCCCAGAGTACATAAAACTTCATTTGTAGATATACGGGAAGAATTTTAATGAATATGATGTTAAAATTTAAACATCTATGGGATATTTTAGTACCGTTTTAAAAATATATCAAGAAGTATCTATGAGAAACGTTACAAAAAAGACTGATAATGTTTCATGTTTAAAAGGAACGCTATTTGATAGCCACGGTAATATTCTAACAGGTATATAAAATGTAAGATTCATATGCTTTATACTTTTTTATGAATTTTTACTTTTCTATCTGTATACAAATAAGGAAAGTATAGGAATCATGATTTTTTCAACCTCGAGTTTTCGACGGTTTTTTACGTTTTAAGGTCCCCTGAATCCGTTTTGACTATTTTCGCGAAGATGTGTGTGTGTCTATCCTAGATAGCTCATGAACGGATTCAAGGAAAAACACCAAATTTTAAACTTACGTTTTATTCGACAATGAACTGATTAGATTTTGGGCAGAGTCGAAACATCTGGGGGGTACTTTATGGGTGGTCATTTTTATATTTTATGGAATATATCTGTTATTTACGTTTGGGGAAAAAAAATTCATAAATAAAAGTTAGTTCTAATATTATTATCTATAATTTTTGTTATATACAAAATTTTCCAAAAATGGTCCGTATTCGAGAAATTTAACAAAATGTAAAAAAATAATTTTTTATAAAAATTGCTTAAATAAAAGTTGTTTGTTATATAATTCTCTATAATTTTTATTCCATACAGAATTTCGCTAAAATGGACCGTATTCGAGATATTTGAGAAAATGTGTAAATTTTGAATTTTGAAGAAAACTCAAAAACGGATAAAGGAAACACCATTAAATTTTAAACTTAAGTTTTATTTCAGCCTGAAGGAAATGATTAGATTTTGGACAAAATCGAAACATCTAGCGGGGCGGTACTTTATGGGAGGCCGTTTTTATATTTTATGAAATATATTTGTTATTTATGTTTGAAGAAGAAAATTGTTCAAATAAAAGTTACTTCTAACATTATTATCTATAATTTTCGCTTTATGTCAATGAGTGCTTTACATCTGATTCTACATCTAATTAATTAAGTAGATGTAATTGGCCGGTTCTGGAAATGAGAAAGAGGTACAGAGAGAGGTAATTGGGTAATTAGTAATTATCCTAAGTACCCCCCACCCTTCGCGCAATTAGCAAGTACCTCCCAATTACATCATGTACTGTAATAAGTGCAATTGCACAGTAAGTACCACCCAATTACATCATGTACTGTAATAAGTGCAATTGCACAGTAAGTACCTCCCAATTACCATGTACACGCCATACTGTAATGATTGTATTTGCATAATAAGTACCTCCCAATTACCCACAGGGTATACATCTCATTACTTCATACATATTAAAGTGTAAGTACACCTTAGGTAGTAATTACTGTATGCAATGTAGTGTAATGAATGTTATCTAAGTGCCTCCTAGTGATTAATGTTGGTAGCACGTCCTTAACTCTCAGCCGGCGTGCCTAGAGTGCATAGCTTGCGTTAGAGACGGTCGTGCTTAACCGAAATATCGAAGTAAGGGACTAAGAAGGGGTAGCCTGCGCCAGAGATAGACGCGCAATTAGAAAGTACCTCCCAATTACAGCATGTACTGTAATAAGTGCAATTGCACAGTAAGTACCACCCAATTACCATCTACACGCCATACTGTAATGATTGTAATTGCATAATAAGTACCTCCCAATTACCCACAGGGTATACATCTCATTACTCCATACATATTAAAGTGTAAGTACACCTTAGGTAGTAATTACTGTATGCAATGTAGTGAATGTTATCTAAGCGTCTCCTAGTGATTACTGTTGGCAGCACGTCCTTAACTCTCGGCCGTCGTGCCTAGAGTGCTTAGCCTGCGTTAGAGACGGTCGTGCTTAACCGAAATATTGTGGTAAGGGACTAAGAAGGGGTAGCTGCGCCGGAGATAGACGCACCCAACTGAAATATCGAGGGAGGAGCTAAGAAGAGGTGGTGGAATTTTCTAGAGGATATATATAGTAGGACCCGCATCCAAATCCGTACAAATATCGTTAGCTTTAAGCCTATCGGGAGTTCTATCATCTAATATCGAAATAATCATAAAAATAATAAACATGTATAAGTGCAATTGTGGTTTAACATATACAAGGGTAGATAATTTACGTCGACATCAAAATAAAAGTTGCAAGCTGATATCTAACCGCATCGGCGAATCATCCGGAGGTACGAAGAGATCTACTACTCCCAGTAATGATGTTCCACCTGAAAAAAAAGCCCGGGTAATGCGAGTTCCACAAGTTCATACGCATCGCATCGTAGACTCAAAAGCCCATAATAGAAGATGTGAATCATGTAATGTAGATGTCCCTACCAATCAGATGACGTCGCATATGAGGAGTCTTGGGCATAAAGAAAAAGCCTGTGCAATTCATGCTGATGGTATATATTTAATTAAGAGCGCGTTTAAGTGCAGAATCGCAACTTACAGGCTTAAATGTGATGAAAAACATATAGATTATGTAACATTTTTTGATGCGATAAAATTAAGAGTATTGAAATTGTTAAAAGTTGTTCTGAAGGCCCATAATGCCATTAAAGTTAATGTAGAGGCCTTTGCTACTTATGCATTGGAGAGCCAAGATGTTTCTGAAATCAAATCTTTTAACAGCATAAATCGAATACTCGATTTGTCGACGGATTTGGATGCGATATATGTAGACTTTAAGGACGCTGTGGTATCTCAAACTGCAGACTTTCAACATAAGGATTCAGGTATAGTAGTTTTATAATTCATAGTATAGCGTTTACTAATATATTACTAATTGTTTCAGGTTGGACATTACGGGAAGTACTATTTTTAGAAGTTAATATAAATAAGTACTCCCCATTGGGCGGCTGCTCGTACATTAAGCTCCCTAAGTTTATTGAAACCAAGAAGGGTGTAGTTAATGTCCAAAACAATGATGCGTATTGCTTTGCTTGGGCCATCACGTCGGCGCTATATCCAGCGAGGGACAATGTTCACCTAACGACATCGTATCCACACTTCGAGGCCGTGCTGAATGTTGATGGTATTGAATTCCCTATGAAGCTTAAAGACATTTCAAAATTTGAAGATTTAAATGACATAAGTGTTAATGTTTATGGTTTGGAACGTAGTTATGAAAATGGTAAGGTTAAATTCGAAATAGTAGGCCCATTACGATATTCCTCTAGGAGGTTAGGTCACCATATAAATTTACTATTAATAACGGAGGATTCAGGAAATAGTCACTATTGTTGGATTAAAAATATTTCCAGATTGGTATCGAATCAAGTAACTAGAAATGAGCACAAAAAATTTTTTTGTGACGGCTGTTTACTTTATTTCCGATCTGAAAGCATACTATTGCGGCACCAATTGCGCGATTGTAATCATATATACACCAGCACGCCATCAGTGGAGCTGAAAAAAGATAAACGCGGTAATTATGTACCTGAAAACATACTTAAGTTTCAAAATTATGATAAGCAACTTAGGGTTCCATTTGTAATTTACGCTGATTTTGAATCGATTTTAAAACCAATAGATACTTGCGAACCAGATCCGGAAAAAAAGTTTACTATCCCGACATACCAACATGAACCATATTCTTTTGCATATTTGATTAAATGTTCGTTTGATAATTCATTGACGAAATTTGTAACTTTTACGGGTGATAATGCTGGTAGCGATTTCGTGAAACGGCTAGAGGACGATGTTTTAACTATTTATAATACCTATTTAAAAGACGTTGTTCCGATGCATCAGCTGTCTAATGATGAAATAGATGATTTTAACTCGTCAACTATATGCTCTATTTGCGATGAGCCTTTTCAGGAAGGTGACGTTAAAGTAAGAGATCATTGTCATGTTACCGGTAAGAAAACACCTGGCGCCGCACATAGCAATTGTAATTTAAATTATAAAATCCCACAATTTGTTCCAATCTTTTTCCACAATTTGAGTGGGTATGACAGTCATTTATTTATTAAAGAATTGTATGGCGAAGGTGAGAGGACCGAAGTTATTGCACAAAATAAAGAAAAATATATTTCGTTCACTAAACCATTGTACACCCATAGCTATGTAGATAGAGATGGTATGTTGAGAAAAAATTACATAAAACTTAGATTTTTGGATAGTTACAGATTTTTAGCTGATTCATTGGCTGGACTGTCAGAAAACCTGCCATCAGAATTTTTTGTTGAAACAAGGAAATTTTTTGCAGAAAAAGAAAAATTCGATTTAATGAGGCAGAAGGGGGTGTTTCCATATAATTTCATGGATAATATAATGAAATTAGATCACCCCAATTTACCTTCAAAAGATGAGTTTTATGACAAGTTAAATAATTGCCACATAACTGATGAGGAATATGCTAGGGCTCAGAAAGTTTGGAATGTATTTAAATGTCAAACTTTGGGATCTTATTCTGATTTATACTTAAAATCAGATGTTTTAATGTTGTGCGATATATTTGAAAATTTTAGGGATGTATCACTTAAAGCATATAAACTAGATCCGGCGCAATATTATACATCTCCAGGTCTGTCATGGGATGCGATGTTGCGGTACACTAAGGTGGAGTTGGAACTACTGACAGATATAGATATGATTAATTTCTTCAAAAATAGTATACGCGGCGGTATAAGCCAATGCGTTGAAAGAAAACATATCGCCAATAACCCGTATTTGTCCGAATATAATCCTTTCGAGCCAAAGTCTTCCATACATTATATCGATGCGACAAATCTCTATGGTTATAGCATGAGTCAACCTCTGCCCACGGGAGAATTTGTTTGGTTATCGGCTGAGGAAATTAATCAACTCGATATTATGTCTGTTGATGATCTCGGGGATTATGGGTATGTTTTAGAAGTTGATGTAACATATCCGCATCACCTTCATGATAAACACGCTGATTTGCCATTTTTAGTAGAGAATATAATTCCACCTAATTCCAAAACAGAAATCCCCAAATTGGTTCCCAATTTAAATCATAAAGACAAGTACGTATTACACTATAGAAACTTCAAGCAGGCCATAAATAATGGGCTAATTGTAACTCAAATTCATCGCGTCCTCAAGTTTAAGCAGTCTCGTTGGCTGAAGAAATATATAGACCTCAATACAAATATGAGAAACAATGCTAAGGACACATCCGAGAAAAATCACTTTAAGCGCATGGTCAATTCTGTGTACGGGAAAACTATGGAAAATGTAGATGACAGGCGTGATATTTACCTTAGAACCCACTGGGCAAGTAAGAGAAATTCCCCAGGCGCAAACAACTTAATTGCTAGACCTAATTTTAAGTCTTGTTCCATATTTTCAGAGCACTTTGTGGCTATACATATGGGTAGAACTAAAATTTGTTACAACAAACCACTTTATGTAGGTTTCACGGTGTTGGAATTGTCGAAAGTGAGAATGTATGATTTTTATTACGGCACATTAAAACGACAATTAGGTGATAACATTTCCTTACTTTACACGGATACTGATAGTTTTGTGCTTAAAGTTAAATCAATAAATTTTTACGAATTTATGAAAGGAAATATCGAACATTTCGACACATCTAATTATAAATCGGATAATAAATTTAACCTGCCAGTAAGTAAACCAATATTGGGAAATTTTAAGGATGAGTATCCAAATCAGGCCATCAGCATATTTTTAGGGACAGGCGCCAAGGCCTATTATATTAGATCAGATGAAAAAGAGAGCAAAACCGCTAAGGGCGTAAAGAAATCCGTAATTCAAAACAGCTTAAACATGGTGGATTATCAAAAAATTGTAGAAGGTGGGGGTAAAATATTTAGAAAAATGAATACATTTAGAAGTCAGTTACATGATATCTATACTGAAATGAAAAATAAAGTTGCATTATCTTACAATGATGAAAAAAGGTTTATAATACCAAACACCGCTAAAACTCTACCGTGGGGACATAAAGATATTCAGGAATATCGTAATGGACCTCAAAATACTGTGGCTGAATTTAGATGTAGGGTATCCAATATTGTAAATAATAGTAATGAAGAAGATAAATTAGATTTACTTTTAAGACTATTAGAAGAAATGTAAACATAAATGTATGCATAAGTTTGTAATATATTTGTAACAAAATTACTTAATTTTTTTTATTAATTTCCAACTATCCCTCCCCTACACTTCCTACTCATTATTATTAAAAGCGCTATTTATAATATATTGATATATTAAGAAAGTTTAAGATATAAAAGCTTTATTCTCGGCGAGTCTTCTACTCTTGCTTCTCCCCACTCTTTCCCCACTCTACTCGCTTTGTTCAGATCACTATAAATACTCATCACATGCATGCATAGTTTCATTCTGATTTAGCCAGACCGCACAGAAAAAACATAAAAAATGTCTATCAATATTGCTGACATAAACGCCAGAAAACAAGCCGCAAGCCGCACCCTTGCCATGTTAAATAAAATATGGGGGAAGGTCCAGCCTGATGCCGAACAGCAGGCCGTAATTGACCATGCTATGTTAAACAAAACATGGGGGAAGACCGGAGGTGAATAGCTGCAGCAAGAACATTTAATATTTTCAATATTGTAAATAAAGGTGGTGAAGAACCTATATTAGATTTACTGTTATTATAAGAAATGTAAATTAAGTTTATATTATATTTTAAAAACCTACCTTATTTGCTTTTATCAATTTCCACCTACCCACTAGTCACAATTAGATAAATAAAAAGTAATAAACATATCTGTTAAAAGAAAAAAAGAATTAAAACGGCCGAAGGCCGTTTTCGGGAGGCCGGAGGCCTCCGCGGGCCCGGCCTTCGTTGAGAAGTTTAAGAATTTAGAATTAAAACGGCCGAAGGCCGTTTTCGGGAGGCCGGAGGCCTCCGCGGGCCCGGCCTTCGGCCCGTAAGGGCCGAAGGCCGGGCCCGCGGAGGCCTCCGGCCCCCCGCCTCCGGCCGAAGGCCGGAGGCCGTAGGCCTCCGGCCTTCGGCCGGAGGCCGGAGGCCGGAGGCCTCCGCGGGCGAAGCCCGCCCCGGCCGAAGGCCGGGCCCGGCCGAAGGCCGGGCCCGGCCGCAGGCCGGGCTTATAGGGCCCGGCCGGAGGCCGGTTTTTTTTTTCCCCACTCCCACTCTCTCCCCTCCACTTTCCGATCGCTATATATACGGGAACAAGACCTGAGAAATTCAGTTTATCACAGCTCCTCGCTGAGTAAACAACTGGACGATGGGCGATTTTGATGATATTTTTTTTGGTCAGTTGTTTAGAGAAGCGATCCTCAGAAGGCTGGCCTGGCGGGCACAACAATTGGATCCGTCGGAAGAGGAGTTGGGCCCTTGCGACTCATCTTCTGCTTGCCCTCTGCCAAGGCCGCCATCACCTGCGGGGCCTTGCGATAGCACCACGCAAGTGGTGGATATCGACATCGGTGATGTCGATATGAGTGGCTACGAGTCAGATAATATATCGGTGATCGATATATCGTCTGATTCGGATAGCGATTCCGGCTCGGATTAGGGCGTATGCTCTAGCCGCAAAAACGGCCCTTTTCAGGGCCAACAAAAAAAACAAAAAAAAGGTGCCATGAGCGTTATAGAACTTATGGGGACATAAAGATATTCAGGAATATCGTAATGGACCTCGAAAAACTGTGGCTCAATTTAGATATAACGTATAGGCTGGAGGCGCACGCGGGCGAAGCCCGCGCCCGGCCGATTTTCTTCTTTTTTCTCCCACTCCCACTCCCACTCTCTCCCCTCCACTTTCCGATCACTATATATACGGGAACCAGATCTGAGAAATTCAGTTTACTACGGCTCGCCGAGTAAACTATTTAATTCTTTTCGAGTTATTTTTTCAGTTCTCAGCAGTGTTTCAACATGACTTCAATCGAAGAGACGATCGCCGCAGCTAACTCAATCATTTCAATCGATGCTGTGGAATTCGATTTTGAGGAAATCTTCAAGGAGTTGACGGTTCCTTCACCGGTATCGCCGATGGAGCTGTCGCAAGTGTGCGACATCCCATTACCGGCCCCGTTACCGGCTCCTTTGCCGCTCCCGTCACCAGCTCCGTTACTAGCCCCAGTACCGGTATATGATAGCGGAGACGATTTTGAAGCGCCCAAGAAGATCCGGGTCCTCAGCGATGTACGCGTTGATACGCTACCCTCGTCAGCCACATTGTCAAAGCTTGTCGGCACAATGGAAGATGCGCCCTGTAGGTCGAAGCCAACGAGACCGCGGGTGGTTGTGCCGAAGAGTAGAAAGCCGAGAGCCACCGCAGCGAAACCAAAGACCGCGCCAGTAAGGAAGTTGAAGGCGGTAGCCTCAACAAGTGCGGCGATACCAATCCCAATACCGCCCAAGGATGACGGCGAAGAAGACAGCATGAGGAGGAAAATCAACTCCGCCGCCACCGTCCTATTGAATAAGGAGACGCGGTATAATGCTGATAGGGAGCAGTTAAGTATCACTGAAGCGACACTAAAACAGCTGAGGATGGAGGTGGATGGTATGGCGACAGATATGGAGGTTACCTTAGCGCCACTTCAGCGCGAGACTGAAGGATTGGCAGATGAAGATGCCCGCATCCAACGGCACTTGGTTGACTTGCAACGGCAGATGGATGAGACCATTCATCGTCGGAACAATGTGCGCCAAAGGCAGTTGGATGTGGGCATTGAAATTGCTAGGGTCAAAGAGACCCAATCGGAGTTTGAAAAAAAGAAGGGTGCATATGATATGATGCAGGGCCGGTATCGCGAACTTATTGAGCGGGCGCGCGTTAGGAGTGCGGACTACACAAAGTTTTTGGATCGCATTGTGTTGCATAAGGACAGGTAGACATTTTTTGGTATTTATTAGTTTATTAGTCGTGGAGATATGCCTACAGGGGAGCTAACCACGTTAAAAAAAAGCAGCGCGCCATGAGTTCTATCTCCATATATTATGATTAGTTTATGATGATAGGCTAGTTGTAATATATAAGATGGTGTGGAAACGAACTCCCCAATATACTTCTTTACAGACTGCTGATGCTGCCGCTGTCGATGGTGATGGAGAAAGTATGGGCTACAAACAGTTTCTGGGGCACATAGTTTTGCATAAGGACAGGTAGACATTTTTTGGTATTTGTTAGTTTGTTAGTTGTGGAGATATGCCTACTGGGGAGCTAACCACGTTAAAAAAAAGCAACGCGCCATGAGTTCTATCTCCATATATTATGATTAGTTTATGATGATAGGCTAGTTGTAATATATAAGATGGTGTGGAAACGAACTCCCTAATCAGAGCCAAACAAAACAACAAAATTTTAAGATATAAAAGTTTTATTGTCGAAAGTCTTGCACTCTTAATTTTTACTATTTAATAATATAATAGCGAAATTTTAAGATATAAAAGTTTTATCACTGAGAGTCTTTCACTCTCGCTTCTCCCCCACTCTCTCCCCACTCTACTCACTTTTTTTCAATCACTATAAATACTCATCGCACATATGCATACAATCATTCTGCTTCATGATGTGCGATTCTGCAAGTGGCTCTGGTTTCAGCCCACCCGGACTATGTAGGACAACCATCGCATGGTTGTTTCCGACCACGTCGGAAGAGGAGTTGGGCCCTTGTGACTCAACTTATTCTTCTCCCCCTCTGGCAAGGCCGCCATCACCTGCGGGGCCTTGCGACAGCACCTCGCAAGTGGAAGTGGCGGATATCGACATCGATGATGTTGATATGGGTGGCTACGGCTCAGACGATATACCGGCGATCGATATATCGTCTGATTCGGATAGCGATTCCGACTCGGATTAGGGTGTATGCTCTAGTCGAGAAAAACGGCCCTTTTCAGGGCCAACAAAAAAAACAAACAAAAAACGGTTCCTTTTAGAACCAGCAAAAACTAGCGGACTGCTCAATGAGCTAAAAATTATAATTTTGCGTCAATTGTAATTTAAAATTGGTCCCACTCAACATCTATCCCACCATATTTTTAATGGTAGAGTAGAAGATATTTCGTCTTCCGAAAAAATAATATAAGAATAACAGGAAACTATTATTTTATGTTTGAAGAATTATGTACAGTTTTAACCCAAATACTCATCTACTAGAATGGGCGTGAGCAAGAAAAATAGAACTTATTGCTAGCCCAGACAAAAAAAGTTTGCATTGTTAAGGTTCGAACTATCTATAACATCCCCCCACCTCAACATCCATCCGCCGACCTCTTAATAAAAGAGTTCCTATAGCCTCAGATATTCAGTTGTCTAAATTCAGCTTGAAGGCCCTGCGCTACTATGAATAAATTAAATGATACTTGTTCTATGAGTAAGCGCCTTACTTGTAAGATTTGTGGCGATAAGGAGGTGCAAATGGTTTTTATACCATGCGGGCATGCCGTATCTTGCGTGAGTTGCAGTCAATCCGTAGTTATTTGTATTATCTGCAGGGCGCCGATTAATGCTAGAGTAAAATTTTTTCTGACTTCCAACTTTCCGGAACTAGCCGAACTCAACTGAGCGCGGTGTAATGCAGGGGAGGTAGTAAATTCGTGGGTTGGTGGAGTGGAGGTGGAAATACATAACATATATAAGGAGGTCCCGACCACGTACCAGCATCAGACATTTAAGTGTAGCTGACCTGACCACCGTCATGAACAACCAAAATGAATACCAGGGTGAAGAAGATGAAGGAGTTAGGGAGATCATTCGTCAACTGGCCTTAGTAGCGCGCTTTGATGCCAACAAGCCAGGAATTGACGAATTTTGGGCCGCCGTAGAACGTGATGTAAGTTTTTAACTATTACCTTATGTTTATAAAATTACTACTCATTATGCTTATAAAATATCTAATCAATATACTTCTTTACAGGCTGCTGATGCTGCTGCTGCCGCTGCTGATGGTGATAGAGAAGGCGCGGCTGGTCTAGCTCAACCTGCCGACGAGGATTTGGGCGCTGTTGGTCCGGCACCACCCGCCGAAGAGGGTGCAGACGCCGTTGGTCCAGCCCCACCCGCCGATGAGCCCGCCAGCGACGACGACGATGAGGGCATTGAGGCTGATTGCCCTGGATCACCGACTTCAATAAGAAGGGAGCTGGCTGTATTTCAGGCCAGAGGCGGTAACCACTTCTGCGTTACAACCAGCTCCGTTATTGTGAAGTTGGTTATTCCTGGCATGGAACGGAGCAAACGTCTGTGCAACCCCTGCTTCCTTCATTACGAGCAGATGGATGTCGAAAGAAATCCAAATGCCAGGTACATACATGAGCATCAGCATTTTGTTGTAGAAGGGGGGGATTTGGAGGATCCGCAAACATGCGATGTATGCGCCCGATATATTTCCCACTTCTGCGACACAAATGTTTGCCCTGTATGCATCGGCGCTTGAAATAAAGGAGTCAGGGGTTGCAATACGGCGGCTTTGTTATGCATCCAATGACCCTCTATATATTAGTTTTAGATTTAATTTGTATAGTTTATTATTTAAGCTTTATGTATATATTTAAGTGTAAGTTATTTTATTATTGTATATGTAGTAGTTAATAGGAAAATAAAACTTGTTTTTTTTTTAATCTTTATTTCATTTAATATCCATACTAAACAATATCATTTATATTAATCCAAGAGTTTTCTTGCTGTGGGAATCCCAACCACTTCACCAAGGCTTTGTCCCCTTTCGTCCGAATGACCTTTTCCACTAAATAAACATCTTTCCACTTTGTTTTTAATAATTCCAACTCATAAAATGAGCCTTTAATCGATTGACCATTCATATCTTCTAGAATGTATGTTACGGGGTATGTGCTATTTATTTTTCTTATTTTGAATAATTCAGTTGTATAGTTAGCAGTATACCCTTTTTCAAATATGCTTTTATATTTACTTATTCTTACGACATCGCCGACACGATATTTCGGTTTTTTACGCCTTACTTCATTTTTGTTTTGCCTATATTGGTTGAGTTTAGTTGTCGGCAGGACATCTATTGGCTTCATACCTATGATTGAATGCGCGGTGTTATTATACTTATTAATGACGCCGTTTATAATATCTATCCAATTGTATTTCCCTCTCATAGCCATTTTTTTATATAATAGGGATTTTATCGTACGAATCACACGTTCTGCCATTGACGCTTTCATTGTACTATAAGTCGAATAGTGATTTATATCATATGTTTTCATTACTTTCCCAAATTCCTTGTTATAATATTCTGTCCCTTGATCCGTTTGTAGATTTTTAGGATGGTGTGCGCAATTTTGGAGTATATCTAAAAAGGCATTTCTAACATGTAAGCCTGTTTTATTTTTTAATGGTCTCGCCCACACATATTTCGTATAACAGTCGATGACAATTAGAATATATCTGTAACCATCGTTTTCATCTTTATAACTTTGCATATCAGCCAAATCACTCTGCCACAAGTCGGCATATCCTTTTACAATAGTCCTTCTCCTGGGAAAATTTCGACGGGCGGATCGGTGGATTTCTTCAATTATTTGGCGTTTAGACATTCTTTCCAATTAAAATACAATTTTTTATTCAAACTTTTCGATCCTTTCTTCCAGTCCTACTATAATTTTCGATAAAACCGAAGTATTTTGCCCAATACTTGCTTTGACGCTTTTAAGGTCTCGAAGAATTTCCGTATTACACTTAAATGAATCTATCGCTAAGATCAGTTAAACGGTTCTCTAATATTATAGTAAAACTTTTTATGCCTTTTATTTCACTTTCCAAATTATCAACTTTAGTAATAACTTTTAAAATATTACTTTTTGTAGTGGTAAGTATGTCCTCAAAAAATTCTCTATTGTGCTTCACTATTTGTAACATCGATTGGTATTTAACATTAACATCGCTAATACTATTGCTTGACACAGTTCGATGTTCAAATACTAATTTCTTAAGTTCACTCTGCTGTTTTTCGAAATAAATTGTAGCTTCGCGTAATATGTTTTTAATGGATTCCGCTAAAGCTTTTAAAACGAGATCTTTTGCTTGCCTAGTAACATCGTCAACATATCCAACTGTTACAGCGTCGGTCGATTGTTCTGGCTCTCCAAGGTTTACCAACCGTTTGGTTTGCATATCATAATTACCGTCATCTGTTAATTTGAATCCAAGACCCCTTTTTTCTCGAATAATTACTCGTTGATTTTTCTTTTTTCTTCCGAATTTATCTACAATGTTTCTTGAAGACATTCCGTTTACGACTGACCTCTACAGCGCATGTAATTAATATATTATTCGCTCTTCTCTTAATTCTTCAATTATTGATAAAATTTCATTATCGTGCCCAGTATGACCGGCTTGCTTTGAACTCCATAATAAACGCAATCTAGCCACCAATTCTCTCGGCTTGTTCCAATAAACATATGTGGGTTTAGAGGTCATTATTTTTTTGTATTTAGGTATTTTTGAAAACCCTTTACCCTTTACCTTTGCCGGAGAGAACAATGGTCTAATAATTTTTCTCAATTTATTTACATTTTTGTTACTTAGCCCTTTGGACTCGTCATACTCCTTAAAGGCCGCTCCGGTAAGTTGTAATATTTCCTTATATGTGTTCTTAGTCGCATTACTTACTTTCTTAGGGCTTCGATAAAATAGTAGCTCATATAATTCCGGATTGCCGCGGTAGTCAGCAACTCTTCTATCCCCATCCCAAAACGAGATTTTGCCATCAGAAAATTTTACTTCTAAATTCCCAACCATTGTTTTCATGTCATTGTCCATATATACGCCGTACCGAGTATCATAGTGTTTATTACCTCGCGATATTTCTTCTAAATGTTTATCAATATATTTTTTATCATCATCATCATCATCATCATCATCACCGTGGTCGGATATTGCATTTTCAAAACTTTCTTCATATTTTGTCGAGTCCGGTGATATTGACGCGAGTTCCCTTTTTATGCCAGATCTTTCTTTTTTAGTGTTAGCGGGGTTTTCTTCTTTAGTGTTAGAGGGGTTAGAGGTTGCGGCTTTTGAAATTGTTTTCAACGGTTTCGTCAGCGGTTCATACATTTTTTCTAGAGCTTGTAGAGTTTCAACGCGCCCACTTTTTAAGGCATTAAATTTCTGTCTAACCGAATCGGAGACAGCAGCCAGCTCCGATTTGACGTCGAAATGTTTTTTATTGCTATACATTTTAATCGCTGAAACCACCTACCGCCTTGGACGCTACTTGGAAAATAACACGTATTGCATTGTTTATGGGTATATGAAGCTATCGAATCCTTTCTTATATCTACCGGCGCTTATATCTTTATCTTTATCGACCACTAGAAATCCATGCTTTTCACCCCAGCATTCAGCACACATTTCCTGAAATTTTTTAAAAGGAACATCTGGAGCTACATGGTCTGAGTATATGTGATGAAGGTTTAAGTCATCTTGTTTAAACATAATAATTAGATTTGCATTGTCTCTAATCAATTGTTTCGGAATCTTCGAATACGTTTGAGCCAAATAAAAACAATCTATATTTCTGTGTCGCCCCATACTAAAATATGATCTAATAACATCTTGCTTTTCACAAATCACATCATCAAATATAAATATAGAATTCGGTTTGGCATCTACTGGTTGAATTATATCTTCATTATTGTTAAACGTAAAATAACCCAACCCTTTTATCGGCGTCAAAACTTCATGCAAGTATTCATACTTCTTCTGGTATAAAGATTTTGAATAAATATATACGTTTTCAAATCGTAGCCCATTTGGTTGAATGAGTAGTGATAACATCACATTTGTTTTACCGCAATTTGATGGTCCTATTAGAAGGCCGCGTATTGTATCAGGCAACAAAGGGCCGTGTCTGGGAACCTTATTTTCACTAACCCCATCACCAACTTTTTCATCTAAATTCTCTACACAAATACTATTTTGTACTTTGACTATGCGCATCGTTTGACTGTCTTTAGCTATATAAGCGATCACCTCATGTAACATTCATTTAAATGCCTAGCGTCAAACGAGTGCGATCTATCACTAAACGTTATTCAAAAAGAAAGTGTGGAAGAGGGTTTGTTAATTCCCTAATAAATAAATTACCATTTGAACTGCACATACCGGGGTACCAATATTGTGGGCCAGGTACGCGCTTACAAAAACGTTTAGCACGTAACGACCCCGGAATAAATGAATTAGATAAAGCCTGTAAATTACATGATATTGCTTACTCTAAAAGTGCAAACGATTTGAAAGCTAGACATATTGCTGATA
The DNA here is from genome assembly GCA_927349885.1 of Psylliodes chrysocephalus. NCBI lineage: Eukaryota > Metazoa > Arthropoda > Insecta > Coleoptera > Chrysomelidae > Psylliodes > Psylliodes chrysocephalus. The sequence goes on from OV651820.1 coordinate 52,678,854, forward strand.
AGGACCTTCAAGAATTAGCTTGGACTCGGTTTAAAGCTAGCGACGCGTCAGTTGGTGAAAAAGCAGCTGCCTGGACTATCACAAATATTATGAAAACAAAGCGAAGTTTTGGTATGGGCCATAAATTACGGTCTAGAAAGCGGCGTCGCGGAACAAAAAGCAAAAAACGAATTGCTTTCGGTAGAGGAATTGTCAGTAAGATTAAAGGGGTATTAAAGACATATGGCGGACAGAAAATGGGGGGAAAAACACTCAGGAAGATGGCTGCATCATCTCTCATGGCTGCCCGAAAATATGTTAAAGCAGCCGGGGGAAAGAGAAAAATTATTATTCCCCGTATTATACCGATACCAAAAACAGGTGGATTTTTACCATTAATACCTATTTTTGCTGGATTATCTGCATTGGGGAGCTTGGCAGGAGCGGCGTCCGGAATCGTCAAAGCAGTGAACATCGCTAAAACAAATAGTCAACAATTAACAGAAGCTAATCGACACAATAGAACCATGGAAGCCATCTCTCTAGGAAAAAACGGTAAAGGATTATACTTAAAGCCCTATCGAAAGGGGTTGGGCCTTTACATGAAACCATATCGGCCAAAAAACTCGTAAGTTCACTACCTCGAAGACCTCTCAGTAATTTAGACATACAATCTTTTGCCAAAAGATTCAAGATTCCCTACTTTCGAGGTGTGTATATGAGAGATAGTTTACCAAACTGCGGGCCACTAAGAAACGAATCAGCCATTGTCAATTTGGATAGTAGTAGTGGGCCAGGAACACATTGGGTCGCTTACAAGAAAAGAGATGCGTCATTAATATATTTCGATAGTTATGGTGATTTACCCCCACCTTCAGATTTAATTAGTTATCTGTATAAAGGGCGTTGGCCGGTATCTGAAGTTCACTATAATTATAAACGCTACCAGAAGTTTGATACTGTCCTATGTGGACATTTGTGTTTGCAATTTCTTCTCTCTGAAGAATGAATACCCACGATGAAGAACAACCTAAGGATTTTTCTAAAAATGAATCTATTGACGTAAATGATGGTCCGACGGTATTTTTGAAACGCGGGTCAATTGACGTAAGCGATGATCCAACACCAAAACACGTAATTTGTTGTTTTTGTAAAATTCGAGAACTGAAAATTGCCACTAAAAAGCGAGTTTATAATTTATGTAATCGAAAATAGATTTCGAAGTCAGTGTGACATACTTCTTAGCCATGTCAAGAACATTTCATTTGTCGTCCATAGCGTCAAGCATTCTCAGCAATGATTTTTTTCCGCCCATCGAATTGGATGTTAATAAACAGTATGGTCTTGGATTAATAGCATTTTATGCCTACCATTCTATCAAAAATATCACCTCAAAAAATAATATCATCTGTTTAGAGGTGGTAGACCCAGAAAAGTTTTGGGCAGTTGTGGTGCAGCGAGAGAAGAGTTGGGCCGAGGAAGGCAGTGCACCGAAAAAAATTAATGTACGTGTGGCACCCGGCGCTTATGAGATTGACGAAATTAATAAGTTCGTCCAAAAAGCTATATATGACTTTCTATATCCGGATACCAAAACTATTTTAAATCAAGGAGAACTTGATGATATGTTTAAATTGTCGGCGAACAACAACACTCTAAAATGTGAAATTTCATCTAAATTTATAATCAACTTTGATTGTGACAACAGTATAGCTAGCCTCTTAGGATTCGGTAATTCGAAGTGCCCGCCAAGGCCTCAAGCTTATGTCTCTACAAGGCCGATCAATATTATGAACCTCCATCTTGTTCAATTGGATTGTAATATTATTTCTGGTTCCTATATAAATGGGAAAGAAGCCCACACCCTTTTTTCATTTGACATAGACGTTGAGCCAGGATACAAACTGACGAAGGAACCTCATAACATTATTTATCTACCAGTCATACCTACCGGTCGGCAATACCTAGACAACATTACTATCCGAGTTGTAGACGATAACGGCGAGTTGATTGACTTTGGAGAGGAAACTATCAATATCACACTCGAATTAAAAGAGATAAACTAATATGGGATTCTGCTTCAAACCACGATATTCAACTAGCGCCCATTTAAATAATCATATAAATAGAATCGAAGGGAAAAACATGAACATTCGTCGAGTAACTGTAAAGCGAAGAAGACTTCTGTTGTCTAATAAAGATTATAAATTTCTTCAATCTATTGGATTCCATATAAGATATTAAATAATGGCTGTTTATGTAAGAAATGAGATGTTGGACGTATTTGAAAAGCCGATCGTCGATAACTCAATCAAAAGATGCGATGGATATATCCACCCGCCTACGGGATCGCCAAATTACAAACATTCTGATACAATCACCTTTACGATCAATAATATGGACCTGAATCTCTTAATTTGCGATAGTTACATCAATATAGTCGGAACATTTAAGCCAAAAGAGGTTAATAAAAAGTGCTATTTGGCCAACAATGCTCTTCCTGGCCTATTTGAAGAAATTAGATATGAAATGGGTGGACAAAAGATTGCTGAATGTCGAAAACCCATTATAACGACAGCAATAAAAAATATGGTGTCATATGGTGAAAAACATGCGAAATTATTAGAAACATCCGGTTGGGGCCTCAGCGAAGAGAATCAAGTTTTGGTTGATTCAACGAGTAATACATTTACAGGTAGAATCTTATTAAAACATCTATTTGGTTTTGCCGAATCTTACAAAAAAGGGATAATAGGTGTTAAGCATGAGATGACTGTAATAATTGCTCGAGCATTCGAAAATTGCTATATAGGAGAAGTCGATGCGGACATAACTATCACTAAAATGGATTGGATAGTCAAACATATTACTCCCGAAAATGATGCGGATGTTCTCATGTATAAAAAAATTAATGACAAACATTTGCAATCCATTAAAATACCACACCATAAATGGGATCTTTATGAATTACCTACTCTAAGGCAAACTTCTCACGACATATGGGCGATTAAAACCACTACATCCATGGAACGACCTAGATATGTAATTATTGGATTTCAAAATACTTCTTTTACTGAGAACAGAAAAGAAGATGTGACGGCGTTTACGGCTGCTGATATAACTAATATCAGATTATATCTAAATTCTGAAGTTTACCCGTTAGAGCGTTGGAATCTAGATGTCGGGAAAAAGTTGGATACTCCCGCTTATTATGCTTATGAAGATTTTCAGCGAAGTTACTACAAAAAGGAAAATCCTGAACCGATGTTAGGCCTGAATGGCTTTAGAGCGAACCCCCTATTCGTAATTGATTGCAGTATGTATCCAAAACCAATCAAATCTTCAACTGTGGATGTCAAGGTTGAATTCGAAACACGTAAAATGCAGTTTCCCGCCAACACTAAAGCGTATGCGCTTATTATTCATGAAGCTCTTATAAGTTATAATGCACTAGATGGCACTGTACACACCGAATATATGCCATTGTAATTCATATACTCTAATTTACTGTATCCAAACTTATACCTGTGTTCACTTTTAACAAAAATAAAAAGATGTAACCTTTTTTAAATAAAAAACATTTAAACTATGTATATTGTTTTATTTATATTTTAATCACAGATAGATAGATAGATATATTATATAAGTAATCGCTAATCCATTTCGTCATCAGCCTCATCGTCTGCATCTTCATCTAAACCATGTTTACTCCTTATTTGCGGGGTGATGTATGGTAAGGCCTCGTTCAAAAAGCGTTTCAAACTTAGGGTAACCATCTTCTCACAGAATGTATCCAAGTCCAGCTCACATGCATTATATTCGCAGCAAAGACTGCTGCCTTTACAGTATTTCTCATAACAATCGTTTTGATAGGCTACAGCTTCTGGAAACAGCCATACCTCAGCGTCGTAATTGATGGAGTGTAATGCATCCATCGCCAGTGCGTCCAGTTCCTTTCCAAGTCTGCTTATTGCTGATTCTATGTCGATGGCTTTAGGCCAGTGCTCTTCGGAATACATCATCCACATATCGAAATAATCTGAAACAATATTTGACCGTTATTAAATGAACAAATATGGGCCAAGTTATACTTACAATAAAATTGTAGAAATTCTTAATGAAATATTGTGTTTATTAGATATCTATATGTGATTAAAAGTAAAAAAATATTTACAGTGACTCTACCATGGATTTAACTAATTGATTGCTGGCCAACTAGATCGATTCTTATATGAGACCTAGTAGTTGAGTTGTAACACGGCTTTTCCCCTAAATAGACCATGGCATATTGACCAGTAGAATCATTTATCATAGCAATGACTTCGGATGGCATTATTTCAAAAATGCGCCTCGGTAACCAACACTGGAAAAGCTCCAGCGAATGTCGATCAATTAAATGAATAAGTAAACATTTACCATACCTGGTATCTTTGACCATTATCGTTTTAATAATATAAAGTTGACCTATAACCAATGACTTTAGTTCTCTTTGGTCCAATATTGTGGGCCAGTCTCCAAGTAATTTATTAACCGCATCAATTTGCGTTTGAGCCATAGTAGAATACAAATAAATATTTTTTTACCTGAATAATACACACACAATACTACACTTGGTAACTATTTGGAACTTGTAGACCTTTTAAATTTCACGATTTTAAACTGATTTTATTTGGATGCGGATCCTAGTATATATCCTCTAGAAAATGCCCCCACTTTTTCTCAGCCCTACCCCGATATTTCGGTTAAGCGCGACCGTCTCTAACGCAGGCTAAGCACTCTAGGCACGGCGGTCGAGAGTTAAGGACCTACTGCCAACAGTAATCACTAGGAGGCACTTAGATAACATTCATTACACTACATTGCATACAGTAATTACTACCTAAGGTGTACTTACACTTTAATATGTATGGAGTAATGAGATGTATACCCTGTGGGTAATTGGGAGGTACTTATTATGCAATTACAATCATTACAGTATGGCGTGTACATGGTAATTGGGAGGTACTTACTGTGCAATTGCACTTATTACAGTACATGATGTAATTGGGTGGTACTTACTGTGCAATTGCACTTATTACAGTACATGATGTAATTGGGAGGTACTTGCTAATTGCGCGAAGGGTGGGGGGTACTTAGGATAATTACTAATTACCCAATTACCTCTCTCTGTACCTCTTTCTCATTTCCAGAACCGGCCAATTACATCTACTTAATTAATTCATGAAGAATTTTATAGATATAAAACTAAAACCAAATTTAATGAATATTCATGAATGAATGTTATGTTTTGCATTTTCATCCAATTATACTTTAAAGTTCAGAAATACCAACCTACCAAACTATTTTTTCAATATTTGTTTTATTAATTTTGTGGCTACAGGCGATAGAAATAGAATTTATTCATCTTTGAGAATTATACACTATACAAAGACACTAGGTACATAAAGTAAAATCCTATCAGACTAGTCAAAAAAGTGTTAAGTAAAATACATTAAAAAATAAAATATATACAGTGAGCATCATAAGTCTTACCCCCCCTAACTAACTCGTTACTGGGGTCTTGTTAGGAAAATCGCCGAGACAGGTCGATTTTTGATTTCTACAATGTACATTTTTGCATGATTAGTTTACCCTTAATTTAATTCCTTACTGGAGGGTAGCAACCCTTTCGAAAAATTTAAATGGCATGGGGTGGTGAGTGATAGCTCATTTGAAAGGGGGTTTTATTCTCTATTTAACCGTGCAAAAAATTTTGAAATTTGCTTCATTAAGGATGAGTGCGCTACGTTAATTTCCGTTATTCTGAAACAATTAGTCCAGAATTAATGAAGCAAATTTCAATTTTTTTTACACGGTTGAATAGAGAATAAAACCCTCTTTCAAATGAGCTATCACTCACCACTCCATGCCATTTAAATTTTTCGAAAGGGTTGCTCCCCTCCAGTAAGGGATGAAATTAAGTGAAAACTATTTATACAAAAATGTACATTGTAGAAATCAAAAATCGACATGTCTCGGCGATTTTCCTAACAAGACTCCAGTAACGAGTTAGATAGGGGGGGGGGGGGGGTAAGACTTATGGTGCTCACTGTATAATAGACAATTCATGTTAAGATTAGTTTAAAAGTTCAAAAAATCTTCTATACTATAAAATATATTATTTACAAGAAAATCATTAAGATGTTTTTTTAAATCTTCTATCTTCTATCTTCTAATATGTTATTGAACTATTATAACACTTAATTCCAATATATTTTGGTGAATGCTGGTTTATTTGTAGTCGTGAAAAAGGTTGATGGATGTTAAATTTTAATCTAGTATCATACGGGTGCAGGTCTTTATTTTTCTTAAATATATGCTCATTAGCTTTTTTGTATAAAATTAGTTGAAAAATAAAAAGGGAAGGTAGTGTTAAAATTTGCGTTTTCTTGAAAATTTATTTACATGATGTTGTTGGTGTCACCTTATACATGGCTCTCAAAACCTTCTTTTGAGATACAAAAGCTCTTTCAAAGTATAGTGAAGAACCCCAAAATATTAACCCATATTGTAGAGTTGAATGAACCAAACCAAAATAGCATAGTTTTAAAGTATCAAAAGATAGTGTCTCCCTTAAAATTTTGATGATATAACAAGTACTTAATTTTAAAGTTACCATTTTTATATGAACTTCCCAATTTAATTTGGGATCTAATATTATTACTAAAAATTTTATGTCATCAACGCTTTGAATAGTTTTTCCGTCAACGTGCAAGTAGGGTTTGTAATCTGGTAATATGTTTTTGATAGAAATTGCATGAAGTTTGTTTTTGTTACATTTAATGCCAGACCGTTATATTTACAATAATGGTTAAACTCACGAGATGCCTTGTTGCTCTTTGAGTGACCTGTTCAATTTGATCATCTGTCATTACAATATTGGTATCATCGGCATATTGAACTATTTGTTGAGAGCTTAAACAAAAATCACTTATAAAAACTATAAAAAGAAGTGGGCCCAAAATTGAATCTTGGGGAACTCCTATTGTACATGGAAGAGGATCAGATTTTAAACTATTTATTACAATTACTTGAGTTCGATTTATTAAATAAGACTGTATCCATTCATAAGGTTTCCCTTGTATTCCTAACCCATTCATCTTCAATAATAAAAGATTGTGATCCACCATATCAAATGCACGGCTAAGGTCATAGAAGAGTCCCAAAATATGTTTTTTATCATTGAGTACTTGATATATAAACTCTAGGCAAGCTGCAATTGCAGTAGATGTTGACTTATTTTTTCTAAATCCATTTTGAGTATCTGACAATATATTAAAACTTTCAAGGTAATTAGTGAGTCTAATAAAGTATGCTGACTCAAATATTTTAATTATTTGACTAGATATACAGATTAAACGATAATTTTCTATATTAGATGCAGATCCCTTATTTTTATAAACAGGAATTCCTTTAGATTCCTTCATATTTGGAAATAATCCCGAAACAAAGGATTCATTAATCAAATGTGATATGGGTTCAGCAATACAATGAGCAACCGATAACATAATTTTACCATTTATTTCGTCAATACCTTCAGTGGGTTTAGAAGTAGTTTTTTTGATTATAGTGATGATTTCACTAGGAGTTGTTGGAAAAAGAAAAAACTTTTATGATGTTTATCAATCATCATAGTACAGTTAGGTACAATATTATTTTTATTTACATTAATAAAATAGTCATTGATATAATTTACTTTTTCTAAGAGTGTTAATTTGTCATCATTTGTAAGTTTAATAGGATTCAATAAGTTGTTTTTTCTTTTTCCCCTACTCTCGTTTATTATATTCCAAGATTCTTTCATTACATTATTACTTTTTAAAATACGATAATTATTTTTTCTTCTCAAATATTGTTTTGTTATTTTTTGATACTCTTCTTTAAATTATTGTAACGTTCTGTATAATATGTAGAATTTACTTCTTTCTTTACCCTGTTCATTTCACATAATATATTATGTAACTCTTTAATATGAAGTGGAAACTGACTTGTTAGTGATGGGTTTATATTGTATCCCAACAAACAATGAATTGCCAGGATATTGCTGGCCTTTTGCTGTAATTGAAGGGAAAATGAATGTGACGATTAGAAGATAAAAGCCTACTTTTGTCATCCTTTCGATAGTGGGCTAGTATTATGTTGGGTAAGAGCAAGGTAAAAGTCAAAAGGCTTTCAGCTGTCGTAGCCCCAACCCCCCAACAGTCCAAGAGGGTTCCATTCCACATTCATAGATGGAGACACTGATAATTACTTGCTACATACTCAAGTGGACATGAGGCTAGGTATATTGAAATTAATTTGGTTTTATATTTTTACTTCAAATGGTACTGCTGGTCAAAGAGGCACTATCAAATTGCCTATCTGGTCATGTACCTGGCACATGGCCTTTATTCAGCAATCAGTATTAATATGGTAAAGGGCCTGTAATTTCCCGTTAGCTTCCCATCAATAAGCCAATATATTTATTTCAATACATTAAAGGGAAAATGAAGGCACATTAACTGAATTTGATGGTTAAGCCCATTTAACAAATTTTTAAAACCTTTACATTATAATTCGTTGCTTGTTATAACTTTTTACCTATAATAAAATTTTGAAAATATTAATACAAATCAAATTCTTTTTCTTTTAAAATATTTAAAAATGAAACTCTTGTCCACAACTTTTTTAACATAAGTACTCGTGCTGCTACTATATATTAAAACTTGATTAAAACCATTAATTATCTAAACCAACCCCTTGCATCCAAAACTCATGTTTAAAAGAAAGTGATATGTAGTAAGACTGATTGAAAATAATTAAAATTGGCAACACCTATGCCATACCCATTTAAATTTCAAGATTGTGGAAATCTCATTTTTAAATCTTTTGATCTTTGGCCGGGTTTCACATCTGTTTTGGTTAATCTGTGTCCTAACTTTAAACTTTCGAACTTCTAAAGTCTTTTTTTACATCTTTTTATTAATAATAACTGTGAGATAGTAAGTAGAACAATTTCAGAAACTACTACCATATTTTTTCTGATTTTTAATGATTTGTCAAATCTTATGTTTATGATTAAATTTTCTGTATGAACGGTTTATTTTAAAATCCTTAAATTTATATTTAAAACAAAATCAGTCTGACTAAACGCACTTTAAGTGTAATTTTTAGGTCTAAAAATTTAACCTAATTCAGCTTTAATCATTATTTAATAAGCACTTACTTTTCTGACAGCGATACTGCTTCCTTCTCTTTTTTATATTTGTAACATTTGCATCTTTGTTTAAAGTATTTGATATCCTTTCATTTTCTTCCCTGCCACATAACTTTGTCAAACTTTCTTGATATTCAGTATTTTCATTTTTTAAAGTCGGTAAATCACAAAGTGTAGTCAAAAGTTCAACTTTGGACTGAATATATTCATCAATATTTTCCTTGAAATTTCTAATATCCGTAGCTTTACCTTCACTAGTGTTCTCCTCTTCTCTTTTAATAGTTGTAGCACTAAATCGCACATTTTTTCCAGGCATCAAACCACTGTTAATTTTTGGCAGCAAATCCGAACATTGTTCAATTTTGGGCTCTTTATAATCGATAATTTCTTCTTTAATTTCAACATTTTGTCCCGGCGTGATGGTTTCAAACTCATCAAAAACATCGTCATCATCATCTTCGTCTTTATACATTTGTTCAGTAATAAGATCAGGTTTGTTTTGGAAAATACCTTCACGAGTATCTAAACGTTCTTCTTGTTCTTGTTTTATATTCATCATTAATACAACAATTAAATAAACAATACCAGTTATTAGTTTTCTAATTATTTTGGATGTAAATGTTTCTTTTCTTGTACAAAATATATTTTTTTATGCACACTAAAAACAAAAACAATGAAAAATAAAATGACAATTAGGCATTCCACCGTCCTGTCAAAGTGCTGACAACTTGACAAGTGGGAGTCAATGAACTGAAGTTGCGTAGAAAGCCAATGGCATATTGTATCAATTAGGCATTCCAACGACCTGTCAAACAATAGGTGCCAGCGGGAAATTCTTGTATATTCAAGGGGGTAGCGACATAGTTTTGCAACTTGGACGCTATTTTTATTCGAAGTAGTACTCGCCAAGCCTGCCAATTTATAAAGAAATGTATAGGTGGGTTTTTAAAATATTATTTTTATTGTTTGACATAAAATATTTAAATGTAATCCATTATTCATGATTTTACGTAAAGTAGATAGAATACACCATATGTCGCCACCCTTAGATATACCAAACCTGCCCACTGGTAATTCATTTGTTTGGAATGCCTAATAGAACAAGATGAGACTCTATGGGCGCAGCCATTTTTATTTCTCATCTCACTCGGGAGTATTTATAATAACCATCTTCTGTTTCACATTGTTATTGTTCAATCCACAAGCTGGTGGATCAGACAATAACAAAGTGAAATAGAAAATGGTTGTTATTAATACTCCCGAGTGTGATGAAAAATAACCTGTCTTCGCCCATAGAGTCGCATCTCAAGCCTATTGACAAGCATTCTACCCCACTCCAGTTCATTGGTGGGAGTGGGAACTGACATTTAGATATGACAACCGGGGTGCGTTCCTATATCGAGAGGGTGAAATTTTTGATCGTCCGGGGTCGTATTCTCGAATGTCGAATACCTAGATTCGCATGCGAGATTAGTGAAATGTCGAATAGCAACTATAATCTGTTTTTAAACTAGGAGGAGCGAATTGAAAAGACGCATTTACACAGGGAAAAGTAACTAGATTTGTTACTAAAAGGTAGTGCGTTTAGTCAGCCTGATTTAGTTTTAAGAATTAACATAGACATTAACATAATAGTATATTATTAAACGAGCAATTTATGGTAGCCATTATTAATAATAATGGCCATAAATTGCGAGTCTAATACCATACTTTGTCCACGACCATTATGGTTTCTTTATTAAATAAAACTTAAGTGTAGAATGCAAAGTTTTTATTAAACATAGGTAACTAACTGTTTTTTTCACTTTTCGATTTTTTGATTTTCGATGAAAAGTATCGCCTATCTTTAGTTATCTACCGGAATGTGCCAGAATTACAAAAGCGTGAATTATCATAATTCACTCCGTGATATATGGGTACTATATGCTTTTAGTTAGGTAGTAGAATATTGATTTATTATTAAGTGGTCGTGGACAAAAGTTAATTTCAATACATTTCAGTGTACCTGTTTATACAGAATAACATAAGCATAAACATTTAGTGAAGATAAATAAAATCCAACTTAATGATTAAATTTATGTCGAAAATACAATTGCGCATGTGCGTTCAAAAAGTGAGGTTATGCTATTTTTCTTTTAATTTTAACTTTTGAACTTCTAAACTCTTTTTATGCACTTTTATTAATAGTAATTGTGAGATAGTTAGCAGAGCAATTTCACACACCTTTTTTCTATTTTGTATGATTTGTCAAATCTTATGTTAATCACATACTTTGATTTTCTTTTACTATACGGAGAATGGTCGCACTGCGCAGCTTTCTGAGTGCCTTTTAAAAGGAGATAGAAAACTCCGCCATTTTGAACCCTTATTACGTGTTGCCTACATCTTGGCGCAATATTTTTAATAGGTGCGTTTTAATCATTGATCTGGCAACCTAGGGATACGACATGCGTAATCGGCAGGGTTGCCAATCTGTGAGTAATTCCTCACATTTGTGAGTAATTTACTAGTCTGTGAGTAATTTTGTGAGTAAAGGGCAATTGTGAGTAATATGTGAGTAATCGTGAAGTCAGCGTGGGTATATTTATGGTAGTTAGGCAAAATCGTTTTAAAAATTTTAATATAAGCCTTATTTTACCCCCTAGCACTTTTAGCAGTCATTACAATTTTATAGTTTTAAAATTGCAACGTCCTCTATTGCTTGGTCAATGTAATAGAGTAAAAGTGATTTTGATATTTTACAACACTAGGTTTCGTGTCGATAGTGATAGTCCCATTGGGACTGTCCCAATCGTCGATTAATATCTTTTTTTTTTCATTTTAAAGTATATTTTTTTATTAGTATTAGAAATAATGATTTATTATGATTTGGCCCGTTAATAAAGAAGCTCCAATCTTTTTTATGTGTGTTTTTTGTTCAGCTGATGACAAAGATGTTTAATATACAGGGTGATTTATAACTATTGGGACATAGGCTAAGGGCAGGTTATTTGTTTCAAAATATGGCGATAGGGCCAAATATACCATGACGATAGGGTCAAATATACCTTAATAATATATTGCTGTAGAATAAGATACAGGGCGTTAAATAATAATAATAATAGTAATAATAATAGACCATTATCCCCCACTCGACCATTCACTGTTGGGTTCTAATTAACAGTGCTGTTCCTAAAGTTGCGCTGGGAAACATTAACAAAGTCTACACAGAACACGAGGCTAATGACCGTAGTAGTCGACGCCGATGACACCAAATAAAAAAAAAATAGACCATTATCTAACAGCAAATTATTTGACACTGCAAAGCAAACTTTTCATAAATGAAATATTTTGTGAGTTGTTCAATTGCGTTTTTCTCGAAAACGGGTGAAATTTTCTAATCAAAAATATTAAAAAGTTTCGTAAAAAAAGCTACCACTTAATTTCATCATCACTAATCATTCACGTGGCGCCTCCTGTAACAAAATGTGAAATAATACATAAAATATTATCCCTTGTCGAAAAATACGCCTTTGTGCCAATTTTGATATTAATTCATAGATATACACAGTGACATCAGAAAAATTTAATGCCCTGTATCTTATTCCACAGCAATATTTTATTAAGGTATATTTGGTCCTATCGCCATATTTTTGTCCAAATAACCTGCCTTAGCCTATGTCTCAATAGTTATGAATTAACCTGTATATTACTTGGTTATAAAAATAGCGAATGCACAGAAAAAAAGGTGCATCTGTTTTGACTCTTGAATGTTCTGAAAATTTCTCTTTTAATGTTTGGCAACATTGCACGGTAGTAAAATAAATTCAAACCAAAGTGCAAGAGTACAAAATATACAATTTATATAAAAAAACTATTGATATTTTGAAGTTGTGAGTAATTGTGAGTAATCCGGAAAAGTTTTTGAGAGTAAATCGGTAAAGGCAGGTTGGCAACCCTGGTAATCGGAAAGTGGCACCGGTCCGCCATTACTGTGAGTGCAAATTGTCAAATTTTATAGGTTATATTTTAGTGTCATTTGAATTTAATTTGTATTTGAGCAAATTTTGAGTGTTACAAACTTATAAAGTTTATAATGCCTTGTTGTGTTATATGTTCCTGGTCTAGCGGTAGTCGTTTATGTAAAAAATCGACTGGAATAACGTTTCTTAGGTTAGTATCAAAATTATAAATATTATACAGGACAGTATTATGACATGTTTGTGTAAAAGTATGCTTTTAAAAATGCGAAAAAATATCATCTATCAACTTTTGGGCCTACCTGTATTGGAATAATACGTTTTCATATGAAATAATATTTATAGATTTCCAGAAAATCCTGAACAACGTAGCGCGTGGATATTTTGTCAACAGGCATAATTGGGAACCTTCTAAATTCAGCTGTATATGTTCCAAGCATTTTCTTGAAAAGTACATTAATTGTACGCCATGTCGTTTATCAAATTTATAGGCATTTTATTTTCTTATTTCTATTTAAATATAACCTACATTTGCTGCTTCCACCAGTTTTATTTATATTAGTTCTAGAGCATGTTTTGTGTATGCATGAGTATTGTTTGTTTTATTATAGTTAATTTAGAACAATATTAATAGATCTTTTTAATTGCCTATAATGTGTTTCAGATATCACTCATAGATATGAATAAGAAAATATTAAAACTTTATTCTTTGTACACTTTTATTTAATCACAGCACACATTATTTGCATTTACAATATTTGCTTGACTTTTATATGCCCCATTCTGTTTTGTTCACCTTTTCTAGTGGCTTTTTCTGTTAAACTTTGGTCACTATTCTACCTCCAGGTAATGAATTATTCAACCATTTAATCAACAATGAGGTTTTACTTATTTTACAGTAAGTTACTTATCTTTAATATTCAAGTTTTAGAATTTGAACTTGGCTTAGGCCATTTTCATCAATTTTGTTCATAGAGCTTTTGAAAAACACTTGGGAAGTACTCTCACAAATTTATTTCTTATTTTGCCTAGCGAAGAAATTGTGTATTATGAAATATTCTGGTTTTTACCTTAGTTGTTAAGAAAAGCGCTTACAGCATATGATACTTTTCCTAACTCGACAAACATTTATTACCTAGATCTTGGCCTCCCTTTATCACCAGCCTACAATTTCAACTCTTACTTTTACTGTGACTTTAACTATGATTGAGACTTTAACTTTATCTTCACATTCTTTGTCTGACTTTCAATCATACATGCATGATTATTGTGCATAGACCAATTAAATTGGACAGACACTCTTGTGGTGATGTTGTTACTATGGTAGGCCTTTACATAAGTTAGACATAATCTCTGCAGATGGTGAGAAGCCCAGCTCAAACCAACCACCATATTATCCTCACTGGATCTACAAGAGTACCAAGACCAAGTAAAATTAATCCACATTTTGATTTCCTGAATAGTGCATGTACCTACACAGAGATTGTTTATTAGCCATTTTTCTCGAGCCTTGCATTAAGTTTCGTATCGGATTATCGAACTTTTAGTGTATGAACATTTGTTCTTAATTTCGAGGAAGCTGTTAATTAAAGTAAGGTTAGATTACTTGACATTTGCGACCTTGTACTTTCCGATTTAAAGATAGAAACAGAAAGCATTGGGCTACGTATAGAGTAAGTGTTCTGTGCTACGTATGTGCCCTATTGAAAAAGTGTTACGACTGATCCAATAAATCGAATTCGCTTTATTTTTGTCGCTTATGTGAACCAAAAATATGCTATTTATTTTTTCTGTGAATGATTTTAACGCTTTAGGATTATTTCCACCATTGTGTTAAAGTTTAAATAAACTAATTGAAGATTAAAATGGTGGAATCGGCCCCAAGTTAGTTATATCATGGTCATTGATTAGTTGCAATTTTGCAAATAATATATTCTCCAGCACTTAATAGTCACACTTGAGTGATAATTAAATCAGTTATATTTTATTTCTTTCATTTACTTTATTCAGCACCTCTCGGCTGAAAACCGGGTATATTTAACTCTTTAGACCCCCTTCTTTTGTAACCTTGGCCTTCCACCACCTTTTAAGTCAATGTGTAAGTTTTTATCTATAATAAAGGAAATTCATTTTTTATAGTTCAAATAATGATACTTAACCAGAAATAGTACAATAAAAACTTGTAAATCCGGTTCTGCTCTTCCGCCATTTTAGTGAGTGCAAAAGCCACGCCTACCGGTCCCAATTTTGTATATCAAAAATAATTACATATGACGTATCCTTACGTTGCCAGATCAATGGTTTTAATCATCCGCTTCTGCTTCGGAATTGTCGGTTTTCTTGTTTTAATCTGACAGGTTACAACGACTGAACCGACAATTCCGGAAGCAGAAGCGGATGATTAAAACGCACCTGGGGCCCAATTCTCGAAACATGCGTTAACTGCCGCATGCGCTAAGTAACGCATGGTCGTTAACGCACACGACAGCAATTTAGTATTCCTGAACACCATGCGATAATCGCGAATCAAGTCGAACGTGTTAACGAAGAGTCTTTGATTATTGCATAGTCTTAACCAATGAGGATTGAGAATACCAAAGATGGTATCACTGAATATGAGATAATTGCATTGACACATGTCAAAATTGCCAAAAATTATAAAATTAAATGGATTGGATGTCTAATAATTTTTGGTTTTTAGACGTTTTAACTGTGATTATTTGTATTTTGGACTTGAGAATTGGAGTGGTTTAGATTTAGAATATTAAAAATGGAACAGCGTGGTTCACGAATAACGGAAAAATTGCGTGAAACTTTAGTAGAATTTATAACATTGTTTAGTGCCTGTAAAACTCATATTTCTTCTAAATCATCCATACTAAATAAAATAAACCAAAATAAAGTGGCACCTAAACGTCCAATAAAAGAGTTCACGGTACAAAAAGTTTCATTTTTATATTCTAATAAAATGTTCAATAGAGTCAAATTAAAAATAAATATTTCCCAATATTAAATCACAAAACAAAACCAATAGATAGAAACACGAATCACATATGATAAAGCAGGATTAATTGACAATTATAACCTTACTTTCACCTAAACGAATGCGACAAAGTAGTTGTCGAACGGTCATGAGCGCTCTTTGAAAATCATCATTTCTTAGCGCATACTTTAATAAATTTGACGAATGCCGCCAGTTCAGGAATACACTTTCATCAAGTCGCATACGTTATCGCATGCGATAAGTTAACGAAGGCGTCAGGAATTGGGCCCCTGATATTTTGCTTGCTGCTGTCAGTGTCAGTGAATATTATTTTTGGAGTCACAGTTTATTGCTAAAGAATCAGTTAGCTCACTCGGACCAGTTGAAAGTTCCAAAATAACATCCACTCCAGAGGCGAGTTCGGATAGTCAGGGGCTGGAGCGGGACAAATTTTAGGGTGCTTTTAAATGACATTTAAGAGTGTTAAACTGTCACTAATCGGACTAAACATGGGCCGCATTCAGCAGAAGCAATCGATTTATGATTTTCTGCTGAATGATATATAAAAGAGTGATTAGTAATCAAATGATGAGTTATCGGCCGCCATTTAAAACATCGAATTTGAAATACGATTAGTTATCACATCGTGATTAGATTTAGAACTCATACCAACTGAAGTGAATGTTTTGTGGTGATGCTCATAACTCATAACCTTATTTTATGTTTATTTTGAATTGATTTTTACACTGAATTTGTCATTTTTCACTGAAATGAAGGACTTTGAAGTGATATATGTTTATAACAATATGAAATATATTGTAGTTGGTAATGAAGTGTTGCACAATGGGTGCTATGATTGAACGTTTACGTTATCCGTAATGTACATGTTAGGCCGAGTTTTAACAGTAAAGAGACAAATTCGTATGATGTAAAGTCTTTCATAACACATTACTGTTATTTTCCGCCTGTTATGTTC
Organism: Psylliodes chrysocephalus; assembly: GCA_927349885.1. Classification (NCBI taxonomy): domain Eukaryota; kingdom Metazoa; phylum Arthropoda; class Insecta; order Coleoptera; family Chrysomelidae; genus Psylliodes; species Psylliodes chrysocephalus. The sequence continues at coordinate 52,695,986 of OV651820.1, forward strand.
TAATTTAACAGGTTTCCATCATACGAACTTGCCTCGTTACTTTTAAAATTCGGCCTAACATGTACGTTACGGATAACGTAAACGTTCAATCATAGGACCCAATGCATTAAAATCAGGCAAATACATTAATTTATAATTATGTAGTTGAGTAATTTATTTGGTGTTTTATTCTAAATTTTGTACCTATGTTTTAGATGATGACTTTTTTCTGAAGTACATGTCACTTTTATGTCGCCTGTCGAAGTGCCTAAAAAGTTCATTCAGGAGATTCACTAATCGATAAGTCATCCCTAATAAACGTGTGTCTTTTTATCCAACTGTTGCAGCAACGTTGGCATCGGTGCGGTATGTCAACTGTTATTTATTTCAACGGTCAACCATAAATCCAACACAAAACGTTCAAGGCCGCATCGGTGAAACAACGGTTGCAACAAACCGGTGGAAAAAAAGACACACGTTATGTTATCGTTTGATAATCGGTTGCTTCTGCTGAATGCGGCCATGGACTAAACCGAATGCTAAAAGGGTCGTTTGGAGTTAAAAGTGTTAAAGGAACGCAATGAATGGATACAAATTCCGGATACGCAGAAGACTGCTGTTTTATTATAGGCGGTTGTCATATATTGTATTATCTGAGTTGCGCAGTGTATAAACTGGAACATTGAGTTAAAAAGTGCCGACGCAGAGTGAGCGATCTGATTCATTAGCTATAAACTGTGTCATAGGGTTCAAAATGATGTTGGGCGTGTCGGACCTCTCTCTTGCCCCGTATAGTAATCAAAAGGTTCTTTCGTTCGCTGTTGGTGCCGTGTCCACCAGTGTAAATTACACCAGTTACACCACCTTATTTCCCCTAGTTTACTTCCTCCTTATTCCTTATACACATGTCGAGTGTAATTCACTCCTGCTAAATAGCTGGTGGAGAAAATATCCACCAGTGGACACCACATCGCCTACAGGAAGGTTTGGTGGATTTTACACCGGGCCGAACGAAAGGTTTGGTGTGCGTTGGTGTAGTTCATTCCTACACCAGTGGGACGAACGAAAGAACCTAAAGTATGTGATGTTAATGCTTAAATTTTCTGTATAAACGGTTTTGTTTTAAAATCCTTAAATTAATGTTTATGTTAGTGCTTAAAACAAAATCAGGCTGACTAAACGCACCTTAAGAGCGTGTTTCGGAATATAGTCGTGTTCAATATTTATGAAATAGTTATCTTTATCGGCATTAGTCGGTGAACTGCCAATGAGCGGTTAAGAAACGAATAAATGTCATACAAGTCATTTTTTATTGGTCCTAGACAACAGTCGCAAATTTCACATTATTGTGATCTGAAATGTGTGTCTAAAACGAACCGTCTATGTCAAATAAAATTCAATATGTTTGTTGATTGATATCAGAAATATTTTTCTTGCTTTTGAAATCGACTTTTTTCAGAATAACTATGATCTTTTTAAAATGGATATTAAATATTTAAGAAAATTGTTAATAGAATATCCAGATGTAGCTAGGTTAGTATAAAATATAAAAATCGGGTCTGTTTACATTTTTAAGGATATTTTTGTTATAGGTATTAAAAGTAAAATTTTAATCAGTGAATGACAAGTGAACCACACAGTAACTGGTATCTCTCCTATGAGTAATGTGAATATGATGTGAATAATATGGCTTATTTAGTGTAACCCATGGTTAATACGCTTAAGGGCAACCAAAAAAAGTTTACAGTCCTATGAGTCAGAATTTATTTTGAAAACTGAAACCAACATTTTCATAACACTACATGTCAACATATATTTTTTAATTTAAAGTGAACTATTCATACATACCTATGTATTAATTTTAAGTATTTTTAAATAATTTTTTGTGAAAGTAATGTTAACTTATTGTACTAATTGTGGATTCCACCTTAGATAATATAATAGCAGATAGGCCACCACTGCATAAAGTTATACAATATTAATGTCGCTATCTTAGATAATATAATAGCAGATAGGCCACCACTGCATAAAGTTATACAATATTAATCTCGCTATCATATAATCAGTATCTCTCTTTCTAATGAAGGCTTTCGCCTTCGTTTTAGAATTCTCAGCAGTAGCGTACCGTAAAACAATTTCGCTGGGTCATTTTAAATGCGAAAATGTTGACCATATAGAATATAAAATAAAATGTTTTAAAAGGTAGGTATGTGCATTTTTAATGAAGTGAAAACAAAATATGACTTTTTTGTTATGAATGTAATATTAATAACAATTACTTTTAACACCACAACACGAACAAATTTAAATTAAACACTGGAATAATTGTCTGAGAAAAGCTTTGTAAAACTGACAAATACAAACAAAGAGATAGAGATATTAATCTATTTCTCTCTAATTAGAATTCTCGACCATATTATCATGGCGACACAAACATTGTTTACTGTCCTCTCTTTACTACTTACTTACTCTGAGGTCGCTATCATATAATCAGTATCTCTCTTTCTAATGAAGGCTTTCTCACTCGTTTTTGAATTCTCAGCAGTAGCGTACCGTAAAACAATTTCGCTGGGTCATTTTAAATGCGAAAATGTTGACGAAGTAGAATATAAAATAATGAAGTGAAAACAAAATCTGACTTTTTTGTTATGAATATAATATTAATAACAATTACTTTTAACACCACAACACGAACAAATTTAAATTAAACACTGGAATAATTGTCTGAGAAAAGCTTTGTAAAACTGACAAATACAAACAAAGAGATAGAGATATTAATATATTTCTCTCTAATTAGAATTCTCGATTATATTATCATGGCGACACAAACATTGTTTACTGTCCTCTCTTTACTACTTACTTACTCTGAGGATTCCACCGTCGTGTTAAACGAAGTTTAAAATGACATTTTTACATTAACAATGTCATTCTAATCTCCGTTTACAGTTCATCAAATTTCTAGAGGTGTTCGACGCCCAGACAGATAACGCGCTACGTGTGACTAAGATAGCTATTGTACAGTCTGCTAAACAAGTTATTTTAAATAGTTTTTAATATTTTTAGGTAATTAAATTTTAAAAGTGTGGAATAGTTTAGGGATTAAATTGGTCTGATTGGACTTTCTTAGAACGTTTTTAAAAGCAGCTAAAGATAGTATGTAGAATTGAAAATAATTATTATGCCATAAAAGGTGTTTTGGAATTCCTTCAACCTTTTGAAATTGAGTCAGAAAATATAAATTTTATAGGATAGCGGAAAATACCTATAATTTTTTTGTAGGCCTTTGTAAATCGTGGAAATAGTTTATATTTTATTTCTACCTTATTAAGGAAAATGGTACCTATTATTAATAACGGTTGTTTCTGAAACATTACTAAAATTTTCGAAATTTTGTTTTTCTACAAAATAATAAACTATACTATTTAGAAAAAAATTTATTTCTCTTATAATTTTATAAAAAATAACGAGAATATTTACATTTCTTGATCTATTAAACAAAACGATAAATTATCTCGACGAATGACACCATGTTCTAGTACGGAAGCTAGCTTTACATTTTTGTTGGTGGTTTCATGGGTTTCATATCAATTTTTTGTAATTGTAGTTTACACGTACATATACCTCTCAACACTTGTTTGCTTTATTAAAAAAGTGTGTTGTTGTGATTTACGTCGAAATAAGTCAAAAACAACTTGAAACCCCATATAAAATCAAAAAGGAGAAACGGAAAAAAATTGAGCCTGTAAATGAACACAACTCAGAAACAAAAATAGCTATCTAATAATAAAAAAATAAAATTTGATTCTTGTGCAGCTTCATCTATATCATTAACTGTTTTTGGTTTTTTAATGGTTTTTCTTGGTGATGAAAATTCCGATATCTCACGGTTATCGATTCTTTTTCTCTCTCCAGAAATGCGGACGACAGTGTTTTTAGATACTCCTGTGGCTGCAGCAACACGATCATTTACATTTTTAAATGGTATTGAAGGCGAATTAAAGTTTCCTTCTCTTCTCATAAACCCTATAACATTGGCTATTATTTCGCGAGATTGACTGTTAATCACGCGGCCTTTTAATTTGCTATTAAACTCCATACTTAGGTTCTATTAAACTGTAATGAGCAAAAAACACAAACGAAAAAGAAATGTTTTAGCGAAATTTACATCTGACATTTACGTCTGAATGAAATAGTGAAATACTTGATGCGCAGAGTGTACTTTCATTGCGTAAATCCGTCGGGATGCCTGTCAGTAGTGCTTTCTCTGTCTAGCCGTCGAAAGCCTCTAGAAATTTGATGAACTGTAACACAACGGTGGAATCGGCCCTAAATTAGATTATCCCTACAGTAGTAAATGGTGTTTTAAATGTTATAACAATTTTGTAAATGGTTTCTTTTCTAATAAATAAAATTTACTTGAATATTTAGGAACACTTTAATCATTTTGGTTAGAAATTCATCAATTTTTAGTTTTATGAAATCAGTAATAAAGTTGTTAGTTTTTTGTTAGTTTTTTCTAAAATACAACGGAATTTATCTCTTTATGGTAATCTCCCATCTTTTTACCTTCAAAAACCAATAATGCATTTTCTACAAAACCATCTTCAGAATCAGCATGTAAAATAATAGGTCTTTTCCTTTGCATTGAAAGTGTAGCACTGAACTACGCCACTTCTGAAAATATCGTTCCATCCATACAATTTGTATAAATGGAACGGTATTTTCAGAATTGGTGTAGCTCAGTGCTACACTTTCGATGCAAAGGAAAAGACCTAATGTGTGGTCTCTTTCTTGTAGAGCTTTTCAGGAATTGCTACCCTTAATAGTACTCAGTGTAGAAGGATCCATAATTGTAGATTTTCAATACAATTGCTTACTGAAGAACTATTATTTAGAAAATAAAGTAAAAAACTAAGTAATGATGAGATATCAAATTATAAAATGTTAGAACTGTCAACAATATCAATTATTAGCTGATGTTCATGCTAAAAAGTATTGTGTGAAACTGACTGCAATCTGACCAATCATAAGTCTACAGAATTGCCAACTTAAATTCAAATCGCTCCTCTTAGTTTAAAAAACAGAGTAAGGTGATTTTAATAAAGTGTATTCCTTAGATAATATAATAGCAGATAGGCCACCGCTCACCCACCGCTGCATAAAGTTATACAATATTAATCTCGCTATCATATAATCAGTATCTCTCTTTCTAATGAAGGCTTTCTCGCTCGTTTTAGAATTCTCAGCAGTAGCGTACCGTAAAACAATTTCGCTGGGTCATTTTAAATGCGAAAATGTTGACCAAGTAGAATATAAAATAAAATGTTTTAAAAGGTAGGTAGGTGCATTTTTAATGAAGTGAAAACAAAATATGACTTTTTTGTTATGAATATAATATTAATAACAATTACTTGTAACACCACAACACGAACAAATTTAAATTAAACACTGGAATAATTGTCTGAGAAAAGCTTTGTAAAACTGACAAATACAAACAAAGAAATAGAGATATTAATCTATTTCTCTCTAATTAGAATTCTCGACCATATTATCATGGCGACACAAACATTGTTTACTGTCCTCTCTTTACTACTTACTTACTCTGAGGTGTATTCTCAAAAACAGCATACGACAAATGTCAGGTGAATTCAACACGAGTGGTCTAAAGTGCTCGAATTTAAATTCGTATGCGACTTTGTGGACCGTAAATATGGAAGTGGCAGATTTTGATGAAATTAACATTTGCTGGCTATTAAAGCGAGTGACAGCATAGAAGGAAGAAGTTTGTCTATAAAAATCCCTTTTAAATTAATGATGTGTTATTTATCAAGCATTTTCGACTTTATAAGGCAGTGTTTCGTGTTTCTCAAATTTTTTTGGCGACGGAACCTTTTTGAAAAGCGAAATATTTGACGGAGCCCTAAACACATTTCTAAAAAAAAGTAATCAAATCCCTCCCTTTTGTGGCGATAGTACTGCTTCTTTTTTTATTATGACTATTATTTTCTTCGCGAAGCCCCCCGAAAAGGCTTTGCGGAGCCCCAGGGCTCCTCGGAGCACACTTTGGGTAACGCTGTCTAAGGAATCAACGCGGCTCTTGATAGATATTGTAACTAGCATGTTATAACGCTTCCAAGTATAGTATCAGCAGGATGTTTTCGTGACATATTTTAATATTTCTATTTCTGATTTGCATTGCAATATTGGTGCTCTTCCATATTTATAAAAAAAATCGCAGTTTAATAGCCCAAGAGCCCACTGCAAATTTTTACCGTCATCTGATAACGAAATGAAATATACCCCAAAAACATGGAAAAACATTGTACTTTACCAAATGGTACCTGTGCCAATCCCAAACCTGAGCAAAGTGGCTTAAAAAAATTATTTTATATTAAAAAAATCACATAAGGCATGACAGCGCTAATTTTGTTTGCCCTTAAAGTTTTCTAGAAAATAACATTCAAATATATCTTGACATATATCGTTAAAAGGAAACATTTTCTTCCTCTTAACATCGCACAAAAACATCTATCCACGATTAGTAGGTAAATATCATTAAAAATATGAATCAATGTTTGCTGATTTAAAAATTTATTTGTATGCCTATTGTTGTGATTCATTTTTACAGGTTGCCATAGAAACGACAAAAAAACTACTATGATTATGGTTTAAAATAATTGTCTAACAAGAGTTTATAAATATTATTGACTATCTCTGCAAATGGTTTATACAATGCCATCCTTCTTCCTTTCATACATAAACATGGTTTAAAAGGTAGGTAAAAATATTAATAACTCAGGTTCAAAAGCTAGGTTCACAATGAATTAGGGTTGTAATTTTCAGGGAAAACATAATGTCGCTGTCATGTTTTATGTGATTTTTTGAATATAAAATATTTTTTTTAACCACTTTGCTCAGGATAGGGATTGGCACAGGTGCAATTTGGTAAAGTACAATGTTGTAACATGCCATTGGAGCATATTTCATTTCGTTATCAGATGACGGTCGAAATTTGCAGTGGGCTCTCATACTATAAAGACATTCTGCTATTTGCTTCAACGTCTAAATTTCTTAGCATAAAGGGCACATACCTAGATGACTATACAGCGCAAGAGAGGCATCCGACACGGCAACAATTGAAAGGTCTAATAAGCCGCCATTTTGCCAGAAATCTGTCAAAATTACATGCAACCAACAATGCATGGTAATGTGAAAGTCAGACAGTATGCAACCAACATTATGCGTTTCTGTTAAACAAGTTGCATGCATCAAGCTCCTTTGTTACTAGGCATTTTATAATTATTAAAAAAAATTGTTTATGCATCAACTATTAACATTAATTTGTGAAATTGCATTATTACATATTCCTAATATAATTCACGAACATAAACGAAAACAATGCAAAACATTAAAATAACATCGACATTATCGGCATCGAAAGTTGACACTTAAATCTGACAATTAGCTGGCAAAATGGCGGAATATTCTATTCCGTTTCAGTAGACACTCAGATCAGATGCGCAGTCGTTCTTTAGCCGTATATTTCTCTAGGTGTGTGATAGAGGGGCTCTAATAAATAAACAGAACACAGAACATCCACTAATGTTGACAGATGACATAATTTCCTACGTTGCCACATACAATCCTTCGCATTATTTCTCGCTTGTAATTTTAGATTCACTCATTTTCGAGAATACGATTTTTAACAACCATGCGCTGGTGGGTTTTTTGTAGCTTTTTTGTTACACTATTTGCGAATTTGTAGCTTAACCCAGGTCCGAAAAAACAGCGGAGCCGCTAGCTTGAATTTCCATAGTAGCGGCACAGATTCAGACCCAACTAGTGTAATAATTGGCATTATTATTTTTAAAATATAAAGAATTTAACAAAAATTCCAAAAATATCTAATATTTTTAATATCTATTAAATTAACACAACATATTTATTAAAACCAAACAATTAGAAATAGTTCATTGTACTAGTAAATTAAAGGACAAATCGTGCGAATAATCATTAAAAATAAATAAGTCGAGTTTCTTTTAAAATAATCACGTTAAGGTTGATATAAATAGAGAGTCAATCGTTGACACAAGAGACTCAAGGGGCGGCCGTTGGGCCAAACCTATGCCCAAAAATGTAACTTAGTAATTATTAATATTTATTGTATATAGTAAAGTGTGTGTGTAGTGTTTTTGTTTTCAAGGGTAATATCTATTTTATTTTAACATGTTTAAATCTCTTGTTTGGGTTATGTATTTTAAAACTGTTCATTAGTCTTCTTCAAATGCCAATTCTTTCATTTTCGTCCCAAGTTTATTTATTAAATATTTATCAGATTTAAGGGTTTTATCATAGATTATATTATATTAAAATGATTTATCATAATAAAGATTTACAATTGTGGGTAGTAATTTTTGCTTGTCTTATTTCAAAAATAAAGATTGTTTTGATTTATTGAAATTGTTAATCATGTTTTACTTATATTTAAATATACATGTTATTGGTTATTAACCTATTTTATTCTCACCTCTTTCCAAAAACCAGTAAGAAATATTCCGAGCATGTTAAGCCTCGGCGTTCCTACCCTTAAGGACTTGAGAGTCTTACGTCAGTTGCCGAAACCGCTCGACATATGCTATTAAGGGATGTTTTTTTGTATTTTTAATATTTTTATTATTTTATTTTGCCACTGGCGAATGGATGTTCCTTCAGGACTCCAGGACCCTAGGGCTGGTGACAGGTGCTGCCTTTATCCCTTAATAGTATAATGACAACACTAACTAAGAATTATCAGTAGTTGCAAATGGTCTTTAGGCATGCAGGATGTTACATTTGGTGACGAGCGGTAGTCCTTAGGCTTGCCGGTTGTTACACTAGTTTTTTGCAACTTTTTTGTTACGCCAGTCTCCCTTTTGTAGCTTGTACCGAACCTGAGAAAAGCGCGGATCCGCTAGCTTGGCGGATATTTGTAGCGAGGAGCGGCTAAATCTTCAATTGAAATCTTTTGAAACAGAGCATGCGCGAAATTTTACATGGATTTGACATTGACTTTTAACAGTTTTGAGATGTTTTTGTTCTATTTTTATTTTTTATCAAATTATCATGAAATAAACAAAAATGTAGACATATTTTTATCAAAAATATCCATAATATTATACAAAACGATGCAACTCGTTTCATTATAAATAAATAAAAAATAAATATTTGGATGGCTGCAAATGAATTATTCTTTTGAATTTGAAATATCAATAGCTACATTGGAAAAACAATTCATACAGGTAACTATTCAAGATAAAGAAACATAATCTCTTGATTCGTTTTAGAAGTGGTAAGTCAAAGCTCAATGTATATCAATATTTGGTACTTTTTTAGTCACCATTTATAATAGTAAATGAATGTATTTTTTTAGGTATTCTATATTCATAGTTTAACAACAATAAGAAAACGCAAACAAAAAATTCAGGGCTCTTGGAAATTACAAAGAAATTGCACAAGTTTAATTGTTTTAGCAAAGCGTGCAAATGGAAAATGTAATATTTATTTTTAAACTCGCTATAGACATAACTTGTTGCAATTACATCTGGAACTGCAGAAAGGGGATCAAATTAATTTAATACACAAACTTTCCAGTGAAAAGATTTTAAATTAAACATGATTTGTTCACATATATTATTGAAATTTTAGGATTTTGAAAGATCAAAGAAATATATCCTCTACAGATTTATTAAGAAAATATTTATAATAGGTTTGTTCCAACAACGATCTTGGAACAATACATAAACCAGTCCAAGACTTATTGTTGACAATCTGTCAACGACTAGTAATTGACAACTTGTCAGGTACTGGTCGGGGATTGGGACTCAACTGGGAACTCGATTATGTAGGAACACATTTTTTAAATTAAACAGACTACAATAATAAACTACAAAATAAAATAAATGATAAAGAACAAAAACCACAGCTTATACAATACAGCTCCACAACTCCGTGTCGGCGTCTTTGATCTGGCGGTCGAGAACCAAGCAAGACGGAATGGTGCTATCTCTGTTAGATTCAAGGGAAAAGTCGGGCCCGGATTAAACAATTTTTTTATTATTGAAAAAATTGAAAACCTTGGCGTAATAAGGTTGGTCACATGCCATATTAAGTAAGTTTTGGGAAATTACATTTTTAATTTGTTTTAAATCTTTCAAATATAATTAAAAAATTTATTTAAATATAAATATTACGAAAAATAGCACATCTTTCGGATTAGAGGTAAAATAATTTATATATGGCTAGTAAAATCCTCGTTAACAAATGTTTTGAGCTAAAACAGTCACTTCACGACAAATTGTGGCTTGGATCCATTTTACACCAAGGGCTTCAATTGTTAAAGAATTGTGTCACGCTCGTGGATGCAAATCAAGTGGTACCCCCGTGTCTCTGGCAAGTGTTACTCTTCGCGCAAAGGGTTTATACCTAGATAAACGAATGCTTCGACTGAGGTCTGGGAACTCTATGGTATTTTGGAATTATAAAGAATGTGTGCTTTTGTTTTAACAATATTGGTTATATTTAGATGTATTCTTATTATTTGAAATACAGATTTGTAGAAGTTATACTTTGACAGTTTTTATTAATATAATATATTCAATTTTTATCTAACCATACCGAAGTAGGAAATTTTAAAACTTTATAGTAATGTGAAATTTGAATTACAATATTACAAGATATAACATAATTAGTACTTATTTTAGGTAGGTACTAAATTTGTACTTGGAGAAAGTAATATCGATTTTTACAAGAAAACTTGAAAAGTAAATTAATTTAATTCCTATTTCTGATGTAAAACTTAAACCAAGAAAACAAATAAATTGTAGTTAGTTCAACAAGGGTGGATATGATAGCCATATCACACAAAGACGAAGTTTGAGCACGACGTCGTAGGCGGAGAACTCAATCGTCTGATTGTGATATGAACAATCTACTCGATATGGTCAGTATATTTTTTCTACGACCCACTAACGAAAATCTACAAATTTAAAAAATTATTTTAAGTTATTTAGACAAAATAACTAATTTTAAAATAATTTACGAAGTTGACTAATTTATAAAATAAAATAAACATGAAAAATTAATTAGTCCTCGGCCTAGATTCGATCCCGGACTTTTCGCGTGGAAGGCAGATGCTCTGTCTTCATCTTCACCGAAACTTTCAGGACTTTAGTTTTAATACTCGTAATTAAATTAGTATCATGTAGTTTAATTAAAATTTTTTTTTTTTTTAAATGTGGACACAATAGAAACAAAAATGCTATTATTTATCGAGTCTGCACAAAAATTTTAATGTATATTTAATATCAATAACTAAAATATATATTGACAATTAGTTTAACAGAATTGTCACTTATTTAAAAAATTTTAAATAATAGGAGTTGGGTGACCAAAATATGAACTGTGATTTGTAGATTTAATTTTGTTAAAGTGTTCTTACTACCTAAAATGGATATGAAATATATTCGTAGTTGAACACAATAACATACTTTTTCGTTTTGTAGTATGTGCGTAGATTGGCTAATATCCATGCACAGATTACAAAACGAAAAAGTATGCTATTGCCTTCAATTGAACGAATATATTTCATATCCATTCTAGGTAGTGAGAACACTGCAAAAAAAATAAATTCGCCAATCACCGTTCATATTTTGATCAACCGACTGCTATTATTTTTAAAATTTTAAATAAATGACAATTCTGTCAAACTAATTGTCAGTATATTTTTTAGTTATTGAGATTAAACATACAATAAAATAAGTTATTCTTTTGGAAAACGTTAGCATGGATGACTAAAGGGTATTGGGTTAATTAATTCTAAAAGTGTGGTACAAATGTTATTTTTTGTAGCCAATTCTTCAAAATTATTGTAAGGGGTTTTCTCGCCACAGAGAAAACGGTTCCTTACTAATGACGCTGGTTACGGGCGGTTCTCGAGCGCCAGATTTTTGATAATGGTTTACTCCACAAGCTCTCGAAACGGCGTCGAAAGTACTCGGGTAGCTACAGATGGAGATGAAAAATTCCAGGGGTCAAAGGTCACTTAGACACAGGTAATAGTAGGCCACAAGTAACGGGCTTTAATCGTTGCTTGGGCTCGTACAGAATTTATCACTAGCTGAAAATATAAGGGGGAAATAAACTAGGGAATTATTAACCAGTAATACGGCAGATTAACATTGACACATATATTGAAGTTAACTATTTACAATAAAAAGAAAAGGTTTAATATTTCAACGCCCACCCCAGTTGTGATGAAAGTCAATATAACCCTGAATATATATATAAAAAAAAAAAACGGACGGTATTAATTCGCGACTAGTCTCAATCAGACGTCAAAAATTAAATCAAAATAAAATATATGTTTCGGTCGCAAAAAAAAAAATATTAACTTGGCTTTTTACTCGTTAGATAACTGTTTAACCGCGGTATCGGGAATTAAACTCAAATGTAGTTATTTTGCACTTTACGTGAGGAAAAATTAAATAAACGGTCGAAGAGAGTGCGAGGAGACAGGGACGCGAAATAATTACTTATAGTAAATACACGGAAAGAAAATAAAAATAAATTTATACCCGGGGTAGCCTATTATCCCAGAATGAGCTGATCGTCATCACGAGCCCGCTCCAGACAGGGTAATGAAGCTATTTTTAAATTCTGCAAGTTGCAGTTTGCACGAAAAAAAAATTAAGAACATAAAGGGGGAAAATAAATCTAACGCGGATAGCCCCTAGTCCAAGAATGAACTGATCGTCATCACGAGCCCGTTCAGACAAGGACAGGACACTATTTAAAATTATTTAAATTGTTAAAAAAAAAAGAAAAGTAAATTATTATTCGGAGGGAAGAAAATTTACTAACGCGGATAGTACCTACTCCAAGAGTGAACTGATCGTCATCACGAGCCCGTTCAAACAGGACAGGATACTATTTGAAATTATTTAAATTGACGGAAAAATAGAAAAACAAATTATTATCGGAAGGAAGATAATTTACTAACGCGGATAGTACCTACTCCAAGAGTGAACTGATCGTCATCACGAGCCCGTTCAAACAGGACAGGATACTATTTGAAATTATTTAAATTGACGGAAAAATAGAAAAACAAATTATTATCGGAGGGGAGAAAATTTACTAACGCGGATAGTACCTACTCCAAGAATGAACTGATCGTCATCACGAGCCCGTTCAAACAGGACAGGATACTATTTAAAATTATTTAAAAATTGTGGTTTACAGATTAACTCAAAAAAAATATAACGCGGATAGCACCTACTCCAAGGGTGAACTGATCGTCATCACGAGCCCGTTCAGACCAGGACAGGATGCTATTTAAGATTATTCAAATATACGGTAAAAGAAATGAACAAATTATTAAAAAAAGGGAAAACGTCTCCTCGAAAACTCCGTTTATAAATATTCTCAACTTAATTACCCCGCGGTACCTACTAAACAAAAGTATTTAGGAATAAAGTCAAATTTAAATCCCGATTTAACCTATCAAAAGAAAATGAATAATTTCCTAATACCGACCAACAATCAAAAGTCTAAAACCTCTGGTTTTACTATATTACAGAATTAAATCCCATCAATTAATATTTAAATCAAATTATATCCCTTTTTAAAGAAACGAAATATTTGTCAAGAAATAAATTCAAATGTTTTTAACTAGTCCCTATTTATAAAAACAAAAGAAACGGTATCATTTACTAAGAAACAAATTCTATTAATTATTATTTAAATCAAATTAATTATCTTAACTAAACCCAATCTATAAAAATAAAAATAAAGACACGGTATTATTTGCCAAGAAACAAATCCTATTAATTATTATTTAAATCAAATTAATTATTTTAACTAAACCCAATCTATAAAATATTCCTATTCCTACACACTAATTTGCTATTTTAAATGAAATACGGCCTCAACTTTCAAATGTAAAAAGCGGAACAGGGTTTTTTTACCTAACGGATTCGTAAATATTGAAAACGAAAAAAAATTATCGGCGGTGTTTAGATTTCTACTGCGGCTTATTAGACTGAACTGCTGGCAATCAAAATTTATATCGAACTGATAATTTTAATAGCATCTCCGCTATCGTTCAAACAAATGTCCCTCTCCCAGTCGAAAATCCCACTTACGTTCAAATCTATCGCGCATCGAGAATTTGAGTGGCGTTCGCGCATCTGAAAATTAGCAGTTCAACCGCGATTAATATTTATTAATAATGAAAAATGAAAATAAATTGATTAATAATGAAAATTGAAAATAAATTGTCTGAGAAAAATTGACTTCATTACATCCCCCCCTCACTTCGGAAAGAAAAATAAAGGTGAACATCGTTTGCCTTTATTTTTCCTTTATCCGCCTACCTAATTATTACAAAACTATTAATAAAATTTACAAACTCAAAATATAATTTTCTCTCTTCTGTGACGGAGTCAAAATCATACCATTTCCATACCATACCGTCGGACTCGGGAACTACCATTGTCGGAAACATTGGAGGCCGACAGTGCGGCGTCGTGGACGTAGGTCTACCTGTACTCCAATCGATCGGTACATTCCAGACGGTACAGGGGCGGCGACGGCGGGTGAGGTTGGTGTCTAGTCTGACTCGACGGCCGGTTTCAGGTCTTTTATGTGCACGTGATTGATTCTCTTTCCTGCAGCATCTTTGAGGTTGTAGACTACGGGGGATACGACCTTGATAACGGTATACGGACCGGAGTATTTCGGAGCTAATTTTGCAGCCACATGATCTACGGCTGATGACAATGTATGTTCTCGCTTCATCACTAGATCACCAATAGTGCACCTCCAGTCTCGTCGACGCAGATTGTAGTAATGAGCCTGCGAGGTAAAAGCTCGGGACAAGTTGAGACGGGCTAGGTCAAAACACTCTTTGAGTTTTCCTAGTCTCTTGACAAAATTTTCGGGACTTTCCACATCAAGCGGTTCGGTTTCGGCGGATTGGTTACTGGTCTCAACTTCTTGTCGTAGGGATTTGGGGATGACTAACTCCCTCCCAAAATTTAAGAATGCTGGAGAAAACCCAATTGATTCGTGACGGGATGTGTTAATTGCAAATTTTAAATCGGACAAATGGAGATCCCAATCTTGATGATTGTCCTCGCAAAACTGTGCTATCATTGTCTTTATGGTTCGGTTTGCTCGCTCTACGGGGTTAGCTTGCGGTGTGTAAGCCGGTGTACATCGATGACGGATTCCTAACTCTTTTAGAACGGATTCAAAGAGTTTGCTTGTATATTGTGTGCCATTATCGGTTATGACTTCTTTTGGACATCCAAAAGTTGTGACGATGTCGTCATAGAAAACGGTGGTCACGCTCTTTGCGGTGGCAGTTCGAATAGCCTTACATTGCACCCACTTGGTAAATCTGTCCATAAACATGACGATATATGCATTACCCCTTTTACTCCGGGGTAGCGGTCCAACAAGATCTGTGCTAACAACTTCCCATGGTTGACGGTTCGGTGAGGGGTTCATCTTCCCCGGCGTCTGTTGTTGTGACGGTTTGTATTTCTGACATTGTAAACAACTTCGGACATATTTGGTAATGTCTCGGAACATTCCAGGCCAATAATATTCTCTAGCTATGCGGGTAATAGTTTTGGCGATTCCGGCATGGCCTGCGGTCGGCGCGTCATGGTTTTCTTTCAGAACGCGGTCTCTTTGCGGTTTTGGTACGCATAACTTCCACGGATCGGACAATTCTGGTTCTTTGTAATCATTTATGTCCCAAAAATGACGATATAGGTGGTTTTCTTTGATGCAAAAATCTGGATAATCGGCAGGGTTCCTTTCAACCTCGGCTTTCTTAGATGAATACCATTTGCATTTGGTATCTTCATCTACTGTGCACACATCTGGTGTGTCTGACATAGTTTGAATTTCTGGCAACGGATTTCTGGATAATGCATCAGCTATTCGGTTTAGCGTTCCTTTTCGGTATTTGATCTCAAAATCGTACTGTTGCAAGAAAATGCTCCATCTTGCAAGACGGCCGGACGGACTCACAATTGAATGCAACCATTTCAGTGATTGGTGGTCGGTGAGTACGGTGAAGTGGTATCCTTGTAGGTAAGCTCGCATCTTTTCAATACCCCAGACTATAGCGAGGCATTCCTTTTCTGTAACTGAGTAGTTCCTCTCGGCCGGACTCAGAGTTCTACTGGCATATGCGATGACATAGTCGATGCCATCCTTTTTCTGTGTCAGCGCTACTCCTAAACCATGATCAGAAGCATCAGTTTGTAACGTGAACGGTACGGTAAAATCGGGACAACTGAGTATCGGTGCCTCAGTCAAAATAGTCTTTAATTTTCGGAATGCGGTTTCTTGTTCTTTTTCCCAGCGCCACTTGTACGCCTTTCGCAGTAACTTTGTGAGTGGAGCTACCACCTGTGAGAAGGACGGGACGAACCTGCGGTACCAGGATGCAACTCCCAAAAATCTTCTCAATTCACGGATCGTTTTCGGTGCCTCGAACTGCACAATTGATGCTATCTTTTCGGGGTCGGTGCCTATTCCATCTCCAGTGACTATGTGTCCTAGATATTTCATGCTCGGTAAGCAAAAATGACATTTTTCAAAATTTATTTGAAGTTTTGCCTCTCTTAGGCGTCGGAAGACTTCTCTTAAATTAGCTAGATGATCTTCAAAAGTTTCACCTAGAATGATGATGTCATCCAGGTAGGCGAATGCATGCGGGTCCATCTCAGGCCCAATAATTCGGTCTATTAGCCTTTGAAAGGTAGCTGGAGCTGAGTGAAGGCCGAAAGGCATGACTCGAAATTGAAAGAGTCCCCTTCCTGGCACAGTGAATGCGGTTATCGGTTTACTTCGGGACGATAGTGGTACCTGCCAATAGCCACTTTTCAAATCAAGACTTGAAATATACTTTGCGGTACGAAGCTTGTCTAAAATGGCATTCATATACGGCAGAGGATAGGCATCCTTCATTGTGACTTCATTAACCTTGCGGAAGTCAATACAGAATCGGTGTTTGCCATCCTTTTTCCTTACGATGACAACGGGTGAGCTCCACGGACTTTTGGAGGGTTCTATTACTCCTTCTTGTAACATTGTATCTACCTCTTCATTGATAACCTCCTGCATCTTTGGATTCTGAGGTCGGTATCTTTGCTTGATAGGTTCAGGTTTAACTAGCCGGATCTCATGTTCTACGAGATCGGTCGGTCCACGTATGTCGTAAAATGCAGGTAGTTCGGCTTGCAGGAATTCATCCAGGATATCGGATTGGTCTGGAGTCAGTGACCGATCAGTAAGGGGCGTGATTGTATCGGACAGTCTATTCCACGGATCTGGACTTCCTTTCTAGGTTCATGGTAGGTTTCAGTAAATTTGGTGCCTTCGGTTTCCTCTGTAATTTCCTGGGGCAATCCTGACTGAAAATCGACTGACTTTCTACTTGTCGTTGGGGTTGCGACCCGGATCGGATTATTACATGGAGTAGAATTCTTTGGCTGCCAAATATGTATGTTGTCCTCTTTTATTACTGCGGACTCTTTGTCCAGTGTCTTTGGAACTTCGGTTTGACTACTAGTAGGCGGAAAGAAAACGTCGGGTTCACATTCGGCGGGAACCAGGGCTTGAACTACTCGGTAGGGGTTTTCGGTTATCGGCTTTGTGTCGGCGGATTCTAATGTAGAGGGTTCTATTGGTTCGATTACCCCAATGGGGTAACAGACTACGGCTTCCTCAATAGGTGGCATCGGCATCTCACCTATTGAAATTTGTCCAGTACCCAGTTCCAGACGAAACTTGTGCTTGGCTAGGACGTCCATCCCCAGCACTATATCAGCACTCAAGTTCGGAAAGTGGACCAGTTCCTCGGAAATTCTCTGGCTACCAAGTTGCATCGGTACCTGGTAAACATCCTGGACGCGAATCAGGTTTCCATTAGCTAATCTGGCAGAAGAAGATACTGCTTTGGATTTATGCCCTCTTTGGGAAAGATGTTTCGCTAGTCGGTTTCCAACGTAGGATTTCGAAGCTCCAGTGTCGATGAGTGCCAAAAAATTTTCACCTATTATTTCCAGGGATAGGTGTGGTCGGGGATCGTGTGCGGGTGTGATAACGGATTCTTGAGAGGCTAATGTCGGCTGAAGCTGTTGGGGCCTCCCTTCCTTACAGCTCCTGTCCTATTTCCCGACTGGCTACACGGACAGTCTTTTGACAATACTCCTTCCTTTTGGCACCGGGAACAGAATATCCTTGCTGGATTCTGGCAATGGGTTCTCAAATGTCCTTTCTGTCCACATCTCCAGCACAACACTTCTCCACGTGAGGTGGATGGTTGTGGTTCAAATCTTTGCGGCTGATTACGGACGGTGGGGACAGGTGAGGAAACAGGTCTATTGTCGGTTGCGGGTGGCTTAGCTTGGTAGAAACGTGGCGGATCGGACGGGAAATAGCGGGGTGACTCGGATGGTTTAAATCGGGTAGACTCGTGAACGGAGTTTCGGATAGGCTCGGATTGTAAGGGATAACGGGGAGCGGTATTCTTTGGAGCGGAGCTAGCTGACGGTATGCCCTGTAATTCCTTCCTTAGAAGCTCGAATTCTCGGACCACTTGACTAAAAGTAATGACATCGGAGTAATCCGTCTTTCGGATTTGCTGACGATATTCGGGGAGCAAATTTCGGTATAGCCAGGTTAATTGTTGTTCCTTATCTAGCTTGCCATGTCTCCTCATTAAGGTTTGCAAGTCAATGACGTAACTGGTTACGCTTTCATTTCGACGCTGCAACCTTCGGCTTATTTCGACCTCTAAGTCGATTTGATAATTAATTGGGAAAAAGAAAGTTCGGAAACTAGTCTCAAAATCTTCCCATGTATTCCAGGAGGTACGATTACTTCTGAACCATAACGCTGGGTCTCCGGATAGTAGTTCAGGTAAACATGGGAGCAGTCGGTCTTTATCAATTCCTTTTGCAGCACATATTTCGTCTAGTCTTTCTAGGAAAGCTACTGGATCATCTCGGTTTCCAAAAGAGACTTTCCAATCGTGGACTTTTATTGGCTCAAGGGTAACGACGGGTGGGGGTGTCATTGTCGTTTGTGCTATTTCACCAAGCGGTTCACTTGCCAAATTTGTATCTATGCGTCGCAGAAACGAAACCAAACGTTTCCGCTTTTCCTGTACAGTGCCACTGACAGCGAGTTTATTATTTTCCAATTCTCTGGTAAGCTCTGGATTCTTTAATAGATATACCCAGGATACTTGGGTAGTGGTCGTAGGTTGAACCTCTGTTGGTTCTGATGTGTCTGTTTCGTGTGTTACGGCGGTCGGTACTATTAATTCCGTTGATAAGTCGTGTTCCGTGTCTGTTTTCCTGATGTCGTCGGCAGTTGTTTCGGACATAAACTCAAAGAAGAAACGAACGCGGACGGGTTTTTGTTATTACGGAAGGGGGTTTAAGCAAGAAAAATATTTACAAAAAAAAAAAAAAAAAGGTATCTAGGCGGCGTTGAAACGGTAGTACTTAATCGTGAACGGCTTATCAAGTTCTAATTTACTCTACTCTTACGGCTAGTCAATGTTATCTGGTTTATTACTGGCTATAAAGACGGCAAAAAAAATTTTGATTTATAGTGGAGCGGACTAGATTACGTACTAAGCGTACAGGGATTTGAAAGAGACGGGGTTAAGAAAAAAAAATAAAGCAAGTCAAAAAAAATATCGAATACGGTGTCAGGGCAGAAAAAGCAAGGGATTACCTATCAGGAAGTAACTAGGTAACCAGGTCCCTGCTCGGGCGCCAAATTTGTAAGGGGTTTTCTCGCCACAGAGAAAACGGTTCCTTACTAATGACGCTGGTTACGGGCGGTTCTCGAGCGCCAGATTTTTGATAATGGTTTACTCCACAAGCTCTCGAAACGGCGTCGAAAGTACTCGGGTAGCTACAGATGGAGATGAAAAATTCCAGGGGTCAAAGGTCACTTAGACACAGGTAATAGTAGGCCACAAGTAACGGGCTTTAATCGTTGCTTGGGCTCGTACAGAATTTATCACTAGCTGAAAATATAAGGGGGAAATAAACTAGGGAATTATTAACCAGTAATACGGCAGATTAACATTGACACATATATTGAAGTTAACTATTTACAATAAAAAGAAAAGGTTTAATATTTCAACGCCCACCCCAGTTGTGATGAAAGTCAATATAACCCTGAATATATATATAAAAAAAAAACGGACGGTATTAATTCGCGACTAGTCTCAATCAGACGTCAAAAATTAAATCAAAATAAAATATATGTTTCGGTCGCAAAAAAAAATATTAACTTGGCTTTTTACTCGTTAGATAACTGTTTAACCGCGGTATCGGGAATTAAACTCAAATGTAGTTATTTTGCACTTTACGTGAGGAAAAATTAAATAAACGGTCGAAGAGAGTGCGAGGAGACAGGGACGCGAAATAATTACTTATAGTAAATACACGGAAAGAAAATAAAAATAAATTTATACCCGGGGTAGCCTATTATCCCAGAATGAGCTGATCGTCATCACGAGCCCGCTCCAGACAGGGTAATGAAGCTATTTTTAAATTCTGCAAGTTGCAGTTTGCACGAAAAAAAAATTAAGAACATAAAGGGGGAAAATAAATCTAACGCGGATAGCCCCTAGTCCAAGAATGAACTGATCGTCATCACGAGCCCGTTCAGACAAGGACAGGACACTATTTAAAATTATTTAAATTGTTAAAAAAAAAAGAAAAGTAAATTATTATTCGGAGGGAAGAAAATTTACTAACGCGGATAGTACCTACTCCAAGAGTGAACTGATCGTCATCACGAGCCCGTTCAAACAGGACAGGATACTATTTGAAATTATTTAAATTGACGGAAAAATAGAAAAACAAATTATTATCGGAAGGAAGATAATTTACTAACGCGGATAGTACCTACTCCAAGAGTGAACTGATCGTCATCACGAGCCCGTTCAAACAGGACAGGATACTATTTGAAATTATTTAAATTGACGGAAAAATAGAAAAACAAATTATTATCGGAGGGGAGAAAATTTACTAACGCGGATAGTACCTACTCCAAGAATGAACTGATCGTCATCACGAGCCCGTTCAAACAGGACAGGATACTATTTAAAATTATTTAAAAATTGTGGTTTACAGATTAACTCAAAAAAAATATAACGCGGATAGCACCTACTCCAAGGGTGAACTGATCGTCATCACGAGCCCGTTCAGACCAGGACAGGATGCTATTTAAGATTATTCAAATATACGGTAAAAGAAATGAACAAATTATTAAAAAAAGGGAAAACGTCTCCTCGAAAACTCCGTTTATAAATATTCTCAACTTAATTACCCCGCGGTACCTACTAAACAAAAGTATTTAGGAATAAAGTCAAATTTAAATCCCGATTTAACCTATCAAAAGAAAATGAATAATTTCCTAATACCGACCAACAATCAAAAGTCTAAAACCTCTGGTTTTACTATATTACAGAATTAAATCCCATCAATTAATATTTAAATCAAATTATATCCCTTTTTAAAGAAACGAAATATTTGTCAAGAAATAAATTCAAATGTTTTTAACTAGTCCCTATTTATAAAAACAAAAGAAACGGTATCATTTACTAAGAAACAAATTCTATTAATTATTATTTAAATCAAATTAATTATCTTAACTAAACCCAATCTATAAAAATAAAAATAAAGACACGGTATTATTTGCCAAGAAACAAATCCTATTAATTATTATTTAAATCAAATTAATTATTTTAACTAAACCCAATCTATAAAATATTCCTATTCCTACACACTAATTTGCTATTTTAAATGAAATACGGTCTCAACTTTCAAATGTAAAAAGCGGAACAGGGTTTTTTTACCTAACGGATTCGTAAATATTGAAAACGAAAAAAAATTATCGGCGGTGTTTAGATTTCTACTGCGGCTTATTAGACTGAACTGCTGGCAATCAAAATTTATATCGAACTGATAATTTTAATAGCATCTCCGCTATCGTTCAAACAAATGTCCCTCTCCCAGTCGAAAATCCCACTTACGTTCAAATCTATCGCGCATCGAGAATTTGAGTGGCGTTCGCGCATCTGAAAATTAGCAGTTCAACCGCGATTAATATTTATTAATAATGAAAAATTAAAATAAATTGATTAATAATGAAAATTGAAAATAAATTGTCTGAGAAAAATTGACTTCATTACATTATTTTGAAATATCTTTTCAATATTGAATATTAGTTCTACAAATTCATCATTTGACAGTTGCAGATTTCCAAATGTATCTGAATTGGCGTTATCATATGCCTTTAAAAAGCAATAAAAAGAAAAATCATCTATTTCAACGTGATCTTTGTTATATTTAAGACAGGTATCGCAGGAGTGGATCCGCAAGGCTTTTATTAAAAGGTAACCACACACATACCTGATAAAAATTTTCTGTAGCAATTCGTCTTTACAATAATTTAGGGTGTTAATAATTTCATCATAAAATAAAATACAAGGTGTTCCATTTAAAAAACATACATTTTAATTTGCCAGGCAAAAACGTGACACCCTGTATATCCAAAGATATTTTTAAAATATGTAGGTATTTTTCAAATCCATATAACTTTTTATTTAAAACTTTCTTGCGTGTCTACAACAAAATAATGAACAATAACGCACTAATGGGACACCCTGTATAAATTATATTTTTAACAATGAAAATTTCTTATAATGTGGTACTTATCGGTTTGGGTCCTTGGGAAAACTAAAGAATGTTTTCTTGCAGGTATAACCCTTATTAAAACAGCTTTTGACTGCACAAACAGAATGATGTCTTTTTTTTCATTCATTCTACTCACAGCTAAAGAGTCACCAAAATAATAACAGTACCTTTAACTCAAACAAAATCTACGAAATTATAGGCTCCACGAAATTATACAATCAACGAAATTATACGCACGACTCAACACCTTACCTAAGTACACTTCTGAACGCCAAAACCGTCTTTTCCCTTCGAAGGCGGAGCTTAAGCGATGCGCGACGAAATCGACGCAAACCGTTGCCGCCAAGAGAGTGTTTTAGCTGTATTGTATAAGCTGTGCAAAAACTATAAAGACTAAACTCGATTAACAAATACAAATCAGAACTGACAGAGACAATAGATACAAATAATATAATTACAATCACGAAATGTTCAGTTTATTGCGGCTTTGCGCTTGTCTTGACAATTCGTTCCTATTCAGACCTAGAAACTGATTTGACAGTACACAAATCGGTTTGTAATTAGTTTTGGTTGTGTTGGAACACTATGTTTTTGTACATTTTTGAGTCGTTGGAACAGTACGTAAACTGATTTGGTTTATGTTGGAACAAACCTTATGACACCCAAAGATATTATTAATGTAACACTCTTAAAATATATGTGGTAAATTTAAAAATATTTTATCTAAAAGCTTGGTACATACACTAGTGAGTTTTATTATGCCTATTTCTTCATCTTTTAGAAAGTACTACATTGTTATCAGTTTAGGTGAGTATTGAGATAAGATGTCTAATTTGGCAGAATTTGTTCCAACACGCGCGAAAATTGTAGTATTAATTTACAAATCGTGCGTGTTGGAACATACCTAATATTCTCTCTAAAAAAATATGTAATTTTTGTATACATTACAAAAACTGTATTTTATTCATTTATCCATATTATTAGGTTCAGATAGTATATTGCAGTTAAAAAAAAATGATACCACATATATGTTAAATGATTATTTATAAGTAAATACGAGGTGTCAGTTCTTTAACGAAGATATTAGGGGTATGTCTTTAAACTTATTTTAGTTTATTAGGTGTTTGTTTGTTGATAGCTTTTGTTTGATATATTGATTTTTAATATACCTACTCATTATTAATATGTATGTATGTGTAATGTATTGCATCTCAAGTAATTTAAATATACTGCCTAAAGTAATAAACGGAACAACCCGACACGAGCCAATCTTCGATGCGCACTCTACACAGGGTGACAGTCATAAAGGTAAATCGAGCGTGTGTAGACACGAGGCCGTTTGATGGCAATCTTTCTGTGAATAGTATTAATCATATTAATGTTAAATGTTTAAAAAAACCCAGTGACAATAAAAGTTATATACCAGTTTAAATCGTGATTATTTATGCCAAACTTAAATACATAACACTTAGTAATCAAGAAACACAGCAATAATTTCAATTTATTTTCTCTTTATTGTAAGAAATTAATAAGGATTTTTTTTTGAATTTGCCCATAATTTCAAGTCAAAATTATTACATCTGTAATTTTTTGACCTGTCTGTATTTTTTCTTCTTAATGAATAATTTTTTCCACTAAAATACGCAAGAATGAACTTCAAAAAAGCTTTATAGAACTATCACAGTCGTTTGTTTAGGAGTTAGCAGATACTTATTGCTATTGTTACAATTCTGAAAAATAACCTTACTTTTAGTTAAAAAGAGTTACATCTTTTTTTTATGAAAAAAATCATGTCGCATAAAAAAACCAGATACCTTCAATTAAGACTGGTTTAGTGCAAATACTTGGAATAATAGTTTGCATTCAAGTTATTTCATGATTACATACAAAGCAATTATCTACTATAAAAATCTAAAAATGCTTCTCCTGTAAAGATTCATCTTTTGAGTTGTAACTCTTTTCTTCCGAACGATCGATGTGTTGGACACATCAAATTTTTAATTTAATTTTCCATTAGGTACTGTGAATTATTAAATGTTTTCGTAAATAAGATTTTCGATTAAATCCTTTGGAACAAATGTCACATTTAAATGATTTTTCATTACTGTGAATTATTATATGTCGTTGTAAATAAGATTTTCGATTAAATCCTTTGGAACAAATGTCACATTTAAATAGTTCATCATTATTACTGTGATTTATTAAATGTTGTTGTAAGCTAGATTTATGATTAAATCCTTTTGAACAAATATCACATTTAAATGATTTTTTATTACTGTGAATTATTAAATGTTGTCTTAAATTAGATTTTTGATTAAATCCTTTGGAACAAATGTCACATTTAAATGATTTTTTATTACTGTGAATTATTAAATGATTTAGTAAACTATAATTTCGCTTAAATCTTTTGGAACAAATGTCACATTTAAATGATTTTTCATTACTGTGAATTATTATATGTTTTCGTAAATTAGATTTAAGATTAAATCCTTTTGAACAAATGTCACATTTAAATGATTTTTCATTACTGTGAATTATTAAATGTGTTCGTAAATAAGATTTTCGATTAAATCCTTTGGGACAAATGTCACACTTAAATAGTTTCTCATTATTACTGTGATTTATTATATGTTGTTGTAAACTACATTTATGATTAAATCCTTTTGAACAAATATCACATTTAAATGATTTTTTATTACTGTGAATTATTAAATGTTGTTTTAAATGAGATTTTTGATTAAATCCTTTTGAACAAATATCACATTTAAATGATTTTTTATTACTGTGAATTATTAAATGTTGTTTTAAATGAGATTTTTGATTAAATCCTTTTGAACAAATGTCACATTTAAATGGTTTTTCATTGCTGTGAATTATTAAATGTGTTCGTAAATAAGATTTTCGATTAAATCCTTTGGAACAAATGTCACACTTAAATAGTTTCTCATTATTACTGTGATTTATTATATGTTGTTGCAAGCTAGATTTATGATTAAATCTTTTGGAACAAATGTCACATATAAATGATTTTTCATTACTGTGAATTATTAAATTTGTCTGTATACTAGAAACGTGATTGATTTTCAAAGAAACTTTTCTTGATCTATTTTTTACTACATGAATAAATTGGTGCCGAAAAAAATTAATTTTTGTCATGAATCTTCCACAAAATTCACAAACCACGAAGTCTTTCCCAAAAAGTCCGTCGATATGTTTTGATCTTGATTTAGAAGAACGGAAATCTGCAAATAAAAAATTTAACAAATTACCAACATTTTATTAAGTCCATATTGTATAATTGTCATATTTCCAATATTGTTCGCCAGTAGGTATACACCGTGTCCCACGTAAGGCGGGCATTACAACTTTATGCAGAATAAATTAATTTGTATTTTCGCCATTTTCTGAGTATACATAATCGAATATGCTCTTTTGAATTAAAATAAAATGAACTCTGTGCAACTTCCGGTTATACCGGAAGTGACCACTAACTTCGTTATTTTAAAGGGAATACCCCATATTTTTTTTTAATTTTAGATTCAGCATGAAATTCTGTAAACAACGATACCCCATTTGCCTATTCTAGTTATAGCGGATTTGGCGTTATTCAATTTTTTTCTACATTTTTAGTCGCCGGTAGACATTTTCTTAAAGTCGTCTATCTCAGGTACTATATCTATCAGATACTTACAATTTTAACCAGAGGTAGTAGATGGGATGTACTTCTTGAGAATATTTAGTTATTCATTATTTGTTGTACGGGGTATTTGCAAATTATTTTTAAAAATGAAATTTTTTAAACATAAAAAACTGCCTTTAACGAGTTAGATGGTGAAATGATTCGTAAAGCAACAACTAATCATGTTGAAAAAAGATTGTTAAAATGTTTAGAAGCTAACGGGGGGCATTTTGAACATTTGATAAAATGATTTTTTTAAACCATGTGCTTTTAATAAAAATTGTTTTTAGTTAGTATGTACCTTATCATTAAAAAAATTTAAACTTTTTAAACGACACATTTTGTTGCAGAAAACTGTAAATGTTTTTAAAAGTACATCCCATCTACTACTTCTGGCTAAAATTTCAAGTATCCAACAGAAATAGTACCTGAGACAGCCGACTTTAAGAAAATGCCTACCGGCGCGACGACTAAAAATTAAAAAAAAATGAATAACGCCAAATCCGCTATAATTAGAATAGGCAAATATGGTATCATTGTTTACAAAATTTCATGCTGAATCCTAAATTTAAAAAATATATAGGGTGTTCCCTTTAAAATAAAAGTTTTTATGTTTAAAAAATTTCATTTTTAAAAATAATTTGCAAACACCCCGTACAACAAATAATAAATAACTAAATATTCTCAAGAAGTACATCCCATCTACTACCTCTGGTTAAAATTTTAAGTATCTGATAGATATAGTACCTGAGATAGACGACTTTAAGAAAATGTCTACCGGCGACTAAAAATGTAGAAAAAAATTGAATAACGCCAAATCCGCTATAACTAGAATAGGCAAATGGGGTATCGTTGTTTACAGAATTTCATGCTGAATCTAAAATTAAAAAAAAATATGGGGTATTCCCTTTAAAATAACGAAGTTAGTGGTCACTTCCGGTATAACCGGAAGTTGCACAGAGTTCATTTTATTTTAATTTAAAAGAGCATATTCGATTATGTATACTCAGAAAATGGCGAAAATACAAATTAATTTATTCTCCATAAAGTTGTAATGCCCGCCTTACGTGGGACACGGTGTATATATATTGTAATATAAATGAATCATCAGAAAAAGAATTTAAAATTAAAAGTTGGTCAGTATAATATAAATTTGTGTAAATAATAAATTAAAAATATCACCCTGTATATAATTTGGAATTTGAGTTAAGAAATGACAGGAGAAAAAAGTCAGAAATATCCGGAGTAACAAAAAATTAGATTTTTGAAATTTTTAGAAAAATATCTAACGGAGAACCAAATTTCAAGTTTCAAAGGCTTTTAAAATTCTAAATTCGAAATTTTCAGTTAAATTGTAACGAATTATAAAAATTTGTGACAATGTAATAGTTGAGAAGTCAAATTGACAAGTGGTATCGGTCCGTTGTACGGTGGAGTAGTGGACTGGTTGAATTGTATGGTGACTAGAGGACAGTACAAATTGCAGCTTGATTGCAAAAGGTGGAAATGCAATCAGTAGGAGATTTGTTCCAGTTAGAAAAACAGACATTTTCATGTGAGTAATAAAGGCTTTATTGATGTGAAAATAAAGGACAGTTTATTGTTTGATTTTTTTTTTTTTTTTTTTTCGATTTATGGCCTAGGTGTATATACCTAATATGCCAGTCTCAAATTTGTGTTTACATTCTCAATCATGTGTGTTCTGTGTAGGCTTTGTTACTGTTTCCCAGCGCCACTTTAGGAACAGCACTGTTAATTAGAACCCAACAGTGAATGGTCGAGTGGGGAATCCTACCAAGGCATCAGAATTAATTTTAAATAATTAAATTAAATGAAAAAATTCCGGCCAACGGTGGGATTCGAACCTGGGACCCTTGGATCCACAGGCACAGGCTCTAACCACTGAGCCACCCACCCCCCCTTATTGTTTGATAGTATATTTGCTAGAGGCTGTCTTTACTATTGGGTCTTCAACAATACCGAAAACCCACGTGACCAAATCGTCATGACAGCGATTGGTAAAAATAAAAGTAAAAATCCCTAGATGTGAGCCAGTGCCGTAGGTATTTTATTACATAATAGATCTTCTTTTTTATGGCTAAAACTACGAGAACAAAATTTATTTAGGTAACTGTTTTAGAATTAAAACACAAAATCATAAAATTAATTATAGGTGCTTTACATTATTGTATTTTAATGTTAGAATTCGATATTTTAATTAGATTTAGTCAAATGCAATAATCTAATTTTTAAAATTATGATATAATTAACATAACGTTAAAAACTGAGCTATTTATATCTAGTTTGTATTTAACGAAAAGAATAATAAACTGAAATATGGTTCGTACTAGTTATTGCCACTATTACAAAAAAAAACCTTTACCAGAACAGGGCGCAAGAAAGTTATGGACAAAAAATATTATTAATTAAAATATGAATAAAATTAAAAATTATTTACTTTAAGATATTTAGCTACAGCTGAAACTTTAAATACGATAGGCAGAAGACAATGGCAGTATTTGGCCTTTATTGCAGTTTAAGTAAACAAATTTAAAATTTACTGGAATTTTACATGAGCGATGGGAAGTAATAAACAAATAATTTTTTAAGTTTGTTTTATTATTTATTTGTTAGAGGGTTTAAACCATTTACAAAATACATTAGGTTACTTATATGTATACAAAAAAATATTAATATTATTAATGTAACAAGCACATATTTGTTTTACCTTACAGCTCTCACTTCAAATTATAAAGGCATACCTATTAACAACTATTTTATTTAAAAGGAAATTGAGTAGTAATCGGTGGTGCACAAACGATACTAATTCACAGTACCTATCTGTTCAAAATCTTTACCATCAGCTTCATTGCAAGCATTAATCGTTCTTTTTGGAACACATTATGCAGCTTCTCCTGTTATATTTTGTATTTCATTTAATATGGGCGATCCAGTTCATAAACGTCACACAAACGATTTTGAATTGAGCGATCTGTAATATTCCATGGGTAGGTTTAACAAAATTAAGGTAAAATGATTGTTGCAATACCGAAACTTTATAGGGGATGCTATCAGAAATGTTTTCAATACTTTATGGCTACAAACCTAAAAAAATATGTTTTGAATTTCACTCGTCAGAGTCAGTCTTTGAAACACCGTTCATACCTGTTTTAGAGGTACTGTTTTTTTTTTATTATCGGATTTAACTCGCAGTGGTGTGGGGGCAATCGCAAAACAACTTTATTGGCTTCTTTTGCCATTTCATCGACAACATACAAATTATGTGCATCTTTATGTTGCCGAATTAGGTGTAAAAGTTGACACCTCTTCATATTTAAATCAAATTTAATATTTTTCATATGTAACCACTCCTGCATTTCAGCTTTTCTTGATGACGAGGAGGGAATTTTCTCAACTTTTCGGCTATGATATGATGCATTATCCATCACAATTACAGCATCATCAGGTATTTTTGTCAAAAAATTAAAAAACCAATTCTCAAATACTTCAGAATTCATTTCTTCATGGTAATCTCCTGCCTTTTTGCCTTCGAAGACCAATAATGCATCTTTTACAAAACCTTCTTCAGAACCAGCATGTAAAATAATGAGGCGTCTTCCCTTTCCTGTCGGGCTTTTCAGGCCTGTGGTTAAACCTTCAATAAATGCTTGACGTCTACTGGTTACATTTTGGTCCACCCATGTTTTTCCCTTACTATGACCTTCATTAGTCCAAGTTTCATCTAAGTAAAAGAATAGCCTGTTTTCTCTTCTATATTGTTTGATCGATTGTAAATATGATAACCTCCATCTACAGATATCATCACGTTCTATTAATATACTTTGACGATTTCTTTTCAAATATCTAAAAAATATATATAATAAATAAACATTTCATTTGACTTTTCAAAGTTACAAACTTACCTAAAGTTAATAAGTTTCAAGAAAGTATATAAAGATGACCGAGATATTTGTGGCAAATCTAAACGTTTCTTCAATGCTTGTGAAATTTTATTTAATGTAGGTAATTCATTTTTTAAAAAGAAATCATGTACCAATCTTCTAACAGCATTTTTGAACCCCTCATCAAATGTTTTTAGACGCCCGGATCTTCCACCTATATTTTTTGGACTAGATATGGTTCCACTTTTACGGTATTCTTTTAATACCCGGTAAACTGTTGACTTTACAACTCCTGTAAAAAAATTTGGGTATTTAATACCATTTTTAATTTGAAAGTAATGAGTAGGTATAACTTACCGGCGGCTTGAGAAATTTTGGATACAACATCCACAATTTTGGTTTTTGGTTTATCATCCAATACCTGTTTGTACATATTTATTATGTGCTGTTTTTCTGCGAGACTTAAATGGCCTAAACTCAAACGTTTTCGCTGTTTTGGTGGACTACACAAGGAACTGCTACCTCTACTAGTACTCGGTGTAGAATTATCCATAATCGCAGAAATTCAATACAATTGCTTACCGAAGTTCTGAAAAGAACTGTTTTTTAAAGAAATAGAGTGGAAAACTAAGTAATAATGATAAGAGATCAAACAAAAACCGAAAGCAATAACAGAACTAAAAATATTAATAAAATGTCAGAAGTGTCAATAATGTCAGTTATTAGCTGATGTTAATGCAAAAGTAATGTGTGAAACTGGCTGCAATCTGACCAATCAGAAGTCTTTAGGATTGCCAACTTAAATTCAAATCGCTCCTCCTGGTTTTTAAACAGACTATAGTTAGTTGCAAAAACTGTATATAATTTTAAAATGTTTTATAAAAATTTCAATGCATCGTCTAAAATGTTCATGTCAATGTTTATCTAGTCTAGTTTCAATCACAACATTAATTTTATTAACAATTTTTTCACGAACCAATCTCACTAAGTAGTAAGTAAACACATTAATTGTTCATCATTCAATTTTAATGTCCTGTAATAAATATTCTATTAGTATCTTTGAAAAATATTATTGTTTGTTCTTTAACCAAAGAATTGTACCAACTTTAAATGTCAATTATAATACGTTGAATAATTCTGGATTTGAATGACTTGAAGAAGCAGTGATTTTTCGGGGTATTTCTGAAAATTTATATTGTCAAAATTGTAAAAAGAACAATTTAATCTGTACAAGGACGTTAAATAAGTATATTGTAATGGGGTATTGTGTGAGAAATATTTTGTGTTGATTGCTTTATTTTTGAATTTTCGTGACTCTCACTCAGGGCTTTTGTGGGTGTGTACGTGGTCGTAACTCGCTAATGTTTCTTTATTTATTTTATTGTTATTCAAAAGTTGTTTTCCCCCATATAGTATATCAAAAAAAAATACTACGAAATTATTCTCCTTTTTTTTTATTGTTATTGTGGGCGCCACTGCTTAATCCACTCTTTTTGAATGATTAAACAGGAATGAAAATATCTTATTGTTTTTTTTTGTAATAATACTAAATGTTTTATTATCTGTTTTTAATATTAAATGTTTTTTTTTTTTTACTCTGTATGAAATACCTCTTGTATTCCACGCCACTGTTTATATCTTATTTTTTTTTTTAAACCGTGATAAATAAAAATAATCGTTTTAACTTTTGATTAAATACCAAATGGCACCAATAGTTCCCCTGTATTTTTTTTAAAGGACAAAATAATAATAAAAACACCGCATATAATATGATTTTAATACATTTTATTTAATCTTGGTTTGGAAAATTATTAGGAATAAATTAATACGTTCGAAATTAAAAATAAACTAGTGGAGTACTCCGTCGGGCAAAATTAAAACTATATTGGAAAAAAGATTGCTAGCTGGAAAAATCTACTGCTTTTGCTAGTGTCGCTACTAAAACCTGGATGGCGACACGTTCTAATATGGTTAATAATTGTGAATAATTCCACGGGGCCGCGCTGGTGAGTACTTGATGTAGATTGTTCGCACTAGTGTCAAAATATCAAATAAAAATCAAAATTACAAGGAAAACAGAACAAGAATAAAATCAGTAAGTAATAATTTATCTTAGCTCAATTGTATTTATTTTCAAATACCTGTGATTACTAGTATTGTTCGTGGATAGATTTGCGTTCACTAAAACGTCCTGTTTTGGGTTTCTTTTAGGTTAGGGACTGGAGATGAAAACACAGTATACCAGAATTCTGTCCTTTATACTGTGGAGAGTGTGGTGAAGATTTCAGAGTTCAAAATTTGAAGATTGACTCTAAACACGGAGTCCAGAAATAGCCATTGACTTGAAGACTTCACGTATGAATCTCGTTGCCAAGGAAACCATATTATGCTGGTTCGTTTTCTAAGGTATTTTTGAGCACTTTGGTTTGCACCGTTTTTTTTTTTACTTTCGCACTAATTTCACTACTTTTCTTTGTTACTAACTATTAATTACATATTTCTTAGATTAGTGATAACACTTTTGTCTAGTTTTTATTATTATTTTGTGTTAAAATGATTAATTTTCAGGAGAGAAAAAAATATGGGTCTTCCCCCTTTTTCGTCGTAACCGCTCTCCTTTGTTTTTTTGTCAACAAAACTTTTCAAGAAAATAATTTCAAGTTGCCCAGAAATTTTTGTGGCCAATAGAAAACGTTTGAATTTTGTAACTAAGAAAATTAAGGAAATTTAATTTTAAAAGGTGAGTTTATTAAAAATGAAACTGCTATTAATTTTAAAAATAATTTTGTAGTATTTTGATACTCGATTAATTTAATTATTGGTTGCCAAATTTTTATATTTTAAAAAAAACTTTAAGGGTATAAATTTAATTTGGCATATCTGTCAATTGATTTATTTTTCTAAGGTTGCATACACTTTTTGTTGTACAGGATGTTTTTTTTTTTTTATCATTGATTTTAAAAAATTTTACTAATGATTAATAATTTTTTTTTTAAATTTTATTTTAACTGATTAATTTTTAAATTTTGTGTCATGATACTTTCATAGCAATTTTCCCCTGAAATTTCGTTGCACATTTTCTTGCACGAAGAAATAAGAAAATTGCAACAAATTTTTACCAAATTCTTTTTTTAAAATTTAAATTTTTATTTACTATGTACAATTTAATTTTATTTCCTGTTTTAGGACTTCAAGCTTGGTGAAATTTATATAGCTGTTGGATGTTAAATATTCCTCGTGATTTTCCTGAGTCAAGGTGTCCCAATTCGTAGCTGTTCACGCCATTTCTCGTAAGAATTTTGTATGGTCCTTCAAATGGAAGCAAAAACTTTGCACAGATGTCATTCCGTTTATCTGGAACTCGTAAGGCCTTCAGGATTACTAGATCGCCATATTTAAAGGTAACTTTTCGTTTTTGCTTGCTTTCCTTTTTTCTTATATAGTTCTTTGCATGCTTTTCTAGCTTTATTTTAACTTTGTTTATTAGTTCATCGTAGTTAGCTTGGTTCTCACAATCCCAAGGTCTCGCAGGGTATTCACCTTTCATCAAAGTCAAAGGTGCCACTTCTGTTATTGTATTTGGTGTTCTATTCATGTATTCCTGTATCCTATTTAGATTTTGTTCCCATAAATTTTGTTCAGAGTGTATGAGAATCCTTAGTTGTTTGATTACTTCCTTAATTGCTCGTTCAGCTGGGTTTGAACATGGGTGTCTGATGCTAGTATATACGGGTTTTATGTCTGTTTTTCTTAACCATGTTTTCATATTCTCGTTATTGAAATAGGTCGCATTGTCCATTATGCAGTTGCTTGGTATTCCATTTTCTATAAAATATTTCGTTAAACATTCCTTAACCACCTTCTTATTCGTTTTCTTACATGGGTAAATATTTACAAATTTTGTAAAAACATCAGTGACTACAAAAATGTGTCTACTTCCTTCATTACTTGGAATGAGATTCGAAATGAAATCTACTGCTATAATTTCAAGTGGTCTATTAGCTATAATAGTTTTTTGGCACATTTTCATTTAATTTATTTTTTTCTTTAGCAAGTTGGCAAATTTTACATTTTCTTATTATGTCCTTAGTTGTGATTATATCATTTTTGCTTATATAGTTTTCTCTAAAGGTTAACATTGTTTTTCTAACACCCAAATGATTATATCTTTCATGTAAATCCGTTATAATCCTTTCAGCAAGATCCTTAGTAATTACAAACAGTTCATTATTTCCATTATCTAACTTTATGTACACATTGTTTTTCATTTTACACCTCTTTTTTTCTTTGTCTGTGAGATTTCGCTGATTATTTATGATTTCATCCATCGAATAGATTCCCTTACTGTCTTTTAGAATGTTGTATCCTATCTTTACTTTATTTCTATCAATTTCGGTTACTTTACCATCCATCCTTGTTATCGCATCCGCTATGTTCTTCTTTCCTGGTGTAAATTTTACTTCAAACGTGTACTCCTGTAATAGAAGTGCCCATCTGTGTATTCTTGCGTTCTTATATTTGTTATCTATAATAGAAATTAGGGCCTGATTATCAGTTTCGATGGTGAATTTTCCTCCTAGTAAAAAAAAACGCAACTTCGTTACGCAGAATATTATACTCGCCAGCTCCAGTTCGCTGACTGCGTAGTTCTTCTCCGCCTTCTTCGTCAGACGTGATACGAACGCAATGGGTACCTCCTTTTCCTCTTGCTTCTGAATCAGTACACCAGCAAATCTGTGCATTGATGCATCGGTTTTTAAGATGAATTCCTTCGTATAGTCCGGATGGTATAGTCTCACTTGTTTTGCAAATTCTGACTTGATTTTATTGAAAGCATCTTCTTTCTCTTTATCCCATTTCCATCGCACGTTCTTTTTTAATAACGATATCAATGGTATCTCCATCTCTGATAAATTAGGAATCATTCGTTTAAAATAGTTCAATGTGCCGAGAAAACCCCTCAATGTTTTTAAATTTGTGGGACGTTTGTATTCTTCAATTAATTTTACCCTGTCAGGATCCATTGTTATACCTGTCCTATCTATTTTAAAACCCAAGTAGATGACTTCTTTCTTAAAAAATTGGCACTTTTTGAAATTCAATTTTAATCCTGCCTCATCCAAAGCCTTTAATATTATTTCTACGTGTTCTAAGTGTTCTTTTTCATTTTTCGAAAATATGAGTATGTCGTCGATGTAATGTAAAGTAAATTTTTCGTATCTATTTAGTATTTTGTGTAACGCTTTCAAAAGAGCTGAGGTAGCTGTTTGGATTCCAAAAGGTGTGACGCAAAACCGATATACAACGCCATCAACAATAAAACCTGTATAATCTCTACTATTTTTATGGAGAGGTATCAGCCAAAAGCTGTGCTTCAAATCTAATTTTGTGAAAAAATTCGCATTATCTATTTTTCCTAGGATTGCCTCAATAGTTAATGGAGCTTCATATTCTGGTATCATGCACTTATTTAAATTTCTTGCATCTAGGCAAATTCTTATGTCTCCATCCTTCTTTTTTACAATTACAACGGGATTGATATACTGGGTGGTGCTATATTCTATTATTTTATCTTCTAATAATTTGTTAATCGTTCTTTGCATGTCTTCTTTATATTTTTGTGGAATGGGGTATGATCTTGGTTTAAAGCTTTCAATATTTTTCACTTTTATCTCGTGAACGTAGTCACTTGCTACTCTTGATTCTTCCTTGATTAGGCCTTCATATTTCTTAATTATTCTTCCTACTTCTCTTCTCATCATTACATCACCATCAATATTTAAATTCATAATATAATTATTTTCATTTAATTCATCATCATTTTTCATATATAATTCTTCATTATTATTCTTTTCTGCTGCACCTTCTTTTATACTTCTTATTTTCTTATGTTGGCCTTCTTGTTCATATTTCAATTCAGTTTCATTCTTAGCTTCAATTTTGTCCATTTGATTATTTTCTTCTTCCCCTGTTTTTTCCACCTCTTTAAAGTTGATACTAGTACCTTTTATTAGAAATTGTTTGTTTTCATAATCAATAATACCTCCATTTTTGTTTAATTCGTCTGAACCCATTAGTATATCATAATCCATGTTAGATACAATTAATAGTTGCATGTTAATACTTATGTTGTTAAAATTTACAGTAGAAATTATGGTTTTGTTTGTTTCCCCTAGTTTTTTTCCATTTATACCTATTAAATTTATTTTTGGAATCCTGATTATCTTGTTTTCATAATTATCATATTTTTCAATTACAGATTGTTTTATCAGTGATCCTTCTGATCCACTATCCAACATTACATTTACATCGATGTTATTTAATCTTGCTTTTACTAACGCTAATTCGGGTTTATTTTTTTGTAGGTCTTCAGATAGCTGAATAAATTCTCTGGGATGGACACAACTACAAAGACCTCCTATTATGCCATCCTTTACTGAAAATTCTGAGGATTTTCCTCAGGTGATGACATCTGAGTGTGCTGGACAGCTTCTCCAACATCTCTGGACGTGACATTATCTTCGACATTTTGTGTTCTATTAAAATTTACATGAATTCCATTATTTTGAGGGTTGCCTTCTGCATTCCTTTCCTGCGGTTGTCTTCTGACATAGTTTTGTTCAAATCTATTATTATTGTTAAATCTGTTATTGTATTGCCGTTCAGTTCTGTTATTATTATTGTAATTAGTATACGTTCTATTATTATTAATATTCTGATATGGTCTGCTATTGTTATTATTGTTACGGTTTATGTTATATCTATCATTATTATTTGAATTATTTTGACTAAAATTATTATTATTATTATTGTTATAATTTTGTTTGTTCCTGTTATCATATGTTTGTTTTATATCTTTATTATTAAAATTTTGGTTATTATTTTTATTGTAATTATATGTCCTCTCTTGTCTCTCTACATAGTTAGAATTGCCAGTAGTTCGTTCCACTCTGGAAATGTAATTTAAAAGACCTTCAAACGTTTTAATATTTTGTATACCCACTGTCTCAGTGATGGAGGGTTTAAAATGCCTGGACATATACATCACAATGTCTTCTTCTTTTAGTGACGGTTCTAACTGCTGCATTTGAGTATACAATTGTAATAAATAATTGGTCATTGTCGTTCCCCTGTCGTTATATTTACCGAAAAACAGTCTTTCTCTGGCTTGACCTTGTTGTAGGTCGCCCCAGAAATTTTTGTTAAATTTTTCTTCAAATTCCTCGTAATTGATTAAATTATATTCAATACATGTAAACCATAGTTGCGCCTGTCCAGTTAGATTATTACGAACTATGTCCTTCCACTCTTCAACGTTTTCAGTCATTCTTACTTTATTTTTCAACATTTTACTGAAAATTTTGGGGTGTATCTTCCTACAGTCCCCGTCGAATTTTATCGTGTTTTCTTGATAGTGATGAATATTATTTCTCATTCCTCTTTGTAAATTTTCCACTGTAATTTTTAAATTGTTTTCTATTTGATTCTTTTCATTTATAATCACCCGTCTTAATTTTTCATTCTCAACTTCTGCTATACTTAAATTTTGCCTAATTTCTTCTCTTAAATCCTTTTCTATTCCTTGTAGTTCCTTGTTGGTTCTTAATATTTTCCTTTCTAACTCTTCTTTAGTTAGTGAGTCAACTTTTTTATTTAGTTCTGCTCTAATTTGTTT
Source organism: Psylliodes chrysocephalus (assembly GCA_927349885.1). Lineage (NCBI taxonomy): Eukaryota > Metazoa > Arthropoda > Insecta > Coleoptera > Chrysomelidae > Psylliodes > Psylliodes chrysocephalus. The sequence goes on from OV651820.1 coordinate 52,734,005, forward strand.
CTGTCCTTCTCTTAGATGTTTTATGTCGTTCTTATTTTGTTTTATTTCCTCTTTATTATTTTCTACTTCTCTTGTCAGGACATTTAATTCTGCTTTTATTTCTTCCTTTACACATTCTAATTTTCCTTTCATTTCTTCTTGTCCTGATTGCATTTTTTTTAGTCCTTTATTAATTTCTTCTTTCATATTTTTCAGAAAAGCTAACATTTGTAGCGTCATATCCTCTTTTTCTAGTATGATTTCTTCTCCTGCCCCTTGTTCATTAATTCCTCCTTCTTGTGGTGTTTCTTCTGTAATTATTACATCTGCATTTTCTTCTCCTTGCATCTCCTGTGTGGGCGTCGTCATTTCTTTCGTTCCTTGTTTCTCTCTTGTTGTTCTTGAATTTCCACTTCTTAAACTCATTTTTCTTTTAATATTTATTTACAGGGAATAAAATAATAAGAATTTTTGATAAAGTTTATTTGGTTTTTTTTTTTTTTATTGTTAATTTTTTTTTATGTTCAATTACCTTGTTAAAAAAATGAAAAGTATCACGTCACAAAATTCCTCGTTAGCGTGCCAAAATGTTATATACCTACACCACGTTGTCGAGCACCACGTTGGCAAGCCAAATTGGTATGGGGTATTGTGTGAGAAATATTTTGTGTTGATTGCTTTATTTTTGAATTTTCGTGACTCTCACTCAGGGCTTTTGTGGGTGTGTACGTGGTCGTAACTCGCTAATGTTTCTTTATTTATTTTATTGTTATTCAAAAGTTGTTTTCCCCCATATAGTATATCAAAAAAAAATACTACGAAATTATTCTCCTTTTTTTTTTATTGTTATTGTGGGCGCCACTGCTTAATCCACTCTTTTTGAATGATTAAACAGGAATGAAAATATCTTATTGTTTTTTTTTGTAATAATACTAAATGTTTTATTATCTGTTTTTAATATTAAATGTTTTTTTTTTTTTACTCTGTATGAAATACCTCTTGTATTCCACGCCACTGTTTATATCTTATTTTTTTTTTTAAACCGTGATAAATAAAAATAATCGTTTTAACTTTTGATTAAATACCAAATGGCACCAATAGTTCCCCTGTATTTTTTTTAAAGGACAAAATAATAATAAAAACACCGCATATAATATGATTTTAATACATTTTATTTAATCTTGGTTTGGAAAATTATTAGGAATAAATTAATACGTTCGAAATTAAAAATAAACTAGTGGAGTACTCCGTCGGGCAAAATTAAAACTATATTGGAAAAAAGATTGCTAGCTGGAAAAATCTACTGCTTTTGCTAGTGTCGCTACTAAAACCTGGATGGCGACACGTTCTAATATGGTTAATAATTGTGAATAATTCCACGGGGCCGCGCTGGTGAGTACTTGATGTAGATTGTTCGCACTAGTGTCAAAATATCAAATAAAAATCAAAATTACAAGGAAAACAGAACAAGAATAAAATCAGTAAGTAATAATTTATCTTAGCTCAATTGTATTTATTTTCAAATACCTGTGATTACTAGTATTGTTCGTGGATAGATTTGCGTTCACTAAAACGTCCTGTTTTGGGTTTCTTTTAGGTTAGGGACTGGAGATGAAAACACAGTATACCAGAATTCTGTCCTTTATACTGTGGAGAGTGTGGTGAAGATTTCAGAGTTCAAAATTTGAAGATTGACTCTAAACACGGAGTCCAGAAATAGCCATTGACTTGAAGACTTCACGTATGAATCTCGTTGCCAAGGAAACCATATTATGCTGGTTCGTTTTCTAAGGTATTTTTGATCACTTTGGTTTGCACCGTTTTTTTTTTACTTTCGCACTAATTTCACTACTTTTCTTTGTTACTAACTATTAATTACATATTTCTTAGATTAGTGATAACACTTTTGTCTAGTTTTTATTATTATTTTGTGTTAAAATGATTAATTTTCAGGAGAGAAAAAAATATGGGTCTTCCCCCTTTTTCGTCGTAACCGCTCTCCTTTGTTTTTTTGTCAACAAAACTTTTCAAGAAAATAATTTCAAGTTGCCCAGAAATTTTTGTGGCCAATAGAAAACGTTTGAATTTTGTAACTAAGAAAATTAAGGAAATTTAATTTTAAAAGGTGAGTTTATTAAAAATGAAACTGCTATTAATTTTAAAAATAATTTTGTAGTATTTTGATACTCGATTAATTTAATTATTGGTTGCCAAATTTTTATATTTTAAAAAAAACTTTAAGGGTATAAATTTAATTTGGCATATCTGTCAAATGATTTATTTTTCTAAGGTTGCATACACTTTTTGTTGTACAGGATGTTTTTTTTTTTTATCATTGATTTTAAAAAATTTTACTAATGATTAATAATTTTTTTTTTTTAATTTTATTTTAACTGATTAATTTTTAAATTTTGTGTCATGATACTTTCATAGCAATATATTTATTGAGTTAGAAGTACCATTAAAAAATACTAAAGAATCAAACATAATTATCATATTATTTAGCTTCCAACCATATCGATTATTATTATTATTATACAGGGTGATTCAAAATTGAGTGCAAAGATTTTAAGGGCGTATTTACCAGCTAAAAATACGATTTTTTTTCATATAATCGTTTGTCCTAACTTGCTTCGTTTTCTACAGGGTGTCAAAGTACTTGTTTTAATAGGGATAGGCACAGATTTTGATTTTTTCTTGGAAACAAAGCTCAAGAGGCAAGAAAGTTACACTATAGATGGCTTAATCTAAAAAAAAATTAATTGTAAAAAAAGCAGTGCCGTACCATAATATTACCTATAAGTATCAAGTAGGTAGCCCCCTGAAACGCCACTGGAATTATTAAATTTATTTTATTCTCCCCAAATGAAGGCCCTTATGATGACAAATAAGACTACCAAATTTTATTTAAATCGGCGGAAAACTTTTTGAGTAATTGATAAAAAACTGATTTTTTTAAAAAACTTTGTCACCCTGTATCTAGAAAACAAAGCAAGTTAGGACATACGATTATATAAAAAAAGATTTTTATTTTTGTCTGGTAAATACGCCCTTAAAATCTTTGCACTCGATTTTGAATCACCTTGTATGGTAACGAGATTCAAATAGCCCGCGTTTTTTATTGACTGTTTCCACAAGCGTTGTGAGGGTGTAATATTAAAAAAAAAATTATAAAAGAAATACGATCAAACAAACATTTTTTTGGATCGAACAAATGAAAACTAAGTGAGATTGATTAAAAAAAAAAAAACATAAAAAATGAAGATACCTTAATATCAAAGAGCTAGGTTAAGTTCAAATTTTAAAAAAATATTTAAAAAAAAACAGTCATTGAACAAACGCCAAATTTAATCGAACAATCACGAACAAACGATTTAGCAAAAAAAAATAAAAAAAAAAACATTTTACCGTCGCTAACTTAAGATAACTGCAAAACACAAAACCAACAATCCTAGCATAAAAAAGCGGGAATCGGGAAAGAGGTTAGATTAAATCACTTGAAGATAGCTATTATTACCAACATTTAAAAAAATTACTAAAATTACAGCATAATATTAATCCAGGTCACTTGACTGACGGCGCAAGTGAAAATCATTTAATCCTGGTTTAACAAATAAACTATGGTTTAATTAACAAGCCTTTAAGTCAAGAACGGTGCAACTGGCCCTTATAGGGATAACAAACACACCCTAATTCATCTTTCTAGCTTTAGAATAATAGTTGGCAAGTACAGTGTTAGTATGAGTTTATTTAATTTAGGTAGATATGTTTAGATAAAAGAGTTTATAAAAAGTGATCCACAATAGTAATTTGTGCCACAAGAGTGGATATGATGGCCATATGTAATACGTACAATCCACTTAAGTTGTACAGTATAATTGAATCGGTGAGTGAAAGAACAATACATATCCAAAATGACCATTTTGAGAAAAACAAAAAAAACTGTTTAAAAGGAGAACTATGGGTTATTCGGCCTAATTATGTATTGTGAAGTTATAGAATTTTTGTTAATCGATCATCATCATCTGAATTAGGGCGTGGTTCAAAGCCCACTTGTACTGAAGCTCTAGGCTTATTATACCCCCCCACAGTTTCTATCCCATCAGACTGATTTTCTTGATGAATTCAAGAATATGTCTGATGGGCGCTTTCGCGATTTCTTCAGGTTCCGGATATTGTACCCCGAAGTACCATTCCCGTTCCCATTTAAGGTTCCGGCAGTGGCATAGTATTTGAATAGGAGTTTCGTCCTCCTCTTCACATATTCTGCATAGGGAGTCATCAGATATCCCTAAGAGATTTAGGTGTCTTCTAAGGCCGCAGTGTCCCGTAAGGAGTCCTATTACGGCCTTGAGTTCGCTTCTGCTAAGGTTTAGCAGTTGATGTTGTCTGCTCGTGGATGGCCCCTCTATGAATCTTTTGGACTGTCTAAGTCCAGGAAGTTCTATCCAGAGCCTATGGTGTTCTCTTTTTATTTGTTCCTTTAACACCCATTTAACATGTTGGTATGAGATACCACATGTGGGTTCTGGTCCAATAAGAGTTTTTTCCGCTCCCTTCCTTGCTAGGAGGTCTGCTTTCTCGTTTCCAAACACTCCCTCATGTCCTGGCACCCATTCAAGGGTAACCTTGTTATGTTCTGCCAGAGCCTGGAGGGATTTTTGGCAATCAAATATTGATTTAGATTGTACTTCTACCCTTTTTAGTGCTTTAAGGGCTGCCTGACTGTCTGTCATGATAACGATTCTCTTATCTCTAAGAGAGTCATTTAGCATGACTTTGGCGCAGGCATTTATTGCTGCTACTTCAGCCTGGAAGACTGTTGTCAGTGACCCCAGGTTCCTAATTGTCCTCCCTGAGTTCACATGGTAGATCCCAGCTCCTGTGCTGTTTTTCATTTTCCAGATTGATTCGTTTTGTTTTTCGCTTTTTTCCCGGCTTTTGGCCCTTTCTGGTATATGAATATCAAAAGGTTTCTTGAAGTCGTGAATAAAGGGCGTTCTATCCGATGGCATTCTTAGTACCGGATTTTGTTTTAATTTCTCTAATATCATTGTGTGGTGTCCTTTTCTCGAAAGTTCCCATCCAAATCCATTTTTTGTTAATCGATAATAATACGTACATAAATTTAAAAATAAAATTATACAAAAAATTATATTTGAAAAAAGTGACTTGCAGTTATACGGTTCTTTCGCTCAATTTAAAAAAAATGCTTTAATTTTTTTTTTTGGCTTTATTGATTATTATTTAACAAACTTATTTGTAATTTTTTAATCAGAATTTTCATTTTTGACTTTCCAAGAAATAATATAGGGTAGTAAAACTCTAGGAATTCATCACTAAAGTAGAATAAAAGTATCTTTATATTGGCTATCTTATTTACCTTAATAGGAATAACTTCTGAGTATGCCTTTTCTAATGGCGAGCATACACGTAACGGTCTACAGGAGAGGTCTACCTGTGCAGGTCGGTTTCATGTCGTAGCGTGTCTGTCTGTCTGTGCAGGCACACCTGCACAGACAGACCGTAGCGTTTATGCTCGCCATAAGGGTAACTGCAAATACAGCATTAGGTTTGATCAGTCTAATGCGCCCCACACATAAATGTGTGCAAGAGAAAACCGCCTATGAAGGCACTTGTAATATATCCAGGAGTTTTACCAGTATATGTAAACTGGCTGTACTGCGGAATGACAAAATTAGCTTCTTGTTCATCAGCTGATTTAGAGTTTTTTTTTTATGAAATTGCGACCACCAGTTTTTGAAATCTGTGTCAAATTTGTCTACGAACCGACATGGCTACTGAGTAAAAAAACAGTACATGCGCCGTACTTGTACTGTTTTTTCACTCAGCCGAAAATTGGACAAGCCCCCATCGCTCGTATGATGTTGGTCGGTGTATATTCTTTCGCTATGTGATAGGCCTTTGAATTTTAAACAATTTGTCTATCTCAGTTAAAATTGCCGTTTTTGGCACTTGTATTGTTCTTTCACTCACCGATTCAATTACCGAAAATGTAAAAAATTTTCAATATTTATTTAGAGATAATTAAAATAAAATTACCATTTTAAAAATAGTTAATAACTTTTATTAATTTATTAAATAAAATAAACTTTAAAAAACAGAACAATTTTTTCTACACCCACATAGATATTAGCTTATCTACGTACAGATTACAAAACGAAAAAGTATGCTATTGCCTTCAACTGAACGAATATACTTCATATCCATTCTAGGTAGTGAGAACACTACAAAAAAAAATTAAATCCACCAATCACAGTTGTAACAACCAGCATGCCTAAAGACCATTTGCAACTACTGATAGGCCTTTAGCTACTGTTGTCATTATACTATTAAGGGATAAAGGCAGCACCTGTCACCAGCCCTAGGGTCCTGAAGGAACCTCCATTCACCAGTGGCAAAAGAAAATAAAGAAAAAATAATAAAATACAAAAAAAAAACATCCGTTAATAACATATGTCGAGCGCACATCTACCACAACCCATTCATAAATATTGTTTGTTTACATACCAACATTAAACGTCAGATAAGGTTGAAAATGGCGTCGTTGTTTACATTACTGATATTATTGCCATGGGCGTATCATTAACAGGAAAATGGTACAGTAATAAAAGAATTCTGTTAAAATTTTTATTTATATATTTATTTACACAATGATGTATTATTCAAAAGCTAAGAATAACGATATTTAAACAATTTATAAATAGTATGATGACCAATGTAACATTTTAAAAATATGTTTTAAAAATATAATATTGCTAATACACTATTAATTTACAGAAAACTGTGCAATTTTCTAGGAAAGGTTTCAAGAAGTATGATGTTTGAGGTCTAAGATACTTAGATATATTGAAAAGAATTCATCTATATTTCCTGAAAAGAGATCTTTTAGTTCTTATCAATACTTTTGATGCTATAATCCGTTTAGAGACTGGAGAGTTAAGTATGCAATTAATAATTTAATATTTTTAAAATGTCCCTTAACTGGATACAACAAATAATAACAATGTAACATCATAGCTATGCATTGCTTTGTTTTGAACAACAATTGCGATTGAACAACTCTACAAATATGAAGTATAACTATATAGGTAGTACATATGAAAAATTGATATTGATTTTGTTCATATATAAAACAATTTAAACCAAGTTTATTTTACACATTTACACGATTTGGATGTTAGTATAGCGTCTCCTTAGACTTTTATATATTTATAAAATTATTTTCCTACCTCTTGTGAACCAAGTACATACTTGCTTTCTAAATGACCTATTTAAGTTACCTATACTCTTTTTTGATTGTGTAAGTCCAATCTTTTTTGAATTAAATTTTTATTAAATTGTATTGGATATGTTATTGATTATAGATTATACTGTGTGCAATACACATAAAAAAGAAACTGTTGTTTACATTCTTTTGATTGTCTGATTTATACATCAATGAAACAGAATATTCGCTGCCTTAAAAATCTGATGTGTCCAACACATGACTTTCCTATCTAGTTATTACAGGCTTTTTCCGGTTATTTTGTACAACCTATTGCAGCATCTCTATAAATGTTTAGAGGATAAACTAAATATATACATTGTCCACATACATCTACCGCGAAACATTTTTCTATAGATATTCATTGAAAATGAAAATACTGAAAAATTTAAATTTAGCACTTTTCCTACAATTTTTCCATTACGGTCCATTTTAAAAAAAATCATGTATGAACAAATATTATAGAGATCGATATCGCAAACAACTTTTATTTCAACAATTTTCATAAAAATCAGAATTTTGCACATTTTGTCAAATTTTTCGAATACGGACCATTTCAGGAAATTTTTACATAAAGCAAAAATTATAGATAATAATATTAGAAGTAACTTTTATTTAAACAATTTTTTTCTCCAAACAAGTAACAGATATATTCCTTAAAATATAAAAACGGCCTCCCTTAAAGTACCCCCCCAGATGTTCCGACTTTGTCCAAAATCTAATCATTTCACGTCAGGCCGAAATAAAACTTAAGTTTAAAATTTAATGTTTTTTTCTTTATCCGTTTTTGAGTTTTCTTCAAATTTCGAAATTTACACATTTTCTCAAATATCTCGAATACGGTCCATTTTAGAGAAATTATCTATGGGATAAAAATTATAGAGAATTATATTACAAACAACTTTTGTTTGAACAATTTTTATAAAAAAAAATATTTTTTTACATTTTGTCAAATTTCGCGAATACGGACCATTTTAGGAAAATTTTGTATATAACAAAAATTATAGATAATAAAATAAGAAGTAACTTTCATTTGAAGAATTTTCTTCCCCAAACGTAAATAACAGATATATGCCATAAAATATAAAAATGACCACCTATAAAGTACCCCCCCAGATGTTCCGACTCTGCCCAAAATCTAATCAGCTCATTAGACGCTGGAACAAAGCTTAAGTTTGAAATTTGGTGTTTTTCCGTGTATCGGTTCATGAGTTATGCGTTATACAGACACACACACACACACACACACACACACACACACACACAGACACACACACAGACACACACACACACACACACACACACACACACACACACACACAGACATCATCGCGAAAATAGTCAAAACGGATTCAGGGGACCTCAAAACGTAAAAATCCGTCGAAAACTCGAGGTCGAAAAAAATCATGATTCCTATACTTTCCTTATATCTGTATACAGATAGGAAAGTAAAAATGTAAATCCATTGCTGTGATAAATAATATAATAATTTTTTGTATAAATAAAAATTTCCTTGGTTTATTCGGACGTTTTTATTTTTTATTGTTTAGCACAGCACTACATACAAAAAAAAAAGCTTTCCTCTAAACGTGGCTGTATATTGTGAAGTATGTGGTTCGAATCCTATAAGAGCCTATTACATGTTTTTTAGTTTCAGAGGTCGTTAAAGTTGTGGATGAATCAGATTTTTGAACACCATGTTCTATTTGATAAGTTATTATTGTTCTGCAATTAAAAATGTAGTTATTTTACCATAACTTCATGATATAGTTTCAATATTTCTATTATCTACTTGATTAAAAAATTTCATATCTTTTAAAAATTGGGATAACCTGTAGGATACTTGCAGTTGGCGGTTCACTATCTGATTCATTAAACTACTTGTAGTAGTAGTGCTGCATGCCCTGGATAGGATATAATTTTAACTACACATAACAGACAATTATTAAAAAAAATATATAGGTATACCTGCAGAGCTATTCTACTAATTTTATAGTCAACTATAAGATATTTTTTAGTAATATAAATTATATATTTAATATTATACCTTGCGAGAGGAATAAATTGTCTATACCAACTTCTTTAGAAACTGATGGAGAGCTACAAAAGAAATAAATATTTAATGATATGCAATCACATACTTTGAGGGTGCAAAAGGAGATATATTTACATTATGATTACCTTGAGGTGTTAGGAAGATTAACTTGTTTTAAACTAGCATCATTTTTCAAATATTTCAGGCCATTCGATGTAAATAAGAAATTGCTATCCTCAAAATGGCTAGAGCACCCGTTCCAAATTGATTTCCAAAATACCAAACTAAGCTTTTTTCTCTTAAAATTTGCAGGAAACCTGAAACAGTTATTGGTATCAATTTTAAATATATTTTAAAAAGAAAAAATAAATATATGCTTGTTTATAAATGTACAAATATTTTATACACTACAGATACGCCAATGATTAAAAAATATAACCTATAATTTACTTCAATTTAAACTTACTTGTAGAACAATAAATTTGGATTTAGATAATACAATTCTTTGTATACTTCACACTTTCTAACCATATTTGCAGAATAAAATGTTTAATATTGTCCAAAAAGTATAAGAAACAATAAAGACGATTTGACAACTGATACTACTTAACCTTGTACAAAAACGATAGTAAAGCGTCATAAGTCATGAACAATTTATGAATGGGATGCAGCTAAGCGCGGTTGCCACGTTTAGGCCGATTTTTTTATTATCACTGTACTTATTTTTTATATAATTGATTCAAAGATTATATTTGGTTTGTAGTATTTCAAAAGTTGCTTCAACCCGATCTTACACGTACTTAATAATTCAGTTAATATTAACAATATTTAACAGGAATATTAGAGGTTTCGTATTTGCTGAAAACTATTAGAAAGTAATTTAGATAGACTTAGAGCAATGTGGTAAATCAACTGTAATCTTATCCACCACATTAGCTTAGAATGTGACTGATTGTTGTCGATCACAGTGGTTACATCTTCTGGTTTCTATATCTATGGTCGAGCGGTTCTTGGCAACTAGTTTTAGACTCTTTTAGTCCTAAGGGAATAGAAACGCCGAGGCTTCTCAAATGCTCGGAGTATTTTGCTGGTTTGGAAAGGTAGGAGAGATTAATAATAAGTATTAAAATATTAACAAATGTATATTATCAATAAATATAAAACTTGACAAATAGTCTTCAGAAAAAATGAATAAAATTCCATTTAGGGAATAAAGCACTATAACTAATAGTAATAAAGATATGCATAACATATAATTCGGGACGAAAATGTAAAATTGGCATTTATATGTAAATCAATTAATTATTATTAAACAAAATTAAGTTAAAATATTTACCCATAATTCACATCGTACACAAAAAAACTTTACACATTACTTTACAATACAAAACGAGAACTTTCGCCCAAGGAGCGAAAGTTCTGGACCTTAGTCCGAACCCGACTGAGAGTTTACCCAAGTGATCCTTTCTATATAAACCAAAATTTATGTGACTGTTGATTGTATTTAACAATGTCACGTTCAATGTAGATTAATAAATTGAAGGTTTGTTTCATTGTGTCTTTTTAATTATTTAATTTAAACATTAAATACTTGTTTAGAATTTTTGGTAAATTCTTTAGATTTTTTCAATTAATAATAATGCCAATTATTACACAGTTCATATTTTGATCAACCGACTGCTAATATTTTTAAAATTTTAAATAAGTGACAATTCTGTCAAACTAATTGTCAGTATATTTTTAGTTATTGAGATCATACATTAAAGTAAGTTATTCTTGTGTAGAATCGATAAATAATAGAATATGTATATACAGGGTGTCTGTAAAAGGTCTTTACAAAAACATACCACATATTCCTTAGACCAAAATAAGTCGATTTAAGTAAAATTACCTTATTACAAAGTTGCTTTGTTTGGGCTCCAGAGGGCCTTGAAGTTACAATTTTTAAATCGATTTTCCCATATAAATTTAAAACGGCATATGCGATTTTGCTGAAATTTGGTATATTGGTAGAGTTTTATGTGGCAAAAAAAATGGTAATAAAATTTTGTCCGATAATAATACATAGACGCAGAACTTGATTTTTTAAATAATTGCACCTTTAAAAATTCTACGCCAATGGAAGAAAAGGAGTTTGAGTATGAAATTTAGATTGCGCAACTCATTTACTTTAAAAAAGGTACTCTTGATAAGACTCGATTACTCTCATGGTTTTGACGAAATTTGCATTTTAGTAATTTTAGAACATAAACAATAATTATTAAAATACAAACTTTGTCAAAACCATGAGAGTAAATCGAGTGTTATCAAGGGTACTTTTTTGTAGTAAATGAGTACCCAATCCAAATTTCATACTCAAACCCCTTTTCTGCCATTGGTGTAGAATTTTTAAAGGTGCAATTATTTAAAAAATCAAGTTCTACGCCTATGTATTATTATCGGACAAAATTTTATACGATGAAAAACATAAAAATGTACTTTTTTCATATCTTCTTCAACACCTCTAATCGAGACTTTTAACAAAAATACTCGATTCTTGCCATGTACGATTTTTTGAGGAATATTAATTATTTGCCTGCAATACGTATACAAAAACATTTATTGTTGGTTTCCATAGTTTCATCTAAATAAAAATATTGTCAAGTTTTAACACCTAATCTCTTGTTAACGATTGAAATCTGACTCGATAATTAAAAAAACAAATGCGTGGTTTATTAATATGGCTGTACAATATACCAATACCGAATATACCGATATGTTACTGACATTAGGATTTTGTGAAGGAAATGCTCGATAGAGCGTCAGGGTGTACTCTGAAAGGTTTCCAAATCGTCATGTACCTAGCCACCCAACTTTTGCTGCTGTTGAGAAACGTCTTCGGGAGACCGGTTCCTCTGCTCCCAACACTGTTGAAGAAGACATTTTAGAACGTGTTGAAGAAGATCCAGAATTAAGCACCAGACGAACTGGAAGGAAACTAGGAGTAAGTAAAGATGTCGTTCATAAAGTGCTTAGAGAACAATTGCTATATCCATACCATAAGAAGCCAGTACAAGAATTATTAGTCCATGATCCTCAAATTCGTTTGGGTTTTTGTCGATTTGTTAATATGCAAAGATAAAGAGATCCAAACTTTGTCAAGAAGGTTCTCTTTACAAGAAGAGGTATAAGTAATACCCATAATGAACATGTTTATGCCGTTGAAAATCCACATGCAATAAAGGTAAACCATTTTCAGCACGAATTCAAAATTAATGTGTGGGCTGGAATAATTGGTAATTTCATTGTTGGTCATGTCATACTTCCACGAAGATTAACTGGAGAAAATTATTTGGATTTTCTACAAAATACGTTGCCAGAATTGTTAGAAGATTTACCTCTCCAATTTCGGAGAGATATATAGTTTATGCAAGATGGAGCTCCACCATATTTTTCTTTAAACGTTAGAAACCACTTGAATGAACAATATCCACACAAATGGATAGGCAGAGGTAATGACGCACCTGTAAACTGGCCACCACGTTCCCCAGACCTAACACCGATGGATTACTTTTTATGGGGACATCTGAAATCCACAGTTTACAGGGAACCTGTAGAAAATGAGGAACAACTCTGGCAACGTATTCAAGATGCAATAAACAATCTTAGAGGTGATGAAGAAGTTATGGAAAGGATACATTTTAATTTTCTTCGACGTATAAATCTTTGTATGCGTGAAAATGGTGAACATTTTGAACAACTTTTGTAAAATCTCTATTTTGATTATGTTGTAAATAAATATTTTTGTGAAACCTATACACTCTAAATTATTAAAACAGAAATTTAGCGAAAACCATGAGAGTAATCGAGTCTTATCAAGAGAACCTTTTTAAAAGTAAATGAGTTGCACAATCTAAATTTCATACTCAAACTCCTTTTCTTCCATTGGCGTAGAATTTTTAAAGGTGCAATTATTTAAAAAATCAAGTTCTACGCCTATGTATTATTATCGGACAAAATTTCAATACCATTTTTTTGCCACATAAAACTCTACCAATATACCAAATTTCAGCAAAATCGCATATGCCATTTTAAATTTATATGGGAAAAACGATTTAAAAATTGTAACTTCAAGGCCCTCTGGAGCCCAAACGAAGCAACTTTGTACTAAGGTAATTTTACATAAATCGACTTATTTTGGTCCAAGGAATATGTGGTATGTTTTTGTAAAGACCTTTTACAGACACCCTGTACATTTTTATTTCGTCTATAATTATAAATAAAAATAATTTGTTAGTTTAAATAAATTAAATCAATTTAATTAGAAGTATTAAAGCCAAAAAATAAACGCCTACATGATCCTATGGTACATACATTTTTTAGTTACCACAGACTTTACATACAAGTAATGCATAATTAAAATCCGCTAAACATAAAATAATACCAATCAATTTAAAAGTTTATAGTTTACAGGGCTGGTATATCTAAGGGGGTCGCGACATAGGAGTCCACTTTGGACGCCATTTTTTTCGAAATAGTAGTCGCCCTATGATCTGGCAACGTGGCAACCTGTAGTCGCCAGGCTTACCAATATAAGAAAAAAATCAATATTTTTTTAAATTACATTTTCATTATAAAATTAGGCATTCCAACGACCTGTCAAACAATACCTGCCAGTGGGAAGGTCTCGTATATCTAAGGGGGTAGCGACATAGTCTTACATCTTGGACGCTATTTTTATTCGAAATATCAGTCGCCAATCCTGCCAGTTTTTAAAAAAATGTACAAGCAGTTTTTTTAATTAATATTTTTATAGTGTTCGATATAAAATATTTAAATGTAATCCATTATTCATGATTTTACGTATTGTAGATAGAATACATCGTAGGTATGTCGCAACCGACAGATCTACCAAACCTGCCCACTGGCAATTCATTTGTTTGGAATGCCTAATGCCCATATTTTTTAGGTTAAAATATTTTAATTTAATAAATTATTAATAATCCTTTCCTCTGTCGTGAAAAGTAGATCACTTTCAATTTTGTGCTGTTTTGGTTTATTTTAAAAGGTAATTGAGGATATGAAGACAATTTTCTTATAGATGGGATGCATAAC
>OV651820.1:52753400-52839405 GCA_927349885.1 Psylliodes chrysocephalus
GGGCATTTCATTATCAAACAACGATGGTTTGGGTTTGTGGTCAGAACAGGCCGGGGAATCTGTTCACAGAGAATTTTTGAAATTTTGGGAAAGATTCAAAATAAATTTCATACATGATTCATCATATTCCAGCCGTTTAAAAAAAGCGGTAGTTACTTTTTCTTCACAGCATTTATAAAAACATGCCGTAGTTAGTTATTATTTCATTAATATTTTTATTTTCGTTTTCATTTTTATTTTCGCAGTGGATTAGGCCTACAGGGGACACCATTTTAAACAAAACGCGCCATGATATTTATCTCGTTAAATGGTGTGGAAAAAATATCGCTTAAAAGTTAATTATGATGAAAAATCCACCTATCTTGAAAAAAGGATCAGCTAGGATTTTCATTCAAAAGGGCTTTTAATGTACTATTAACCGCCAACAAAACGCCGTTTTTCGTTTTCATTGACATTTTGTGTCAACCTGTTTGTGCTTCAGGCGAAGTGTGATTACTTGCTACGTCCCACACCTGGAAATAATTCGTATAATTTGTTCAATACAGTTCAAAGATTTAAACACCCTTGGCAACATTTTTCTTATGACTATTTTTTAAAGTTATTTATTCGTCTTCGAATGTTTTACCTAATAAAATTCAGCAACAGATATTTCAGAAATCAGCCAAAAAAAAATAGAAAGGTATGTATTTAAAGTAATGTCTAATGAGTGCTTTACATCTGATTCTTCATTAATTAATTAATTCATGAAGAATTTGATAGATATAAAACTAAAACCAAATTTAATAAATATTCATGAATGAATGTTATGTTTTGCATTTTCATCCAATTATACTTTAAAGTTCAGAAATACCAACCTACCAAACTATTTTTTCAATATTTGTTTTATTAGTTTTGTGGCTACAGGCGATAGAAGTGTATTTTCCTGCAAATCGGCTGTATTCAATAAGTATTTAAACCTCAATTATTTACAAAAGTTGTATTGGTATACTTGTTAGTGATGGGTTTATATTGTATCCCAACAAAAAATGAATTGCCAGGATATTGCTGGCCTTTTGCTGTAATTGAAGGGAAAATGAATGTGACGATTAGAAGATAAAAGCCTACTTTTGTCATCCTTTCGATAGTGGCCTAGCATTATGTTGGGTAAGAGCGAGGTAAAAGTCGAAAGGCTTTTAGTTGCCGTAGCTCCAACCCCCCAACAGTCCAAGAGGGTTCCATTCCACATTCATAGATGGAGACACTAATTATTGCTTGCTACATACTCAAGTGGACATGAGGCTAGGTATATTGGAATGAATTCGGTTTTATATTTATACTTCAAACGGTACTGCTGGTCAAAGAGGCACTATCAAATTGCCTATCTGGTCATGTACCTGGCACATGGCCTTTATTCAGCAGTCAGTATTAATATGGTAAAGGGCCTGTAATTTCCCATCAATAAGCCAATATATTTATTTCAATGCATTAAAGGGAAAATGGAGACATATTAAATGAATTTGATGGTTAAGCCTGTTTAACAAATTTTTAAAACCTTTACATTATAATTCGTTGCTTGTTATAACTTTTTACCTATAATAAAATTTTGAAAATATTAATTCAAATCCGAGGGGCAAATCACTCCCGCAATACGTGTACAAAATGTCCGCAATCCCATTGAAAATCGCCGCAGTCTCATCAAAATCAGTGACAATCGCTAAGAAATCGCCGCAGTCGTTCCGAATTCGCTCGCAGTCGTTCCGAATTCGCTCGCAGTCGTTCCGAATTCCCTTGCAGTCCCCCGAATTCTCTAGCAGTCACTGAGCAATCACTAGCAATCGTTAAAAATCTCGCGCAGTAAGGTGACATTAACCAATTAGCCATTGTTGATGTAGGGTGCTTTGATTAAGCCATCTAAACCATTTTGTGTAAAGAAATTGCAGTTTACATTTTGAGGCAAGAACTATTAAGTTAAATTTACATTTTGGAATTTGAAGGTTTTTTTAGGATAAATTTAGACACTAAATCTACTTGTATACAAAATTTTACAAGGTGGTCAAAAATTGTCCCTTTTCATCTAGTTTTTTTTTAATGTATAACAAAATTGTTGGTATTTTATGGGGGTTGGGGTGATACACGTTTTAATTAGGGTTTTAAATGTATTTTTACTTTCCTATCTGTTTACAGATAAGGAAAGTATAGGAATCAAGATTTTTTTCGATCTCGAATTTTCGACGGTTTTTTATGTTTTGGGGTATCCTGAATCTGTTTTGACTATTTTCGCGATGCTGTCTGTGTGTGTGTCTGTATCCTCGATAACTCATGAACGGATACAAAGAAAAACACCAAATTTTAAACTTAAGCTTTATTCCGGCGTCCAATTAGCTGATTAGATTTTGGGCAGAGTCGGAACATTTGAAGGGTACTTTATAGTCATCATTTTTATATTTTATGGAATATATCTGTTATTTACGTTTGGAGAAGAAATTTTTTCAAATAAAAGTTACTTACAATATTATTATCTATAATTTGTTCTATACAAAATTTTGTCCGTATTCGAGAAATTTGACAAAATGTAAAAAAAAAAATTTTTTTAAAAATTGTTTAAATAAAAGTTGTTTGTAATATAATTCTCTATAATTTTTGCCCTATACATAATTTCTCTAAAATGGACCGAATTCGAGATATTTAAGAAAATGTGTAAATTTCGAATTTTAAAGAAAAATCAAAAACGGATAAAGTAAAAAACATTAAATTTTAAACTTAAGTTTCCATATATGATGTAGATAATGAAAAGAGCATTTTTTATGGATTGGAAGATCTTAATATAAAGGATTTTAGAAATGACTACACAAAAAGTGATTCTGATACCTCATTTTTAAACATAATTGTGAACAACAAAAAAATGAAGATAAAAAAATTAGTTCTTTGTTGGTTATTTTCCACTGAAGACGGGCGCTTGTCAACTGATAGATTATCTCGTGTAAAAGGAACATCCTCAGCAGTACTAAATAACAAAAAAAAAAACAAGTCCAGAAAAAACAGCTATAATACCAAATAACTACAATGACAAAGATGTAACAGAAAGTGAAAAAACTACCGGTGAAAACACTTTGCTCCAGAAAAATATCAATGGCATTTTAATTAGGAACGAACAATATTACGCAATTCTTTACGAGTCGTGGTACATAGGTCGGATTTTTCAAATAATTGATGAAACCACTAGTAAAATAAAAATTTTAAAATCTGATCTTGAAGAATATTTATGGCCAAAAAAGACGACATTCAAATTGTTAAAAATAAATTAATATTTTACGGACCCATCAATTCAATTGGATCTGGTCCATTTAAACTAGAAACAAACATAAATAAAATTTGTAAACGTCTAAAAAAACACTTTTATGAAATTTTTAAATAAAAAACCTACAATTACTTAATTACTTAACTTGTTTTATTTACCTGTACCTATTTGTTCATTTAGGCATATCAAAGATATCTAATAATGGAGGCATGTAGGTACCTACATAGAAGTTTATATTTCGGGTATCACATCAATTAAAACTGATCTTCTGAATGAATAAAAAACGTACAAAAAGTTGATTTATTGATAAATTTGTCGTACACACTTAGTTTTAAATCAATGCATTGTATTTAGCACCTATACATGCGCTATACAAAATTTAGTTTTTCTGATGAAACACCTAGCTAATGCTTTTTTTACTGGAAACCAACTGGTAAGCCATACAATATCGTAGAAATCCTTCGGAATGCGTGCAATTTTGCAATAATACTGACAATTCATACGTACGAGTAAATCGCCGCAATCAATAGGGAAATTGCCGCAATCAATAGAGAAATCGTTGCAGTCAATACATAAATCACCGCAGTCACGGGAAATCTGTCGGAAGTCATGTGGAAATCACCGCAGTCATCCAGAAATCGCCGCAGTCATCTAGAAATCGCCGCAGTCATCCAGAAATCGCCATATGATTGCGGAAATCATATGAATTCGGCAATACATGTACATTTTTACAAAGAGTGATTTGCCCCTCGTTCAAATCATATTCTTTTTCTTTTAAAATATTTAAAAATTAAACTCTTATCCACAACTTTTTTAACATAAGTACTCGTGCTGCTACTATATATTAAAACTTGATTAAAACCATTAATTATCTAAACCAACCCCTTGCATCCAAAACTCATGTTTAAAAGAAAGTGATATGTAGTAAGACTGATTGAAAATAATTAAAATGCGCAACACCTATGCCATACCCATTTAAATTTCAAGATTGTGGAAATCTCATTTTTAAATCTTTTGATCTTTGGCCGGGTTTTCGCATCTGTTTTGGTTAATCTGTGTCCTAACTTTAAACTTTTGAACTTCTAAAGTCTTTTTTTACATCTTTTTATTATTAATAACTGTGAGATAGTAAGTAGAACAATTTCAGAAACTACTACCATATTTTATCCGATTTTTAATGATTTGTCAAATCTTATGTGTATGATTAAATTTTCTGTATAAACGGTTTATTTTAAAATCCTTAAATTTATATTTAAAACAAAATCAGTCTGACTAAACACACTTTAAGAAGTATCATTTTTAGGTCTAAAAATTTAACCTAATTCAGCTTTAATCATTATTTAATAAGCACTTACTTTTTTGACAGCGATACTGCTTCCTTCTCTTTTTTATATTTGTAACATTTGCGTCTTTGTTTAAAGTATTTGATATCCATTCATTTTCTTCCCTATCACATAACTTTGTCAAACTTTCTTGATATTCAATATTTTCATTTTTCAAAGTCGGTAAATCACAATGTGTAGTCAAAAGTTCAACTTTGGACTGAATATATTCATCAATATCTTCCTTGAAATTTCTAATACCCGTAGCTTTAACTTCACTAGTGTTCTCCTGTTCTCTTTTAATAGTTGTAGCACTAAATTCCACATTTTTTCCAGGCATCAAACCACTGTTAATTTTTGGCAGTAAATCCGAACATTGTTCAATTTTGGGCTCTGCATAAACGATAATTTCTTCTTTAATTTCAACATTTTGTCCCGGCGTGTTGGTTGCAAACTCATCAAAAACATCGTCATCATCATCTTCGTCTTTAAACATTTGTTCAGTAATAAGATCCGGTTTGTTTTGGAAAATACCTTCAGGAGTATCTAAACGTTCTTCTTGTTCTTGTTTTATATTCATCATATATACAACAATTAAATAAACAATACCAATTATTAGTTTTCTAATTATTTTGGATGTAAATGTTTCTTTTCTTGTACAAAATATCTTCTTTCATGCACACTAAAAACAATGAAAATGAAAAATAAAATGACAATTGACATTCCAACGACCTGTCAAACTGCTGAGCTGACAAGTGGAAGTGGGAACTGACATTTAGATATGACAACCGGGGTGCGTTCATATATCGAGAGGGTGAAATTTTTGATCGTCTGGACAAAATTCGTCGGAACGTTTATTTTTGCCCAAGAGGCGAGTTTGGATAGTCAGGGGCTGGAGCGGGACAAAAGCGGAGTTTTTAGGGTGCTTTTAAATGATATTTAAGCGTGTTAGACTGTCACCAATCGGACTAAACCGAACGCTATAAGGGTCGTTTAAAGTAAAAAGTGTTAAAGGAATTAAAGGAACTTGGCAGACCGAACACAATGAATAAATACCACATACTAGTCGTTTTAACCTGTCAGATTAAAACAAGGAAACCGAAAATTCCGAAGCAGAAGATTAAAACCCATTAAAAATATTGCGCCAAGATGTAGGCAACACGTAATAAGGGATCAAAATGGCGGAGTTTTCTATCTCCTTTTAAAAGGCACTCAGAAAGCTGCGCAGTGCGACCATTCTCCGTATAGTAAAAGAAAATCAAAGTATGTGATAAATACGAACGGTAAGTGCAAATTATTGTCAAATCAAGTTTTTGGTTATTTGAGATTGTAGGAATTATCAAAAAATTAATAAATAGGTAACAACATTGGCGTCCACATAGACCTTTGTATGTAAAAATTCAATTCGTTACCTTTAATCCTATGTAATAAAATTTATTCATTTTCTATAATGAAATTACCATCGTTTCCGGCAACTAGACAATAATTGATCGAATTAATTCTCACTCATACTCTTATTAAAATGTTTTTTTAATCAAAAAGTAAAAACAGGAAATTAAATACTAAATGTGTCTCTTAGGACCGATTCCACCGTTGTGTTAAACGAAGTTTAAAATGACATTTTTACATTAACAATGTCATTTTAATCTCCGTTTAACACAATGGTGGAATCCACAAAGCACGTATCTTCTAGAGACCCCACGCCAATGTTAAACTTTTAAACCAAATTAGCGCCACCTTGTGTTTGGAGCTGGAACTAAAATGACAATTGACAGATGGCGGTAAATTCAAATTGTAATTTTTAGGAGTAGGTAGTAGTTTTAAATTAAATTTTAAATGATTTCCACATAAATTATTTTATAAAATAAAGTTTGGAACTAGTAAGTTCGAAACTTTTATTTTACAAAATAATTTAGGTCGATTATACCAAATTTGAGGAATTAATTTGTTATAAGCAGGGGTCTGATTTGGAGAGTTGATTCTGCATATTATTATTAAATAAATATAAGATATATCAATAAATAATAAAATAGAACATTCTTAAAATATGTTTATTAATAACTTAAATAAATATTATTAGATAAAAATAAATACAAATAATACATATTTAACGAATACTTACTTGCAGCAAATAGGTATACAATCTCAAATCTTTAAAATACCTATCAATAATTTAAATGTGAAGTAGAGACTAGGATATTACATTTTATTAACACTAAAATAATTTTATAAATGTCTTCTAAACCGAGGACAAATGTAATATAGGTATTGTATTAAAAGGTGAATCCTTTTAACTATTCATTCAATGATAAATAGGTATTTGCCTTCCAAATACAGATAGTGGTATTACTTCACTGCTTTGTGTATTACTCTCTTATGTGAAAAATGATTTCGGAATCTAGTCCAGTGATAAATTGATTATCAATTAGTTGTTATACCCGTTTGTCTTTTTATGATGCAGATCCATGGTGAATCAATAAGTTTTTCTCGAAGTTTTCAACGTAGCACCCACAGGTAGCACCAAAATTATTGCAAAACACAGTAGTAGGAAATAGAATAGCGAAACATCACAATTTTGCAAATAACTAAGACGAAACTATAAACAGAAACCAAAAGCCAAAGCCAACAAAAAATCACTAAAATCAGACGGAAAAATGAGACTAACCAAAAACATAAATAAATACACCTCACATCTTTGGAGTCTTTGGTCACAGACCATACCCTTTCTTTGGTTAAGTTTTTCTCCCATAAAGCTTAAAAATGGAGTAAGAAATCAGAATTTCACCAGTAGCCCCATCTAGAGTTTGGAGCAAATAGCATAAAAAATGTCAGTTGTCGGTTTTGACCTTGGTCATTCACGTGGAACCTCTATGTGCTTTGTGGTGGAATCGGTCTTTAGGGTTATGACATACTGCGCAAGTCCAGTAAAAATTACCCTACTAAATACGGTGGGTAACATTTCTTCATCCCGACGCGTTTTTCTTTTAAATAGGAACGGCTGGGGTAATTCCTCCTTATAAAACGTTCCACATTTAAGAACGCTTTTTAGAATTAAAGACAACGTCTGGATGCATTTACCCTACATTTCTGAACGCACTCCTGTGAGCCTGTTGTCATTGACAGGGTCAATGATACACATATATCGTTATATAGATTGCTCAAAGCGGGTCGTTTACGAGCGGCCATATTGCCTCGCAAGTGATCATTAATCAGAATCGATTTTGCAAAAATGTATTTACAAACCAATATTTAGCCTTTGAATATAGAAAAAATAATAATTTTCTACATTTATACTTCAAGGCATAAGCTTATGTTTATTTTAAAAAATATGGATGATCAATCTATGTAACTATCTATTTCATTGGCCTTGTCAAATCACCAGGAGCACGTTCAGATGATTTTACACAGGAGTAGACTAATTATCTTAGATCGTTTGCCCAGGTTACTCTAGAGTAATTTACTTTGGCTCAAAATTTCTGAACAGCTATGAACGTAAACGTCAACCAATTTGAATTTTAAAGTTATTTGTTTACAAATATTTTTTAATATTCGATGTTCCTCCCTTATCGTTGTTATGCTGCGTTTGAGAATCCGCATCGGATGCATTTTTTACATCTCGAGCGTTTTTTTTATCCACATCGGACACATCTGTCCCATTACATTTACGTATACTGAATCACGTGATCAAAGATTTTTTTACATCTCAGATGCATCCGATGTGGATTCTCAATTGCGGCATTAGTCGTGTCTCGTATAGTATTATTTTTTACTTATTTAATTTTTTTAGCTGTTTTTCCATTTATTTCAATATTTACAATCGAGATTATAATGAATGATCTATATGAAGTCAATAAGACAAGAAATTTTAGATTGTTTACGTTAAAACAAACTTAACCTTATAAAATTCCATGAACAAACACCTTTATGACACAAAAATAATATGAAACAACAACTTCTGCAAAAGAACTCTACATTCTGTGAAATTTACTCAAATGAACCCAGTTTAAACTGGATAAAAAAGAGTGCACTCCAAACTAATTTAATTCGACTTTCTGAACGAGCGTAGCTAAACGTCCAAATTGAACACTCGACTGTTCTTGAACGAATCAAGACCAAGGTCCGTATTTATAAACAAAACTCAGCTAAGGCCCCTATTTATAAACAGAACTTACCTGAGTCGGACTTGGGTAAGTCGTCCTTGAACTAAAATCGAAGTTCGGTTACAACGTCTTTAAAATTCTATGTGGTTCAGGCAATGAACTGGAGTGTGGTAGAAAGCCAATGTGCATATTGTATCAATAAAACAATATGCGACTCTATGGGCGCAGCCATTTTTATTTCTCATCTCACTCGGGAGTATTTATAATAACCATTTTCTGTTTCACTTTGTTATTGTTCAATCCACATGCTGGTGGATCAGACAATTTCATAAAAGTTCATCAAAGACTAGCAGCGTTGCCATATTCACTGGTATCATTGTTTTAATAGAATTAGTATCGGAATGAAAACTATGTTAATCTTCGGTCCTGTTTAAAATTGGTAATCTTTTTGAAAAAAAGTTATTTAGAAAATAGTTAAGATATTTGTTATAGAATGCTGGTAAATAGCCAAAAAATTAAATTTATTAAAAAGTTGAAATTTTTGTTGTTTTTCTTTAAAAATATAAGTTTTTCGTGGTTTAGCGAAATTCTTGGTTCATTTTTACAACGATTGGCCTAAACCATTTTTTTACAATTTTTTTTAACTGCCTCAAATGTAAAATTGATTTTTGGTGGAGGAGCGCCCGTCATGTTTGCTCTTAATATCTTTAATGGTTGACTAAGAAAACCAAAAAGGATATGCTTTATAATACTTGGGAACATGACGGTCCAAAATATTATTAACAATTTCATAAAATACTGTTACTGATTCATTGGTTGTAAGAAATTGGAATTTATTCCAGTCAATTTCAGATAGAAGATGATTTATTTCAGTGTAGTTTGCTAAATTGGAGTTTTTTTCATAATAATTATTTACTTTCATTTTCGTTACATTAGAAATATCAAATTTTAGAGTATTATCTGATGTATCTTCAGCAACCAGTGGTAAAGTAGACGACTTTATATTTTTTTTATTAGAAAATGATTATTTAAAATAAGATCTAAAGTGTAGAATTGTATTGATACATACCAGCCAAGGAAATAGTGTCCACCAATAAACTAGAACTGGGATCTCTATAATTGTTTGGTATGTAGTAATTATCGATAGTATCTTTAAACCACTTTATTTGTGGTAAATTAAAATCGCCACAAATGGTATAGTTATCATTTATGTTATTTAGAATATAAAGAATCCGGATACTACCCAACTCCGCTACTCACCATGTACCTTTTTAGTTATTTTATTGAAAATTTACTTGTTTTTTCAATTAATTAAAATGACTTGGGAGTTTGTTTGAAATTGATTAAATTCTACAATTTCACCAGTAAAAACATCAACAAATTAATATTTTACATCTGCTAAATAAATAAATAAACAATTCTCAAATAGTTCGACTGCTTTTTACCCTAATATAATGTGAAGTCATAAAACTATGAATAGCATTTTTCTCAGAATACCGAACGTCGAACACCTGTGTGCACAGCTGTGCAGTGGAACAAAATGAGTGTCCAGCGCATAGTTAACGAAACACAAATGACATATTTCATTATGTCATGATGTTTTCATTGGTTGAAACCGAATAGGTGCGTCAACTATGTCCCGGACACTCATTTCGTCCCAACAGTATATATTAGGGTGAGCTCCACGCGAACGGAGTTCAGTTGTCTTATTGCCACCAACGAATTCAGTTCAGTTGTCTTATTGCCACCAACGGTTCAGTTGTCTTATTGCCACCAACGATCCAGTTGTCCTTTTGCCATCATCGCGTTCAGGTGCTTTCTGCCGACGGCACGTTACTTTCTACATTCTTACAAGCGTTTAATGCAGTTTATTTTCTGGTGCAAGTTATATCTTCTACAATTATTATGGCATAAGAAATTCTACAAACAAATGTTTTCAAGTTGGTAACTAAAAAATCAACTATATTAGTTAATCAAATTGTGATGAACTAAAATTGTAAATATTTAAAACTTTTTAGTGAAGATAAGAAAATTATCATATCTAAATGGAATCAACCACTATGTATTTACTTCAGTGAAAATAGTACATTAAAAACACTTCTTTTTCTACTACCTATGACTCGTTAGTTATTTCTACAAAAGAACCCAATTCTTCTAACACCAGCGACATATGCTACAGAACATTTTTACCAAAGAAATATTCGGAAGTAACACCGGTATTTTTTCATGGTCCTTCGAGCCGGATTCAAATTGGAAATTTTTGGGTTCATCAAAAAAGAAAAATCTACAAGCTCCCTTGGGAGTGCTTCATAGTGTTCGAGAAGAAAAAGAGGCCAGAATCTACTAGTTAACAACAAGAATCAACAAGGTATTTAAAAAAAACTTTTTATTGTGGGGAAATTTATTATATTTTGATTGTTTTAACTTTTCGTTGGAGATTAAGGGTTTGTATAATCATTATTAGTAAATTGCATTTCTTTTTGTCGTGGATTTTTCTATTTTTAAAAGAAAAATAATTTTTGTGATTTTTTCTGTACTTATTGTAATAGTTTACATATTTACAGTGTTTATTTAAAATTGTTGTTTTTTCATAAATTTTTTTGGTAAATTGTTTTTTGAAAGAAAAAATTTACTTTCTCTAAGTCAATCCCTCGCAAATTTTTTAAAAAAAAAAAAACACTTAGCCATTTTTTCAGAAAAAAAATTTGTTTTTTCACAAATGGTTTTAATAATTAACAGTGGTAATTAAAACTAAAGAGCTTTTCATTTTCGTGTTTCTTTTTATTTTAGATTTTATACATTTCTTTTGTTTTATTTAAATTATTTCGTTCCCAATGTTACTTCTTTCAGATGTTTTGTAATTGTGTGATTAAAATTAAAAATCTTTTCATTTTTGTGTTAATTTTTAATTTTATAAAACTTTTTAACTAACAGTTTTATTTTTTATACCAACTATAACAAACACTATTATCATATACATATATGTAAAATAGATTATTATTAGAAATCAACGCACCGAACCGCGTACATCGGATGACGCACCCGCAGAGAATGTGTTAAAAGGTTTTTAATTACTGTGAATTATTAAATGCTGTGCAAGTTGCATTTTCGATTAAATTTTTTGGAACAAATGTTACATTTAGATGGTTTGTCATTAGTGTGAATTCTTAAATGTTTCCGTAAGTAATATTTGTCATTAAATCCTTTGGAACAAATGTCACATTTAAATAGTTTTTCATTACTGTGAATCATTAAATGTTGTTGTAAGTTACCCTTTAGATTAAATTTTTTGGAACAAATGTCACATTTAAATGGTTTTTTATTGCTGTGAATTATTAAATGTCGCTGTAAGTAATATTTGTCCTTAAATCCTTTGGAACAAATGTCACATTTAAATAGTTTTTCATTACGATGAATCATTAAATGTTGTTGTAAGTTGCCCTTTCGATTAAATTTTTTGGAACAAATGTCACATTCAAATGATTTTTTATTACTGTGAATTATTAAATGTCGCTGTAAGTTAGATTTTATATTAAATCCTTTGGAACAAATGTCACATTTAAATGGTTTTTCATTAGTATGATTTATTAAATGTTTCTGTAAGTAAGATTTGACGTTAAATCCTTTGGAGCAAATGTCACATTTAAATGGTTTTTCGTTACTATGAATTATTAAATGCCGCGACAAGTAATGTTTTCGATTAAATTTTTTAGAACAAATGTCACAATTAAATGGTCTTTTATTACTGTGAATTATTAAATGTTTTCGTAAGCTAGATTTGTCATTAAATACTTTGGAACAAATGTTACACTTGAATATTTTTTCATCAGTGTGAATTGTTAATTGTTGCTGTATGGTAGAAACGTCGTTAATTTTTAGAGAAACTTTTCTTAATCTACTTTTTACTACATGAATAAATTGGTGGCGGAAAAAAATCAATTTTGTCATGAATCTTCCACAAAATTCACAGACCATGAAGCCTTTCCCAAAATATCCTTTGATGTGGTTCGATTTTGATTCGAAAGAACGGAAATCTGCAAATAAAGAAAACCAGTATTACAATTAAAAAAAAATAATTCAACAAATTCCAACATGTCATTAAGTACGTTGTTCATACTAAAGTCTATTCAGATTTCATTTACGCCGCGTCAAAACAATTTCTCCCATCCAGCAACAGCTCACGTGACATTTTTTTGCGCTTCTATTGGTTAATCGGTCGTTAGCATAGATAAAGAATGTCGTTAGTCATTTAGACGACGCGCAAATATTTTTTGTCAGAGTCGAATTCAGTTCAATTTGGATAATTATAAACGGCGTTTTGGTAGCATTCACCGTGTTGGTTAGTTTGGACATTTTGTATGTTTGATTGATTATAATTCATTATATTATCATTATAGTTTAGATATACATATATTGTGTTATTTATTTTTTTTGTTTTTGTGGTTGTTGTTAGTTTGAACATGTTTTACTCTATTTTATGGACATTTAATTGACTATATTTTGTAATTGCTGCGTGACACTATGTCCTCCACAGATACAGCAGATGAAGTCCAAAAAAATGTTTTTACTCCTTCTAAAAAGCTACTGAAAAAGGGACATTTGGTCATCCGTACTAAAGAAATGGTTCTTAAGAGCAATCCAGTCCCTTCTGACGTCACACCGCACAAATCTCACGACCTCCCTTTAAAGTATTTGGAACCTTGTTCGCTACATAAATTTGGCAATGTTGTGTGTCGTACCCTCAAGGGTCCGATTACAATTCAGGTATAATTCGTTGGCTATCGCCGCCTACTGGGGGTTAGTGGTTTGTTAATATACGAATGTAGGAATACTATTTTTAAACCAAACATCTCAAATATTTTTTATTTATTGATAGTTATAGATGATATACAGGGTATCCCGAAATTAGACGGTCATATTTTAACAGCGTAATCTACATCCTAAAATAGTAGTAAAAGTTCATATAAACAGGTCCGAAAACTTTTCTTTTCCGAGATACAGGGTGTTAAAGGTGAAGTCCTCATACCACACTTTTGTAAATATTTTCTAAACGTTTAAAGATAATTAGGTAAAATTTGTTACAAATACTTACCTTTTTACGCTTCATTTATTGGACTAAACCCCAGTTATTGATCATCTTCTTAGGTGGGTAAATTAGGGGGAACTTAGGGTAAAATTGCCGTGTGTGTCTGTGTGTCTATATCCACCATAACTCATGAACCGATACACAGAAAAACACTAAATTTTAAACTTAAGTTTTATTTCGGCCTGACGTAAAATAATTAGATTTTGGACAAAGTCGGAACATCTGGGGGGGTACTTTATGGGAGGCCGTTTTTATATTTTATTGAATATATCTGTTATTTATGTTTGGAGAAAAAAATTATTCAAATAAAAGTTACTTCTAATATTATTATCTATAATTTTTGCTTTATGTCAAAATTTCCTGAAATGGTCCGTATTCGAGAAATTTGACAAAATGTGCAAAATTCTAAACTAAACTAAAAGTTGTTTGCGATATCGATCTCTATAATTTTTGTTTATACATAATTTTTCTAAAATGGACCGTAATGGAAAAATTGTAGGAAAATTGCTAAATTTAAATTTTTCAGTATTTTCGTTTTCAATGAATAACTATAGAAAAATGTTTCGAGGTAGATAGATGTATGTGGAAAATGTATATATTTAGTTTATCTTCTAAACATTTATAGAGGTACTGCAATAAGTTCTACAAAATAACCAGAAAAAGCCTATAACTAGATAGGAAAGTCATGTGTTGGACACATCAGATTTTTTGACTATAAAATTTGGAAAAACAATATTTTCTGTATAATAAAGCTACATTTGTTGCATCTCGCTAGGACGCGCCATTTTCAAGAGAAAAGCATGTTACCTTATTCGAAAGTGTTAACAATAATTAGTAGGTCTGTAGAATTAGAAATTTTATTTTTTTTTTAACTTTGAAAAACAGGTAACTAAAGAAATTTTAGAAAATATTTCATCTGGACTTCACTTGTAACACCCTGTATCTCGAAAACGAAACGTTTTCGGACCTATGTTTATATAAACTTTTACTCCTATTTTTAACCGACTTCATAAAAGGAGGAGGGATGTTCTCAATTCGTCGCAATATTTTTTTTATTTTTTTTAATGTATGTTCAGCGATAATTCTTTAACACGGTGTCCGATTTTAATGATTCTTTTTTTGTTAGAAAGGGGATACTTCAGGGGTGGTCCAATATAAATTTGGTCAAAATCTAATAATTGGGTCCATGACAAAATTCTCAAACTTTTCATTTTTTATGTATGTTTAGCGATAATGCTTTACCACCTTGTCCGATTCATATGATTCTTTTTTTGTTAGTAAGGGAGTACCTCAGGGATGGTTCCATATAAATTTGGTTAAGATGTGATGCACGGCATCTGCACATTTTTGAAGTCGGTTTTTTTAAATTTTTAATTTCTAATACTTGTTTTTTTTTATTTATTATAGATACAAACTAGCTACAGCATTGAATAGTTTATAAATAATTATCATATACATAAATAATTGGATAATTGCAAATAAGTAAATTTCTTTTTAGCTAAATGATTTTAGAT
This sequence comes from Psylliodes chrysocephalus, assembly GCA_927349885.1. Lineage (NCBI taxonomy): Eukaryota > Metazoa > Arthropoda > Insecta > Coleoptera > Chrysomelidae > Psylliodes > Psylliodes chrysocephalus. Next base: position 52,768,700 of record OV651820.1, read on the forward strand.
TTTAGTTATATTTAAATTAATAAAATCTTAAAATATTTATCCTTGTTTAGTTAATATCCATTATTGCAATTTAAATATATAAAGACCTATGGAATTTAGGTTTTAAATTCCACAGGAAGTGCGTTAAATATTTTAGGACCGAGGTATAAAACAGTATTAGTTTCGAAAGCAAATATAATTATTATCACAGTATAACACTGATTCGTGATTCGTATCCGTGATCCGAAAAAAAGGATTCGAATCACTTGATTCGAATCCTTTTTTTTTTTTGAAAAAGGATTCGAACATTGGATCCGTGATTCGAATCACATCTCGTGATTCGGATTCGTGATTCTAATCCATTTTTTCGAGGATTCGTCCCAGCTCTGGGTGACAGCATCTGCACGTTTTTGAATTCGGTTTTTTTTAATTTTTAATTTCTAATACTTGTAGGATGTAGATTACGCTGTTAAAATATGACCGTCTAATTTCGGGACACCCTGTATATTGGAAATTCGAAATAATAGTTATGACGTAGCGGTGTTTTTCTAATTGTAATCGGACGCTAGGTATATGGATACGGAAAGTGATGAATTGGAGATAGGTAAATTGTATTTATTGTATTAAAGGAACAACAAATATAAGTACAATTAAATAAGTATATTAATATAACAATTTTTTAAAGTCTGTATTAAAAAATTTTTTTTTCACATAGATTATTAAATTAAAAAAATAACTATTAAAACACGAAATGTTAATTTTTTCTCTTTTACAACACCAAATATACAATACTGTTGAATCAAAATTTTCTCTTGGCAGAAGGTGGTTTTTGTGACGCGACAATTATGATGCTTTGCATCTCATGAATTAAAGTTAATTCTCTTTCAATCTTAAGTTGTTCATACCCCTTATAATTATCGGACAAGAATATCTCAAAATATTTAAATTTTGGCAAAATAAATTAGGCAATAATATCTATAATATTCATATATTTTAATGTTTTAATTCCTTCGTTTCCCAAAAAAACTAAAAGGACTTTAATTTTGAAATATAATGAAAATAATCCCCAAATTTAAGCCTCTAATGTCTTGTTAATGATTTCTTAAAATTCGCCAAAATTAGTGGCTAAAACGCTTCGTTAAGTGCTATCTTCTGGTGTAAACTGGTGTAAATTATTGCAAGAAACGAATAATGACAGAGTGTACGATACGATAGTTACAAGCCCCGTTACACTGTTTTCCACTCAATTTATTAAAAAAAAATAATAATAAATTAGGGTGTTAATTTTTTTTCTCTGAAGCTATTGGCTTTGGGAAAAAAATTCAAGAATAAAAAAAAATTAAATAAATCAAGGATTTCATAAAAGTTCATCTCGAAAAAAGTTTTGATATGAAATAAAGTAAGTGTTGCTAATTTCACCCCCCTATAATGTAACAGAAATATTGAAAAAATACCCGTGGTTAGTCCTTTGCGATTACAGAATTTCAAGTTTCTAGCTTTACTGAAATTTTAGAAAAAAAAATAAAAACTCAATTTTAGTCACCACTTTTTAAGGGTGATATCTCGAAAAGGGGTGGGCTGAGGAAATTTTGTTATAGAAAAGACCCATCTTAATTTCATACGAGCACTCAGTTCCTGAATTTTGTCGCATGTATTTAGAAACACCCTGTATATTACACATTTTTTTAAGCGTGCAAAATTCTCTTTGCCCTAATTGGCACATGTCGTATTTTTCTAGGATTTACTAACTCTGGCAGCAAACAAATAAAATAGAAATTTGTCAGCTGTGCATTTTTGCCTTTCAGAATTTTTCATTTCATAAATTAACTGAAAACTAAATTAAACAAAAACCTAACAACGCCTCAACAACAAACTAAGACGATCACAATAATTCCGCACCTCTTCAAAAACAACTACCTATTTTTCGACACAGGAATTAACAAATTTAACTAAACGGCAGCTACCCTTTTAACCACGGGCTTCAAAGACTAGCAGCGTTGCCATATTCACTGGTATCATTGTTTTAATAGAATTAGTATCGGAATGAAAACTATGTTAATCTTCGGTCCTGTTTAAAATTGGTAATCTTTTTGAAAAAAAGTTATTTAGAAAATAGTTAAGATATTTGTTATAGAATGCCGGTAAAGAGCCAAAAAATTAAATTTATTAAAAAGTTGAAATTTTTGTTGTTTTTCTTTAAAAATATAAGTTTTTCGCGGTTTAGCGAAATTCTTGGTTCATTTTTACAACGATTGATTGATTGGCCTGAACCATTTTATTTTACAATTTTTTTTAACTGCCTCAAATGTAAAATTGATTTTTGGTGGAGGAGCGCCCGTCATGTTTGCTCTTAATATTTGTAAGCATTAAATTTTCTAGAACCCTGATATGTTGGTACATGATGAAAGGAGAGTTGCTGATAAAACAGGGAGATTGTTTCGTCCTACGCCACAAAAAATAAAACGGTACAGAGAAGAAAAGCAAAAAATATATTATCTTGATGAGACTTGGATTAACGCAGGCCACACCAAATCAAAAGTATGTTTCGATATGTCGGTTTTTTCATCCAGACAAGCCTTTTTGAATGAACTTTTAACTGGTTTTAAAAACCCATCAGGTATGTGCGTAAAAACAGCTCATTATATGCCATATTGGAAGTGAAGAAGGCTTTGTCACTAATGCACTTTATGTATTTGAGTTGAAAAATCCGGTGACTACCATGAAGAAATGTGTGGAGAATCGTCCAAAGAGTGGTTTTCAAACACCCTACCAAAATTAGAAGATAACTGCATTATTATTCGAGAAAGCTGGAAAAAATATCTACGTCTAAAAAAGGTGATATTTAAAAATGGCTATAAGGGAAACAATTGAATTCGACTACCAAATGCTTAAGATCCAACTTCTAAAACTTGGTAAGCAACATAAACATTATGATAGGTATGTAATAGATGAAATGGCTAAGCAGCAAAACAACATAATACTTCACATGTCTCCGTATCATTGTGAACTTAACCCTATTGAATTAATCTAGGTTGACGTTAAACAATACGTAGCAGATAAAAACTCAACATTTAAATCTAGAGACATTAAAATTCTTTTTGAAGAAGTAATATTATTAATTTCTCCAGAAAAATGGAAAAAGTGTATTGACCATGTTCGCCAAAAAGTTGAAGTAAAAATGTGGGAGTTGGATAATATTATAGAGGTTCAGGTAGAACCACTTGTAATTTTGATTAATGAAGATAGCCCTTCAAGTCTAACTAATTTATCCGATTCAGAATAGTGCTAAGTCAAGTAAGGAAGATTGCTATAATACAGGGTACAAGTTGTCTAATCTAAATACTAGTAGAACAAAAACAATAAAGAACAAAAGTTATCAAAAATACAAAAGGTTTCTTTTTAAGATGCACAATTTTAAATCAAATACCAAATTCAAATACCTCTTATATTTAAAGTTGTTTTAATGCTTTTAGTAGATATATATTAGCTATTAAAGAATTTGCAATTATTTGGACACCCTGTACAATATAATTTTATAATATGATTGTTTTAATGCTCTGTATCACAGTAGACATATATAATGAACTAAATATAATGCAACCATTTCTTTTAAAGTGAAATACATTTATTAATTTGTATTGCAGGTTAACGCAGTTTATGTCGCTCACCTATCTTCGTCCAGAAATGTCACTAAAGTCTGGGAGACCGTGTATGGCATTTATTTTATAGTTTTACTTTACAAAATATGTTTTTATCGTAATAAAAAAATAATTTCACAATTACACTCTTATTTTAATTTTTGCAAGACAGAAAAGTAAAATACGGTCCTGCTCAATTTTAGCGTCCACCTGCTTCTGTTTACATCAGGCGTAAATTAAATTTGAATAGACTTTATATAATTATTGTCATATTTCAACTATTAAGTATACACTGACTTGGACCATCGTACGATAATTTTAATGTTGGCATCGGCGATTTAGTTGGCGATAATTAGTTAAAATAAAAATGAGTCGACTTCTAATGAAGATAAAATTGAATAGGATCCTTTGATCCTTCGACTGCCAAATATTTGCTCTCTAAACAAAAATAAAATCTGTGTTTTACGAGGCCTTTATAAGGAGATATAAATCAAACGTTTAAAAAATTATTTTTTTTATTTCCATAAAATATAAATTAATTAATACATTTACTTTTTCATGGTACTAAAAAATAATATTTAAAATATGAAATTCTAGCAACATAAAAGGAATTAATCAACACATCGAATATTTTAAAACTGATTTTCAAAAATTAAATTAAACCAAAGGTAGAAATGTAAAGACTGATTAGATTTTTTTAATTTATTAAAAACTTACCGCTATTGCAGTCTAGGCACTTGTTTTCATTAGAAATTAATGGTAGTGAAAGTGACTTCAGATACGGCAAATGCCATTTTCTAAATAAATTTCCTCACTACGCGAAACCTCACTCTCTTAGTAATGTTGCGTGCGTCGATAATTTTAATACAAATCAATCTGTTTATACGGGATGGCACCCATTAAAAATAACATTTTTAAAACATGATTTTTACAATGTTACAGTATTACTATTAAGATATTTTTAGTAATTACTGATAATAGACAATTAGAAGTTAGAAGGTAAAAAAAAAATTAAAAAAATATTGTTATTATTAAAATTTTTATTATAAATTAAAGATTGCTAAAAAAATTACATTAAAAGATGGCCAGTGAAAATAAAAAGTTTATCAAAAATAATAAAATAAAACAAATAACACAATATGGCGACAGAAGCACCGTAAACCAAGAAGAAATATTATTGTTTTACAAGTTTACGAATATGCTGAATTTTGCTCTTTACTTGGGCGACGCTTCTTTGCGATTTTAAAAATTTATCTGCGAAAACTTTGAGTTCTTTCCCTGACGGATACAAAGATTCATTTGACATGATATGTTTACTGAAGTGTTCCTTCAGTAAATTGACTTCTGTTGACGACCATGGTCGTCTTCGACTTGGTTCATTTTTCTTGGTATTGTTAAATTTTTCTTTACCAGCCGAATGAGAACTGTCTGAATCTGATAAATCTGACAATGGACGCTTGCGGCGGCGTTGATGTGGTATAGGTATCTCCTTTTCTGGTTCGGTATCTGATAGAAATAAGTCCCTTTCTGGTAGAGGTTGACCTAAAATAGTGGTAATGAGTATATTATAATGGGAGTTACTGTAAATCAGGGATTCCCAAAATGGTCTATACCGATCCCTTGAGGTAGAAATCGGTTTTCCAGGGGGTCGACATAAACGAAAACTGATTTTGATTTTGGTATATATTTTTCTCTAAAAGAGTAAAATGTATTATATTTAAATAATTTTTGTTTCTGATTTTCTTGTTTGATGTGAAGAAGTTCGACAACAGATAAAACTAAACCTTTCGATCAAAATCAGTGTCAAATGCCTCACTATGCGCTGTCCCCAGCCTCCTCTACTTCTAAATTGTAAAGTAGACAAAAAAGTAGAAATATAATTTCTCCTTAGATCTTTTTTAATGACATTACAACTCACCACTAATCGCAACCAAAGACACTTGTGGTTGGTTCAACGATATGATGTTAAAATGAAAATCTAGTACAGATTTGACATTGACTGACCAAAAAAACTCCCACTTCGCGAAATTTCCCTTTCTCAGGATACGGAGATAATGAAATTTTAAATTATTTTAATACCAATTTTATACAGGATGTCACACATTCAAAATAAAATTCTAAAAGAATTTTAAAATGATACAATAATCGTACAGTGGCACAAACAATTTATATTGCACAGAGTGTTCAAAAATTTAAAATCACCCTAAATCAAATATTTTTTATATATACCTCATAAAAAGTTAGGATAGGGGCATATAAGCCGTTTTTCTCAATGTTCATCTGTCTGGCTTCTACAGCCACCTAAATAATTCAGTATTAGTTTCGTGCTGACACCTAAATGATTGAAATAGTGCATAAGACATTTCTTAAAAATTATTTCGTTTTTGAAATAAACAGAAACGTATTTAATATTTTCCTTTGTTAGTTACTTACTACTATTATGTTCGCCATGTATATTTTCCAGTTCAACTTTTGGAAATTTATAGGGTAAAGTCCGGTGAGATGGCAATTCGGGAGAGATAGCCAGAAGCTTTTTATTAATGAGATGTTAGATGGCGCTGTCTGTTCGCTCAGGCAATAAACATTGAAGTCTGATCACGCGTAGTGTGATTTTATCTGTGTCAAGATAATAATAAAGCATTCAGTGAATAAACATTTTGTGTAGTGGTATAATTTTTATAATTGAATACTACATGTTCCTGTGAATTTATGGGTAGAAATGTATTACTTGTTTCTACAAATGATGTTTATTTAGAAATCTTAACCTCTAAAAACAGTAAAAAGTATTCAGTGGGTGGCTAGTCGTAGTGGCCATCTATCCCTACGAGTAGGTACAGATGGCCATCAAACGGTAGGGATAGATAGTCATCTCTGTTTTGTTACAAGTGAACAATTTACTGCTGAAAAATGCCAACAGAGTATAAGAGACAAAACTCAAATCGTGGAAACTATTCGGAGGAAAATCTGAGGCGAGATTGAAGCTGTTAAAAGCGGTTCTTCTGTAAATGAAGATTCAAAAAATTATGGCATTGCGAGAAAAACCCTTGAAAGGAAGATAAAACATAATGTGTCCATAACTGGTAAAATGGGACCGGACAGCATGTTGGGGGACGTCAATAAAAACAAATTAGTGCTGCATATTGAGAAGGCACAAAAATATGGTACCAGATGTTCGGAAACTTGCCTATAATTTCGCTGAAAGTCTACAAATTAATCATAAGTTTAATAAAGAAAAAGGAATTGCTGGTTTTGATTGGTTCAGGTCCTTCTTCAGAAAATATTCCGATTTGTCTATTCGTAAAGCTGAGGGTGAGTCCTTAGGACAAGGCGAGGGCATGAACCGTGTAGACATAGGTAATTATTTTAAATTTTTGCAAACTACATTGAAAGAAAATGAGCTCCTTAATAAACCTGGGTCCATCTGTAATGTCGACAAAACAGATCTTCAATTAGACAATTGACCTGATCATGTTTTAGCCGCAAATGGAGCAAAAGACATTACAGTGACATCAAGGGAAAAGGGTGAGACAATTTCATGAATAGCCTACTGTAATGCCGCCAATATGTGTATTTAAGGGCAAAAACCTAAAGATCGAATGATTCAATGCCACCAGGTGCAAATATTCTCATGTCTCAGAAATCAGTCTACGTAACATCAACAATATTTTTAAATTGGTTTACAAATCATTTGCTACGACGTAAAAATGAAGGAAAGACTTTGTTAATTCTGGACGGTCATTCATCTCATTGTTATTGTGTTAAATTACTAAAAACAGTTGAAGCAAATGATGTTATTTTGTTGTGCCTGCCTCCGCATACCACCCCTTATTTGCAACCATTAGTTGGGCTATTTTAAGTCATTAAAAACCTTCTACTAACAGGCTTGCAGAGAATGGATGCAGGGTCATCCCGGAAGAAAGCTAGGGCGACTCCAGTTTGGTGAATTCCTAGCGAAAAGCTGGGGAAAGTCAGCGACCCCTGGAAATGCAATGGTTGGCTTCAGAGCCACTGGAATATTTCCCTGGAATCCTAATTTCATATCCAACCATGCTTATACAGGGTGTTTCAGAACTATGGAACCAAACTTCTAGGAGTTATTCAGTGCAACAATAGAAAACATTTGAGTATAGGGACCCATGTCTTGAAAAGTGTCACTACGGCCCTAAGACGCGTTAAAATTTAGAAAGACGATGAATTGCCTAAATAGGATTTAATGCATTTAATTTTTGCCTTTTGTACATGATATCATCATAACAATTGTTCAAAATGTCAATGTTTAAAAATTTTATAGCTGATGATTTTAAACAATTTACCGGCGCTTGTGTGTTATCTTTAAAAACAACAACAGATATTGTTTTTGTAGCTGCATTTCATATCGCCTTAGTCGTGCTATCGTATTTGTGAAGTTTGCAAGAATTTAACAAAAATTAATTGTTGCTAATGGAAAACTTTACCAATCAAGAATTAACGGATATGCATTTGGCATACGGAGCAACAAGCTGCAATGCACGAGCAGCAGCGCGGTTGTATCAAGAACGTTATCCCGAACGACAGCATCCGGGATACAAAAAGTTTATTGTTATTCATCGGCGGCTCTCCGAGACAGGCATGTTTAAAACCAACGTGCATGATACTGGTGTTACTAAAACCGTAAGAACGGTCGAATTTGAAGACGAGGTTCTTCAGTGAGTTGCCGACGAACCATCAAGTAGCACATGTCAAATTGCTAAGGATATGAATACGAGTAACGCTTCCGTGTGGCGGGTGCTACCCGACCAACAACTTTATCCTTACCACTTCCAGAAAGTCCAAGGATTGACTGCAGCCGATTATCATCCTAGAGTTCAATTTTGTCAATGGCTTCTTCATCAAATCGCTGCACAACCAAATTTTTTACGCTATGTTTTATGGACCGATGAAGCCTTTTTCACAAGAGACGGTATTTTTAGTAGGAATAGCCATGTTTGGAACGAAGAAAATCCCCATGCAATTTTTCCTAGAAAACATCAGCAACGTTGATCTGTCAACGTATGGGCAGGCATTGTTGATGATTATTTGATTGGGCCATACCTTCTACCGGAACGGTTAACAGGACATATTTATCGGCGTTTCTTGGAGGAAGTTCTTCCTGAACTTCTTGAAAATGTTCCAATAAACGTTCGACAGGAAATGTGGTTTCAGCATAATGGAGCGCCGGCTTACTTTGCTGTACAAGTACGTGAGGATTTGGCTCAGCGGTTTGGGCACCGTTGGATTGCCAGAGGTGGAGCAGTTTCTTGGTCTCCTAAGTCACCCGATTTAACGTCGCTAGATTTTTTCCTGTGGGGACATATAAAGTCTTTGGTCTACGAAACTTCAGTAGAAACAGAGCAAGACTTAATTGGACGAATTACAGCAGCATTTGAATTAATTCAAAACGAGCATCAAATTTTTAGTCAAGTCCGCCGAAATCATGTGCGACGTTTAAATCGTGTATTCAGGTTGCAGGAAGACATTTTGAAAAATTGTTGTGATATCATTTACAAAAGACAAAAATTAAATGCATTAAATCCTATTTAGGCAATTCATCGTCTTTCTAAATTTTAACGCGTTTTAGGGCCATAGTGCCACTTTTCCGGACATGGGTCCCTATACTCAAATGTTTTTTACTGTTGCACTGAATAACCCCTAAAAGTTTGATCCCATAGTTCTGAAACAACCTGTACAGTTTCTGATCAAATAATAAACACCGAAACACAAGAAGACATGAGAACACTCCCACTAGTAAGGAACATTCAAAATACAAACCTTACAGCAAAGAACGTTGAACCGACACAAGTAACCACCCAATCACCCGAAAGTCAAATTACGAATACTCTGATGGACCCAATACTGTAGCCATGCATATACAGAACCTCCAGTGGAAGTTATCTGTGTTCTAGATTTGACACCTGGGACACTTTTAGACCAGATTAACCCCACACCCAAACTAGTAGTCTCTGCAAACAAAACGAGCAAAAACCGTTATTACTCTATTAACCTCCCCTGAACACTTTGCGACTGTAATAAATAGAACCGCAAAGAAAATCAAACAAACAAAAACGAACATTCAGGAGAAGAAAAAAGCAGAAAAAGCAATTTGCCGAAAAAGAAAACGCTCACCTTCGCCAAGTTCTGATGAGGACAATGAAGAAGTCCAATTTCAGGAAGACAGTGACACCCTGTCAGTTGTAACGAAGTCAATTTTTCCTCAATCGGTTTATATTACTTTTTCATTTTTAATACAAATAAGCGCACTCGAGCCGTTTGCCTTTGGCGTTCGAATCAGCTGCACGCTGACGATCGACATATTGTTGCGCGGTAGTACTTCGAAGAGTGGGAATTATTCTCGCTTTGATCGCGAATTAAAAGATTTTGGCGAGACACTTGATTTTCAGCAGTTCAGAGTAATAGCCGCTTTCTCAACTAAGTCCGCCGCCGATAAATTTTTTGTGTTTATAAATCAGTTAGGATTAGAATTTATTTCTTGGCAAATATAATACCGTTTCTTTAAAGGGAATAGAATTTAATTTAAATAATAAATGATAGGATTTAGTTCTTTAATATTGTAATACCGGTGATTTAAACTTTTGATCGTTAGTCTGTACTAAGAAATATTTTTTTTTCTTTTTGTTAGATTAAATCGGGAATGAAATTTGATTTTATTAATAAATACTTTTGTTGTAACTAAGTTGGGAATATTTATAAACGGAGTTTTCGAGAAGACGTTTTCCCTCTTTTAATAGTTTGTTTATTCTTTTACCGTAAATTTAAATAATCTTAAATAGCATCCTGTCCCTGTCTGAACGGGCTCGTGATGACGATCAGTTCATTCTTGGAGTAGGTGCTATCCGCGTTATTTTTTTTTTAGTTAATGTGTAAACCGCTAATTTAAAGAATCTTAACTAGTATCCTGTCCCTGTCTGAACGGGCTCGTGATGACGATCAGTTCATTCTTGGAGTAGAATCTATCCGCGTTAGTAGTTTTCTTCCATCCGATAATAGTTTTGTTTTCTCTTTCACCGTCAATTTAAATAACTTTAAATAGTATCCTGTCCCTGTCTGAACGGGCTCGTGATGACGATCTGTTCATTCTTGGATTAGGTGCTATCCGTGTTTGTTTTCTTTTTCCCTTTGTATTCTTTATTTTTTCGTGCAAATTGCAAATTAAAAAGAAATCTTAAATAGCTTCATTACCCTGTCTGAGCGGGCTCGTGATGACGATCAGCTCATTCTGGGATAATAGGCTACCCCGGGTATAAATTAATTTTTTTCCCTTTCCGTATAATTACTATAAGTAGTTCTTTCGCGTTCCTGTCTCCTCGCACTCTCTATGACCATTTAGATAATTCTTCCTTACCGAAATAGTAAAATACCTACATTTTAGTTTAATTCCCGATACAACAGTTAAATAGTTAATTTATGCTACGGCCGCTCTTAGGATTTTTCCTTACCGAAATGGGAAATTATGTCTTAGTTTAATTACCGACTAAATTGCCAAGTTAATATTTTTTTCTGCGACCGAAACATTCATTTTATTTTAATTCAATTTTGACGTCTGATTGAGACTAGTCGGGATTTAATACCGTCCGTTTTGTTTTTTATTTTTTTGTTCAGGGTTATATTGACTATCACCACAACTAGGATGGGCGTTGAAATGTATAATTTCTTTCTTTTTTTATGTTGTAAATAGTTTAAAACAATATATGTGTCAATGTTAACTTGCCGTATTACTGGTTACTAATTCCATACTTTATTTCCCCCTTGTATTTTAGCTAGTGATAAGTTCTGTACCAGGCCAAGCGACGATTAAATCCCGTTACTTGTGGCCTACTATTACCTGTGTCTAAGTGACCTTTGACCCCTGGAATTTTTCATCTCCATCTGTAGCTGCCCGAGTACTTTCGACACAGTTTCGAAAGTTTGTGGAGTAAACCATCACAAAAAATCTGGCGCTCGAGCACCGCTCGTAACCAGCGCCATTCGTAAGGAACCGTTTTCTCAGTGGCGAGAAAATCCCTTACACAGTGATCGATGAGACCTAATGTATGGGATGTGGAGAAAGTTACAACCTCACCCGAAAAAAGGAAGATTGGTTGCAGTGTATAGCATGCCAGATGTGGTTTCATGAAAATTGTTCTTCTTTTATGAACACTTGCCAAAATTGTGGTAAAAGTGCGTTTAAAAAGAAGTAAAATAGCTATATAAGTCATAATGTATTTTGTTATTAGAAAGTTTAATTTTACGTTTCACTATTTTACTGTCAATAATATTTTGTGGCCATCTCTCTTCCCTTATTACATTGACCAACTCATCCAACTGAATGGGGATTTATTTACCTGTTGTCACAAAAGTTGAATAGCTACTAGAAGAATATAATGTAAGCTTTACAGCCAACGACTTACCAAAATGGTGGCCATCTCACCCGACTTTACCCTACCTAATTTTTATCACAAATTAGTTCTGCAAATTAAAAAAAATATATAAGCTTATACTAACCAAGAATAAGGTTTTTGATTTCAGTTAAGAGACGAGCACATTCTCTTATTTTATTTCGGGCTAAAGTTGCTCTCTGTTTTAAATCTTTATTGGTTAGCAACAATTGCACGTCATGTTCGATAATTGTTGGATCGCTGTCAACAGTTTTGTCAATATCGTCCAACCTAGAGTAAATATAAGTATAGAGAATTCTGAAAAATATTAGTAAATTAATATACCGACCTCAATTTGTTTAGCAGTTCCTTTTTCATAGGGTCCTTTTTAATTAGTTCCTGGTAAGACGTTTCTAAAGATAATAAAAAACTGTCCACCTTTGGATTTGGGTTATTATCTGTTATTAGACAATTTTTATAATGTCTAACTAAATTAGTTTTTCTAAAATACCCTTTGCATTTTACACAGATACTATAATTTGCATCATTGACCTTGTTCTTAAATGTTCTCATGCATTTCTTAGGAATAAATGTACTATTCCGTGTTTTTAATTGGAAATTTCCCTTATTCCTTATAACCATTATTATAAGTCTCTTCTCTTTCTCACCTATTAAAATAAAAGAAATAAACTGCTTTTTTAACTACATAAAAAGACAAAAAGCCGGTTGAAAGAACGATTGTTAAAATCTTTCGTTAGCTAATGATCCCATAACTTTATTAACTCCCTAAATTATCTTCTAAATGGTAATTTTGGTAACGGCGCTTTTACAAAAGACAGTATGAAGCACATACTTTGATTACTATACAAGGCAAGAGAGAGGTCGACACGCCCAACATAGGGCGCGGCCATTTTGAACCCTGTGACACAGTTTACAGCTAAAGAATCAGATCGCTCACTCTGCGTCGGCACTTTGGATCTCAATGTTTCAGTTTATACACTATGCAACTCGGATAATACAATATATGACAACCGCCTATAATAAAACAGCAGTCTTCTGCGTATCCTGAATTTGTATCCCTGGAGTGGATGTTATTTTGGAACTTTCAACTGGTCCGAGTGAGCTAACTGATTCTTTAGCAATAAACTGTGACTTCAAAAATAATATTCACTAACACTGACAGCAGAAAGCAAAATATCAGGTGCGTTTTAATCATCCGCTTCTGCTTCCGGAATTGTCGGTTTAGTCGTTTTAACCTGTCAAATTAAAACAAGAAAACCGACAATTCCGAAGCAGAAGCGGATAATTAAAACGCACCTATTAAAAATATTGCGCCAAGATGTAGACAACACGTAATAAGGGTTCAAAATGACGGAGTTTTCTATCTCCTTTTAAAAGGCACTCAGAAAGCTGCGCAGTGCGACCATTCTCCGTATAGTAAAAGACAACCAAAGTATGTGGTATGAAGTAAAGTATGACAATATTCGACCCATTTAATAGAACACACTGCAGGTGAACACGAACGATAAGTTTTCACAATTAACTCAAAATTTGTCATAAGGAATGTCGCTTCGCGTTACAATACCTGCTTAGAAAGTCAAAAGTGCCAAGAGCCGAGACTAGACTTTAAACATAATAATTGTTTACAAAATATATTTATATTCGAAAGTAAGCAATGATACCGAATTTTAAGATTTAACACTGTGAAAAAAATGAAAAACCCTGTATATATTTGCAGTCTAAGAAGTTTAGACGTTTGATAGAAACTATATTTTATTGTTAAATTCTTTTCGTCATACTGTACTATTATCTTACCATAATATGAGCGAAATTGATATCGAAAAGGTGCATTTAACGGCCGCCGGCCGTTAAATAAAATAACGGCCGCGCACCACCTACAACAATCACAACAATCTAAAGTTGCCTAGCAACCACATCAATATACTATACAAACATTGTAAGTTTGACAGTACTGTTTCTTGTTGAGTGATTATAGAGCGGAAAAGATCAAAGATGGAAGAAATTTTCGAAAACGATATTCCCTCCTATGTACTGGAAGAAGCAGCTGCGGCAACCAAAAATTTATTTCCGAGTACAACCCAACAAAGATATCAGCAGGAATACGACAACTTCGTGAAGTGGCGTCAGAATAAAAACATACATAGTGTAAGTGAAGAAGTACTGCTAGCTTATGCAAAAGAAATGTCTGAAACGTATTCTCCTACATCACTTGCGTTAAGAATACACGAAAACATTGACATATCAGGGTAAATTACTATACTATCCGCCAACATTGAACTAACTATATACTCATCGAAATTATGTTTGTTTGTAGATTCGGTAAACTATTCTTGTTCCTGAGGCGCAAAAATGAAGGTTATACCCCAAAGAAAGCCAAGGTTCTATCGGAAAATTATATACTTAAATTTTTGCTGGACGCGGATGATCATACCTGGCTACTGGAAAAGGTTGTGTTAGTGCTCGGTATTCTAGGAGCTTGCAGGAGAAGTGAACTTACGTCTCTCACCATTAACAGTTTCGAAGATACAGAGAAAAACATCCTCGTATCACTAAAAAATACTAAGAATAAAAAAGACAGAAATTTTCCTATCCCAAAAACAGGACTTCCATTTGATGCATATGGTTTATACAAGAAATACAGTAATCTGCGTCCTCCTAGTTTCAAAAATCAGAGATTTTTCGTTGGTTATAGGAATGGCAAATGTGTGCAGCAAGTCGTCGGCATACATACCATCGGAAGCGTTCCTAAGAAAATTGCCACCTTTTTAAAACTTGAAAATCCCGAACTTTATACAGGACATTCATTTCGTAGAACATCAGCAACTATGCTCGTAGAAAATGGTGGTGACTTTCTGTCATTAAAAGAACTGGGAGGATGGGAATCATCAACGGTGGCGGAAACTTACATAGAAAAATCGGTTTCTAAAAGAATGAAAATAACAAAACAACTTTTTCCAAATAATCCGGAGAATATTTCATCTTCAAGTACTGCAAATAGTTCACGTTCTTCAGAAACATCTTCCTCTGTAAAATCTAAATATCCTTTGGACGGGTTGCAGATTTCAAATAACACCAATTGCGAATTCAATTTCCACATCCATTACAATAAGGAATAAATTGTTTTATTCCGTACCTATCTTTTAAGAGTTACGTTTAATAAAATTTGTTCTTAAATTAGGTGTTTTGTTTTTGTAGCAGTATGACGAAAAATCTTGAACGAAACACGGCCGATAACAGCAAATAACGGCCGTTATTTGCTATTTATCGGCCTTATAACGTTAATAACTATAATATTGGAACTACCTCGGAATATTTTATATAGGTATATTTATCTAGTATGCTATGATAAAATTATTTCACAATAAATGTAGGTACATCTATCTGTCATTGATTTTTATAATAAATGTCATTTGTGGTTTTTTATAATACGTGCTATTAAATTGTTTAATTTAAAATTGTAGTGTTTCAACTAAATATTGTTGCAAATATGGCATTTGCAAATAGAATAAATTGTTATGTTTGTAATAGAAACTTTCAAGTTCGACTTACGACGCGTTTAAACGAAGACAATAATATAGATTTTCTAAATATGGCTACTTATAGAAGACAAGCTGCCGGATTTCCTGCTGTCGAAAATCTAGAAGAAGTAAGATCATGTTTAAATTGTTTTCATGGAATTGCAGAGGACCTAAAACATATTGAAAACAATCCAAATTGCCTTAGACGTTTTAACACCCCATTCAGTACGTGGTTGCATAGTATGCAATGTGCAAGGTAATGTAAGAAAAATATCGGCAAAATGTAGAGCAAATATTTTTCTAGTATCTAATATTTATGTACCTGAACATTTGAAAATATGTGAAATTCATTTAGATCATTCAGGTATCCTAATGCTTAATTGGCTTGCCTTTTGTTAATAGGCCTTATATTCTAACTAAGATTCAGTCATTTTTGTCCAGTTTAAGAACTGCTGCTAATTCAAATATTCATGTAACAAATTGGGAAGACATAGGTACTTTTAGTTTAGAGGAATTTAAATATTTAACGTCAATTTTCTAAAGAAAATTTTCAAGAACTGTATGAGTTGTG
Organism: Psylliodes chrysocephalus; assembly: GCA_927349885.1. Classification (NCBI taxonomy): domain Eukaryota; kingdom Metazoa; phylum Arthropoda; class Insecta; order Coleoptera; family Chrysomelidae; genus Psylliodes; species Psylliodes chrysocephalus. Next base: position 52,784,817 of record OV651820.1, read on the forward strand.
TGAACCAATTGATCAATATGGTAACAGGCGAAATATTGGACAAAATGATTTACTTGCTTTTCTTGTTAAGCTAAGGCATGGATTATCAGATGAATTTATAAAATTACTTTTTAATTATTCTTCGAGACAAGTCACTAGTTTAATAATGTCTAATGTCCGTCTGTCTTTGCTGCAAAGATTTGTGCCTAACAATATTGGATTCAGATTAATAACCAGAGACAATTATATAATAAATCATATACCTCAATTTGTAAACAAGCTTTATAACCCTACACCAGATGATCCAAAGGCTATAATTTATGTAGACTGTACATATAACTCCATTGAAAGGAGCAGCAATTTTAGAATATTACGTCATTCCTATTGCTCTTTTAAGAAGGAACATTTAGTTAAGCCAGAAATTATAGTAGGTCCTGATGGATACATTTTATCAGTCAATGGTCCCTATTTTTGTGATGCACGAAACAATGATGCAGCAATTTTACGGCACGATTTAGAGAATGACGTTAATGGAATGAGAAACTGGTTTGAAGAGGGAGATATAGTAATAGTAGATAGAGGCTACAGAGATGCCATTCCTACATTTGAAGAATTAGGTCTCATTTCTTATATGCCACCTTTGCTTCGTCGCAACCAACGTCAATTATCTACTAGTGAAGCTAATAGAGCAAGACTCATAACCAAAACGCGTTGGGTTGTAGAAGCTAGAAATGGACATTTTAAGTCTATTTTCAAGTTTTTTAATGGACTGATATCCACGACTCATGCTGCCAACTTACGTGACTTTTATCAAATTGCAGGTGCATTAATAAATTAAGTATAATTCTCTAATAAATATACCAGAAACAGTTGAGATAGCAACTGAAATGTTAAATAAACTGGATGATGTAAATATTGTCCAAGCACGCGTTGAAGCCCAAAATCTAGCATTTAGAGATGGTCGCTGAAATAGGCTAAACCATATGCATGTTCCCGAATTTCCTCGGTTAGATATCGATGATCTAAAACACCTCGTTGGTCCCTACCATATATATTTAAGTCCATCATATATACAAGACAAATTACAAAGAGAGGAACTTAATGTTTTAGAAATTGATGAGTTAAGAGAAGAACCTAATTTGTTACGTTTTAGAATCTACTCTAGATTTAGAAATGCCACTAAATATATGTTGTGGTTGGCATACGAGGAGCCACTTAATCAAGACAATCCTCCAGTTTTTTACCATTACTGCACATGTCCATCCGGTACGAGAACTTTAAGTACTTGCGCACATATTGCAACAATTTTATGGTTTTTTGGATAGGCTAGACACCACAATAATATTAAATTTCCACAAACACGTCTTCTTAATTGTGTAGACGATGCAGTGCACCGATTGCTACTAGAAAATATCGATCTCGGTCCCATAATAGAAGAGAATAATTAAACTGCAACGATCATTAAACATTCTACTTTTAATAACTTAATGTACCTGTAATTTGGACTTCTCAATTTTAATACCTTAATTTACTCTTTATTTGGACACCTTCATTAATTTAATATATGCTTGTTATTGTCGCACATAATGACCTTATAAAGTACCTACAGTTTTTGTCCATAACTTCAATAATGGCAATGAACATAATATAATGATTCTACAAAACTATCAGTGGAATAGGCCTAAAGGGGATACCACTTAAAACAAAACGCGCCCATGGCTCTACCTCACGGGTGGTGTGGAAATGAGCTTAAAATCTGAAATATCGGTTCAATAAAAAATTAAAATATGTAAATGCTCTACAGTTTTCTAGTAAGTCCGTTCTGCATCTATCGTCATATTGAATGACCCTGTATGAGGTTTTGTGCATCATACGTAAAACCTCCAAAACCTAATTTAAAAACGATTTATTAAAAAAAAAAAAATAGCTAACCAATTTCTATTGTTTGGCAGCTTTTATTTTGATTTGTTCATTTTGACCTTTTACAAGCTCAAGTGAGATCACCCTGTAAGTATGATTCTTTTATTTTGTCTCCAAATAATGCAAAGGTACAATATAATCCAACACAGTGTGTAAAAATATTTAGTTTACGGTATTTCTCTTATTTCGTGATTATTATTTATTACTAAAAATTGATATTTTATAGACTAAACGTTTAATTTTTTCGAAAACTAGCTATAGGATCTAATTTTACCAATAAGAATTTTGAACGAGGACATCGAGATCTACACTATATCTAATATTGAGAAATATTGACGGTGATTTTTTTTAATGACATTTCATGCTATTTTTGTATTGTAAAAATACATACTTTTTCCAAAACAGGTCTGTAAAAGCATGAATCACCCTGTAAGTATTAGTATTTTAATTTTGCTTATTAGCTATGTATATTCTCTACATATATCAGTCAGTAACTTCCAAAAATATTTAAAAGGGGGTTTTTGGTGTCCATTTTAAAGAAGTCGGGATTTTCAACTTCAACGCCCTGTATGTCAAAATCTAGCCATAGGATAGGATTGGGTCCATGGAGACTTTTAATCAGGACATCAAGGACTATAACATATAAAAAATTCAGACAATTTGACGGTGCTCCCGTTTGCATAAGAAAAGTGCGGGGTCCTTGCAAAGATTTTATGTATTTTATTTTACCGTGTTCTGTAACCTTAGACAGAACCTTTCATAGGCGCCACCTCTCGGAAAACATAAAGGTTCTTTTCTCACCTTAGGATGGATTGAAGCTTACGTTTAAAATTTGGTGTTTTTCTCTTTATCCTTTTTTGATTTATATTCAAAATTCGAAATTTGCACTTTTCCTCAAATATTTCGAATTAGGTCCATTTTAGGGAAATCATGTATAGAAACAAAATAATAGAGAATGACATCATAAGCAACTTTTATCATGATTTCTATACTTTCCTTATCTGTACACAGAAAGGAAATTAAAAAATGGCCATGACCGTATTTTCCTAGGCAACCTATTTGCGGTATATTTAAATACATATTTTATTTAATAAAAAAAACTTTTATCCATTAAACAGATGGGTGAAGGTCGACATTACTTACGGATCCCGGACTAGTACCTGTTATTACTGTGGAGCACAAAATCACAATTTATTCTTGGTTGGAGTGTGGGTTTGTGGGACATGTATAATGTGTGGAGTCTAAATTTTGGATTCTGGAATTCATGGATCGGCTGGATTAGGCTCAGGATATAAACTCCAAATATGGATCTGCCTTTTCACCTACTCATTTTATCTCAAGACTTCAGGTAAATACCATTCATCAAGTTCACTTTTTGGGTCTCTCTTCATTTGTTTTTAAATTTTTAGACTACATGTTTCTTTGGCAAGCGATTACACCCGAAAAGCCTCGTTTTACCGGCGAAATTGGATTTATAGAAACGCAATTTCATGGCTAACTAGATGAAATTTTCGATTCATTTTAAATTTATTAGAGTTTATAGGATTATGTGCCTTCTTTTTGTGATCATTTTAATACAAATTCTATGTTGATCGGTGAAATTTTATTTTAAAACACATTTGGGCCATAACGATTCTGTTCAGTAAACACTTGGAGAGGCACTTTTCGTAGTCCTATTTAAATATGGGTGAGCAATCTCTATAACGATATATATCATTGGTCATATTGCAAAAATCGAGTCGCGTTGCCAGATTTATCACATTTAATAGCTATCAAGGATCGGAATGCTATTTTAATAAATCAATAGTTTTAATTAGTCTATAAATATTTAACAATCGTTCTTGCAACCAGCTGAAAAAATTCTAACAGAGAAATAACTTTTTCTTTCATAAGAAATATATATTTTTTATTTTGATTAAGAAGTAATAACTGCAGTAAGACTGCACTAGGTACGGTCTTCTATAAAACGGTCTTGATAATGATATCGAGATATTAAAAAAATATATTACACAATCGGAATAAACCTAATTTTAAATCCAAAATATCGAGAAAAAGTTAATTCCATTTATTTCTAAAGGTAATTTTATTATCTTAGTAAAAGGACTGGAACCGATGAAGTTGGTATTTTAAGAATTTTCTTTCACTAACCCAACAAGATATACATTGTTACATCCGACTATACCCACAAAATATTGGCACAAGCAGTTTAATATTCCTCGCAGATTTATCACAACAATAATTAGACTTAAATTTGGACACGCATGTTATCCCCAACATCTTTCTCGTATAAATGTTATACCTAGTGACAACTGTGAACACTGTGGAGTTATAGGTGATTTAGATCACATTTTCTTTGAATGCACAACGCATCAGAATCTGTCAAATGAATTATATAAAAAACTGTGCAACGTAAATATAACTGCTCCGTTTAATGTATTATCAATTTTGGCTTCATCTAAAAAAGAAAATTTTGATTGTTTGATAGAATTTCTGTCTAAAGCAGATATAAGATTGTAGTAGATTTGTTACCTTTGTTTTTGATATATCCTAATTACCTTTGTTATATTACCCTACCCACTCCGTGGCCTATTTCTAGTGTGTCTTGAAAAAAAATGTCCTGATGGGTCCCTGGACGAGAAACGAGTGTCCTTGTTTATTTCCTTTGAAAAGTATTGTCTTTTTAATTTTTGTTTGACGTGATAGGTTGGTTTTGTTGCGGTAGATTAGTTTTGTTGCGACAGATTGATTTTGTTCCGATAGATTATTTTTGTTGCCATGGTTGTTTACCATTTATTTTGTATTGTGATATTTATAATATATTATTTATATTCATTAAGTGACTGGCTGAATGACAAAAGTCCAAGCCAAAAAAAAAAAAAAATACAAAGGACATTTTTATACTTACTTTGAGCATTTAATAAACTCTGTACAATTCCTTTTTTCTTGTGTCGTTGCTGTATATGTCTTGAAAAGTGTTTAGATACAACAAATTGTTCACAAAATATACAAAAAGTATTTTTGTACTTTTTCTTGTAATTAACAGTACATGTTTGTAAATTGGTTTTTCCTTGAACTATGTCTGTCTCAGATTCTTCTGGTAATTCCCAATCAGGATCACTATCGTTGAATTTATCTGATTTTCCGGATTCGTTGCTTAAATCTAAGAAATTTTTGACTTTTATTTCAGAAAAATAAAAAATATATAGGTAAAAATATTACCATTTTTTGATGTCTTTTACATCCGCAATTTTTAAATTTTCGTTGGCTGAACCACGTCGAATTTTGATTTCTACAATGTACATTTTTGTATGAATAGTTTACCACTAATTTCAACCCTTACTGGAGAGGAGCAACTCTTTCAAACAATTTAAATAGCATGGGGTGGTGAGTGATAGCTCTATTCAACCGTGCAAAGGAATTGAAATTTGCTCCATTAATTCTCGACTAATTATTGTTTCAGAATAACGAAAATTAACGTAGCGCACTCATCCTTAGAATTAAAATTCGTTCCTGCATGATATCGGTTTTGGTTCAGAAGTGAAGTAAGACTTTTTGCCATTATGCTTGGATATTAACTGCACGTTTTTGTTGATGTTTTAGGATTTTTTTGAGGATAAATGGTCAAAACAATGAACTGATATCAAGGAGAGTCAGTGTATTCTAACTTTAAGTTTTGATTGCTATTTATCTCCATACAATGGTTGGACAACGTGAGTTAAACGAGAAATGTTATTTTTGGTGAGGCTCATCGTAATTATCATAAGCCTGTACGAATGTTCAATGAACGTTTTCCAGATCACCCTATTGATAGACATTATTTCAAACAGTTAGTGGAAAAATTTTATGAAAACAAAACAAAACAAAAAACGTTCTGAGCGATCAACTACTGGGAAAGATAAACAAGTGGACATTATGGCCGAATTTGTGAATAATCCGCCCTCATCGAGTAGAATTGTTGCCTTGAATTGTGAGGTTTCACAGATGACTGTATTGAGAGTTCTGAAAAAAAAAAATACATTTCATTCCTATAAAATAAAGATGGTTCATGCATGAACTGACGGAGGATGATCCAGACCGCCGTCTAGACTATTGTGAAATTATATCTAATGTAATAATCAGAGATTTCAAAGAAATAACTTTTAAGAAAAAAGGGACACCCAGTATAGTTAAAATTCGTTTTATCAGATATATTTCAAAACAAATTTTATGTAAGGTAATAAGACGTGGTTACAAGCACGTGCAAAAATGCTAAGTCAGGAGTTTAATGAAATACAATGTATTTCTCAATGTTAGAACGGAAGTTGGTATCATATTTGTTTATGTAGAGACGCGATTATATTTTATAGCCTATATACAAGGCATCTAGCTGACACAGAAAAAATCGGGAACCATCTTTGAGCTTTGTTTCAAAGGGGGCGTGAAAATACACGTATGACCATTATGACTGGACATAAAAATTATAAACATTAATTGAAATGCCTCTTTTGTAAAGCGGCCATAATTAAAAAGGCGTACTAAAATATATCCCAACGGAAAAAGAACTGTTAGGAGACCAGTCGGGGTTAGCTCATCACGGGGGAACGACTCAAAACAGGTCTCACGGGGTCATATAATTAATTTTATTTTTTGTTTGTTTTTTAAAAGAAATTTCGCGGCGTGAGCGGTGACTGTGTAGTTTTATACCGGATTAATCAACAGTGTTCACCGACCAGGCGAATCCGGGGACGATCACCAGGAGTGATTAGCAGTCAACCCTTAAGATAATAGGGGTAAGTCTAATGAGACAGTAATTAATCTTGATACTTGAATGTTATATGGTATTAACTTGTAGCCTGATACATTTGGATAAGATATTACAATGCTCTCTCCTATTTTATAATTTATAAATAACAAACGGGAATTCACTGGGTTTATGACCTGCTCTAAACCGAATTAAGTAGCCTCTAAAATTTGTGACAGGGGCAAAACTAGTTCATTACTGTAGGTGTTTTTTTTTTGTATCTATTTGAATCGAGTCCTTAACTCTTAATTAGACTGTCATACATTCAATTTTATGAAGGATTAAACAAGTTGCTATTTAGGCAATCATTGTAACGTAAACTTGCTAAAAATTAGTGCCGTTGTCATAAATTTTATTCCAAATGTTGCTAAGAATTTTATCTTGATTTTTCAATTTTTTTCTTGTTTCTGTATGTTGATTTTCATTACATTTTTTAAAGTGTCAAACTCACTAAACCTTTTTTTTATTATCATTATATTTGTTTACTTTACTGACGGATTTTAATTAACCCCTCCCACACACCCCAGTGAAAGTTATGATACGAAAGCTTAAATATTCTCTGAGGATTAAGAATATCAACTAGAAAAAAAAAAGGTTCACGCATATTTAGCCGTGACGAATCACGCCTTAGTAGGATATTTAATTTTTGGTAGAAAACCATAGTGCCTTTGACCGCTCAACAGACTTGATAGACATCTAAGTTAGACCTATAAGTAAGTACCCTTTCAAATTATGTAATTTCTCTTTGAAATCAATACAGGATTAAAGTCTAGTTTCAATAATTCAGTCTACAAGGAATAATTTTAAGAAAAATAATAAATACCCCCAGTTTTATTGTAGAAAGTATATACACAAAAATCAGCGGGTATTACACTAATAATATTTTGCAAAATCCCAGCTATTTAAAACAGATTTGTTTCAGTGATGAAGCTACTTTATTTTTAAACGGTCACGTGCATAGACAAAATGTGAGGTACTGGTCTAATAAAAATCCTCGACTTTTTCGCGAAAGCCATACTCAGTTTCCACAAAAAGTTAATGTGTAGGCAGGAATACTGGGTGACTACATTATAGGTCCGTTATTTATTGAGGAAAATTTGACTGGTGCCATCTATTTGGAAATGCTGGAAACAGTGACAGATCCACTGATAGTGGCAACTGTCGAAAATAATGTAGACGAATTTGACATGGAAATTATTTTGCAATAAGATGGAGCTCCTCCTCATTTTGCAGTTGCTGTGAGGAATTATTTGAATACTGTTTATGCAGGACGATGGTTCGGGCGCCGAGAATCTGTGAAATGGCCTCCAAGATCACCAGATCTAAAATCAAAGTATACGAGACTCAGTGTCACTCTATTCAGGAGTTACGAGCGCTGATTGCGAAGGTGTATGCAATAATTACTCGAGAAACTTTGCAAAGCGTCAGGACTGAAATTGAAAATAGACTATATTTTTACCAGGAGGTCAATGGGAAACATTTATTGTAATAACAGATAAGGTCACTGTTAGTTTAGTTGCTTTCCTGTTTGTGATGTTTTGTTATTTTTAAACATTAATAAATCAGCATGTAATGAAGCAAATTTCAAAAATGTTTGCACGGTTGAAAAGAGAATAAAACCCCCTTTCAAATGGGCTATTACTCACCACCCCATGCCATTTAAATATTTAGAAAGGGTTGCTCCCCTCCAATAAAGGATAAAATTAAGGGTAAACTATGCATACAAAAATGTACATTGTAGAAATCAAAAATCGACGTATCTCGGCGATTTTCCTAACAAGTTAGATATATATTTCAAGTTTTTGCTTTTTTATCTTGTTTAGATAAGAGTTTAGGTCATCCATATATTGTTTTAGGTGAGTAGACGTAGAACTGTAATATGAAGTTAAGCCTATTTGATTTTTTTTTTCGATAAAAAGTTAGTTGAAAAAATCATCCTTAAAAAATTGGTGTCATGTAGGTATGGGTATAATATTTACTGTCGCAGGTAAACTCATTTTTATGTAGATTATGACACCGTCACAGTTGTTAATTGCAGATTCATTATAATAACTATTATAGTTGGGGAGAGAATAATCATTTACATTTGATGTTTCCAGTTTCTGATAAGATAATAATGTCTAAGAAATCTTTTGCCATTTCAACATAAACGGCAAATTCATCATAGTGTTTTCGTAAACCTCTAATGTTTAAATGTACAATACCTATACCTTGCCCAGAGATAAGAGATATAACCATTCATTCATAAAATATAATATTCACGATGCCAAGATTAATTCGACAATCGATACACTCTATTTGTAGAGACGCGGCGAGGAGACAAACGGTAAGAAGAGAGGGGATGAACAGAAGAATTTTACGTAGATACAACTTATTTTTATCAATGAATAAATGTGTAAACCGTTGTGTGCTTACAATAAATAACGTAAATATCCATGCCGGTGTAAGCCCTGTTGCCACTTCCAACCTAACATGAGTAGGTTTTGGAATTTATTGAAAATTATTACATCTAATTTAGAGAAAATTACATCTAATTTAGTTAAATTTAATAATTTTTTTTTTTGGGTTCAGTTGCAATAAAATAGGTTGAATTATTTTAGCTTTTTTAATATATGTAAATAATTTTGTAAACAAAACGAGAATAATGAAATAGGCATATGACAACAGCGTATATTATATCCTCCTGTGTCCCTTAGAATATGTCTTATTCAGAACCGCACGATATTTGTTAGTAGTTACATCTCCTCAATATCTCTGACCTTGCCTGTTCTTGGTTGTTATATGTTGAATATACTCTTTAAAGTCATTATATTCTGCTGTAGCTATCTCCACATTACTGTTTAAATCATTAGGAAATTCTACCATTTACTACGTACACTGAGCTCCCTAAATTCATGTTAACAAATTACAATATAAAAAAAATAAATTGGAACAATTTATTAGAAGAGTAATTTAAAGAAAACTTTAATGAAAATAATTACCAAAACATTATGTTTACCGTGCAATTAAAGAAAATTAAATGAAAATCTTAAAAATGTAAAAACAAATTTTACCTCTATATATATACATATTCTTTATCTCACATAGAAATAATTTTACACATTTCTTCGTTTTTTATTAACGTAATTTTATTGTCTATATTTGCATAGATTTTTCCGTTTTCTGTCCACACGTTCTGCATACCCAATTTTTTGCTTAATTTGGACAGCATTTCCACTCTTTTAAATCCTCCTTGATTACCACGGTTCCTTTTAGAAACCTCTTCTTTGTGTAAATTGATTGTTTGGCCTCTATGTTATTCAGTTTAAGAAAAATGCCTCTATTTTTGTTTTTTTCATTTCCAATTCTATAGCACAATCGGATGTCTTTATCAGTGACGTTTAACGACATTTTAGTGTTTAGTATGGTCTTTATTTCGTTTCTGGTATCTTCCATATGCTTCTCCTTTAAATTAAATATTCGTAGATTGTACTGTCGTGTTGCTTGATCGAGTTGGTTTATTTTATTTTGTAGCCCATTTATTTTATCTTCTGTTTCTTTATTATTATTTTCAGATTTTTTTTTCATTGCATTATAACTTTTATCGAGCTCCGCCACTGTGTTTTCAATCGTAGAATAACTTTCATTGAACGTATTTATTATAGCAGCCGTGACTTTACTCACTATATTATTGATAAGAGAATCATTTTTTATAGAGGTACTTACAGCATGATTCTTGATTGGTGTAGTAATTTAACTTATTCAAAATGATTAAAAAATATTGTTACTGCACATGCAAATACTCATAAAGAATCATTAATTGATTTTAATATTACAAACTCAGACATTACAACTAAAGTAATAGACGCACCAAAAATCAGTAGTCAGAGAAATATTATTGCAAAACTAAACAAACAAAAAAAAACAGCAAAGGGAAACGATTGTTATTGAAAGTAGAGGTAGGTTTATTGATTATACAATAATTAATAATAATCTAATATTGGTTACATTATATTAATGAAAAATACAGATTTTTTAAATAAAATTTTGAAAGTTGTCAATGAAGTGGCACCAAAAAAAAACAAGTTAAAATTTTACTATATTATCAGAACTGGTGGAATGGTCAGGTTAGAGCTGCTACTAGTGTGAAAGATAAAAGTTATAAAACATTTATTACTAACAAATCGGAGGAAAACTGGCAAATATATAAATGTAATAGGAATGAAGCAGTGAATATAATTAAACATGAAGAAAGCAAATACTTGAAAACTAAAATAGATTTAAACAAGGGTAACCCTACTAAGATGTGGAAAACTTTGAAATCTTTCATTCCAACAGCTAATATCGCAAACAGTTTTACTAATACTAATATTGAATTCGACAATATTTGTGACAATAGTCAGGATTTTACTTTTATATAGAATTATTACTAGGACATGTGAGAAATAAAGGACATTTTCTTCAACGCCTTACACTTATTGAACAAATATCTGAGCAGTTACCTTCTATTAATAATTATCCTATTATACCTCATCTAAATGAAATTGAAACTTTTGTATTTTAAACTAATTATAATGAATTAAAAGAAATATTATTTTCAATGTCAAATAAAAAATAGTCCAGACGAAATATCCACAATTTTATTAAAATAATGTTTTGAGAGTTTATCCCAACCTCTATTACATATTATAAATTTTTCTATTGAAACAAGCTTAGTTCCAGACGATATTAAGATTGCTACAATTGCGATACCAAAAATTTTGAATCAAGCAAAGCTACCCATTTAAGACCAATAAATTTGATTAATTCTGTTGGAAAACTGATAGAAAAAGTAATATATCTTCAAATCATTGATTATTTAGAGGAGAACAGTTTGATAAGTAATGTGCAATCAGGATTCCGTAGTAAACACAACTGTGAAACTGATTTATAGTTGGTGTTGCAAGAGTGGAAGTTATCAATTGAAAATAATTTTGTTACACTGGCGATGTTTTTAGATTTACAGAGGGCATTTGAGACTATTAATAGGGGTAGATTATTAATGAAATTAAGAGCTATTGGTTTGGAGGGTTGTGCACTGAACTGGTTGGTTCATTATATGGAAAATAGGAAACAGGAAGTAAATGTAAATAATTGTATTTCAGATACTATAGAGAATAACGTATGGTCCTAAGGTTTTTGGAAAATTTTTAAATTATTTATTTTTGTACCCAATGTCGTCTAATCAAGTTGCCATTGAAACTAAAACGTCACACGTAATCAAGTTTGATTATGACAGTTTAGTTTTGGAAATCGATTGTAGCAAAATGTCTTACAAATTAGATATTCGTACGGGCATTTACAATCTAGTTGGACGAATACCTAAGCATGATATTGCAATCTACCAAGAGCAAAATATAAGTAAGTCAACCATTTACAACACTATAAGGAATTGTGAAGAGGGTATACCATGCATTAATTTACCCAAAAGCTGTAGACCAAGAATTTTGAGTGTAAGAAGAGAAAGAAGACTGATGGAAGCTGCTAAAGACAAAGTTGGAGTTTCTCAGAGAAAATTAGCCCGGAGATTTGGTATTTCGAAAACCACTGTATTAAGAACAATTGATCGCACAAACTTAGTGTTTAGGAAAAGAAGAAAGGCACCAAAATACACCACAGACCAGCTAGAAAGAATTCCGCGTTGTTGCCGCGCATTAAGGCGTATCCACTTTGCCAATAAATTGATTGTAATGGATGATGAAAAATATTTTACCTTATCCCATTCAGAGATTAAAGGAAACGATGGGTTTTATACCGATAACATAGAAAATACACCAGACAATGTTAAATTTAAAGGTAAATTGAAATTTGAAGATAAAGTTTTAGTGTGGTGTGCCATTTCTGAAACAGGATTTATCTCACAGCCGTATGTTGGTCGTGTTTGGGGAGAAGCCTTAAATGCAGAACTTTATATTCAAAGATGTCTTACTAAATTACTTAATTTTTTAAATACACATCATCTCAACGATAATATAATGTTTTGGCCTGATCTAGCTTCATGCCATTATGCTAGAATTACCAGACAGTGGTTAAGTGAAAATAACATTGACTTTGTACCTAAGTTGGACAATCCTCCTAATGTACCTCAGGCTAGGCCAATAGAGGAATTTTGGTCAATACTATCGAGGAAAGTGTACGATAAAGGATGGAAAGCTACAAATGAAGATCAATTGCGGCGTCGCATCTTCCAAAAGATTAGAGAAATAGAACCTGCTCTTGTCCAAAGGAAGATGGGACAAGTCTGAAGAAAATTACGACTCATTGAGGATAACGGGCCACTATCCATAATGTAATTAGTAATTATTTTTCGTTATTAGTGTTGTTAATTGTTGCCACATGTGCTTTTAAAATTAAAAAAATTTGGAAAAATTTATTAGCATTTAAAAATTTTCCAAAAACTTTAGGACCATACGTTAATATGGGGATGCCACAGGATGATATTAAGAAAATATTCAAAATAGTTAAAGAAGCTTCAAATGAACAACGAAACAATAAAACAAACAATGATTTTAATATTCTAAACAATAATAAACAATTTACAAATGACAAATAAATGGACAACTACTGCAATAACTATTTTTCAAATGATAGATAGATATGGCAACTAAAATCAATTATGTAGATGACTTCCTAATCAACTCAATGGCATTAAATCTTGTCAATAAAAATTATAGAGATCGATATCACAAACAACTTTTAGTTCAACAATTTTCATAAAAATGAATTAATAGAACATATAAATTTGTTAAAAAATAACAGTGCTCCTGGGATTGACGGAATTACATCTAAAAAGTTGAAAAATGAAATTTAAAATTATATTTTAATTTGTCACGAAAATATACAGGAACATCACCAGTTTTTATTTTAAAAATAAATATTAATGTTAGATAAAGAAAGTGATTTTCAACAAATAGCCATTTTAATGTATTTAACATTAATGTTATGTGTTCTTCTATCACAAGATAATATTACTCTTATTCTTCTATTCTAAAGTTTCTGAAGTCTTCCAATTTCATTTTGGTTTAGTAAATACAAGATGATTCCACAATAAGTGAAATGAGGTAAAATCAAGCTTTTATACAAAAGTAAAGGTGACCATTAATTTAGATGCTTAGATTGCCTTCTTAACTAGTTAAATTTAAATGCTATTGTTTTAATAATGTATGAAGCATGTTCCCTAAAAAACATTCTATTGTCTACTATTACACCTAAGTATTCAATTTTTTTTACTAACTCAATTTTATCGTTTGCTATTTTAATATTATAATTATATTCATTGAAATCATGGTACTGCTTGTGGTTTCCTATAATCATGAATTTCGTTTTATTTTTATTAATTTTTAATGAGTTGACGCAGCACCACTTATATACTAACTTCAGTGTTTCATTTATTACATTAATTATATCAATAAGATCATTTGATACATAATAGATTAAAGTATCATCTGCAAACATATGAATGTTGCATCTATCAATAATAAATGAGATATCATTCATATACAATAAAAAAAAGTAGGGTAATTTCAGTAGATAAAATGTTATTTAATTTTAATTTCTGTTTTCTATTATCTAAATATCCTATCATTCATTTTAAAGTACTATCAATGATACCAAAACTCTAGTTTTCTAATAAGTAAAGAACGGTTAACAGTTTCAAATGTCCGCCGAAGATCTAAAAAAACAGCGCCTCTTATTAATTTATTATTATGGTTTTGTTTCCACTCATCTAAAACATACTGCAGTGCTGTTTCGCAACTATGTCTACCTCTAAATCCCGACTGTAAACTATTTAATAAATTATTCCCTTCTAGATATTCAATAAGTTGACTATAAACTACTTTTTCCAATACTTTCTCAATAGTACAAAGCATATTGATTGGTCTAAGATCAGCTGACTTATTGGAATTAGAAACTTTAGCAATTCGTGTTATAGTTGAAACTTTTATGATTAATGGAATGGTATTGGTTTCTATAGAAGTATTTATGATGTTAATTAAGGGCAGTGCAACATTTTCAAAACAATTTTTCAAAAATTCTACATTAATGTCATCAGAACTTCCTTTATTTGCCATTTCAAAAATAATTTCCTTTAAAGTGTCCCTATCAATTAATTTAAAACTTTTTAAGTAGACATTATTAGTTCTATTTACAGTAGGAAAATCTGGAACATTATATTCTATATTCTTTGATACTGTTAACGAAATATCTCAGGCATTTCACATATATTTTTTACTACTTGACTTTCACTCACCTCAATCTCCGAAAATCGAAGTTCTTTATTGTTTTTAGGTATCATTTTCTTCAATATCTTCCACAATTTAACAAAGTTATATTTGTTGTTCTCAATTTGTTGTTCATAGTATTTAGTTTTTTCTTGTTGAATTACCTTAACTGCTAAATTTCTTGTCTGTTTGTATATCCCTATATTCCTAGGAGATTTATTTAAAATATATGCCTGATAATTAATATCCCTGTCACGTGTAGCTTTTTTAACAGTTTCATTCTACCAATTTTTACACTTGGGAAATATTTTAATATCTTTTACTGGTGCTACTTCATCTAATACCTTTATGAGTTTTGAATAAAATTAATTGTATCTCCGATTTATATCCAGTCTATAATACCATTGGATTTCAGCTAGTTTTCATTTATTTTAGAATAGTCAATGTTTCTACCACGGCTTCTTATTACTACAGGTTCTCTATTATAAAAACTGTCATTGGTATAAATCAATATATTAAAATGTGTACTTATTTTAGGTATCTTTTTAATCTGTATATTAACTTTTCAGAACTTGTTAAAACTAGGTCTATAATTAGAAGGATGAGTAATATCATTGATTATTTCCCTTGTTTTATATTAACCAATAAAATGGCACTATTTTTAAAATTCAGACCAATCGGATTCAATTATCAGCGACTATTTCACTAGACCAAATATCAGCGACTATTTCCCTAGAGAAATTAGGCATTCCAAACAAATGAATTACCAGTGGGCAGGTTTGGTATATCTAAGGGTGGCGACATATGGTGTATTCTATCTACTTTACGTAAAATCATGAATAATGGATTACATTTAAATATTTTATGTCAAACGCAATAAAAATAATATTTAAAAAACCCACCTATACATTTCTTCATAAATTGGCAGGCTTGGCGAGTACTACTTCGAATAAAAATAGCGTCCAAGTTGCAAGACTATGTCGCTACCCCCTTAAATATACAAGAATTTCCCACTGGCACCTATTGTTTGACATGTCGTTGGAATGCCTAATAGTCATTGAAACGTCACTTAAAAATGTCAAATGCTTCTGTCAGTTTTTGCTCATGCAGTTCTGTCACAATTTAATAAATTATAATAAAATGGAAAGATTCGGTGTTTTTGATAAAAACTCTATAGAAAAAGCTGTAAAATCTTTGGTACCTACGAATACGGTACGAAGTAAAAATAGTATCTGGGCTCAATTTACCCAATTTTGTACGGTGCGTAACTATACATTAGATGCACATACATCAGAAGGTGAGTTAAACAATATTTTGAAAGACTGGGCGTGGAACATGAAGAAAACCAATGGAGAAGAATATAAAGAATACACATTAAAATGTATGTGGAATTCCACAGCTAAAAGTTTGCAAGAATTATATTTTAATGAACATGGTATTTCTATCGATCCCTTTCAAGGTATTACGTTTAAAAGCGCAAGAGACGCCCGTAACGCCAAAAGGCACGAATTACAAAAGCTCCCCGAAAAACGAAAACAGAGCTCAACAGCTTTAGACATGGCCGAATTTTACTCAATAATTGATAAATTTGATGAAGAAACACCCAACGGCTTACAAAAAAAGTTTTACTTTATAGCATCTGTAGAGTTGGCATGGCGAGGAGGTGAAGGAGCAATGTGTTTAACGGATCATTTCAAAATAGAATTAAAAACGGATGGAACTGAATCTGGAAGAATAGAGTACAATCCAGTTTTTACGAAAACATGTCAAGGTGGCAGCAAAAAATGTGCCGAAAGCAAGTGGCTTGTTACTAATACCAATAATCCTCGCAGGTGTCCAGTAAGGTTATACAAAACATTAATATCTAAACGAGGCCCAAACATTACGTCCAACCGATTATTTTTAACAACAAATAAATTTTGGTTTAAAGATAAGTTTGTCCAGTGGTATAAAAATCAACCAGTCGGTAAAAATGAGTTGTCAAAATGGACAAAAATAGGAGCAGAATCGATCGGTGTGAATACCAAAAAAGTAAAAATTTCCAATCATTCGTGCCGCTCAACTGCCGTTTCACAATTAGCCAAATCTGGAGTTTCTAAACAAGAATTAATCAAAATCACGGGACACGGAAGTTCTTCGTCAATCAAGCCTTATTTACAAATGGATGCACAGCACCACCAAAATATTATAAATAAAATGAGAAGTTCTGATGAAAATACTGTAAATGTAGCAACATCATCTAATTATGTTATGAATCAAGCAAATTCCGCACCTTCAGGATCAAAAGAAGAACGACTGCAGAAAAGTCAATATTTAAACAATCAAACAGGCGCGACCTATAATAATTGTGTTTTCAACTTTAATTAATATTTGATTTAATGTTCGATTACTTTAGTTGTATTCCTGATGTTTGTGTTTTGTTAATAAAGTTTTTCTAATTTACTTATCCAAAATTTATTTTCGCGGGAAATAATCTTCCCAAATATAACACGACCTTGATTAATACTCTGCTATTTTTGTTGTTGCTAAATTTCTTGAATATTTTACAATTTGATTCGACATCATTTTGGCATTAATAATCAATTGACTAAAGCCCTCGAGCTAAAGCTCTCGGGCTTTAATCAGATTATTAATGCCGCAATTATGTCTCATCAAATTGATATTAAAATATTCTCGAAATTTAGACGCAACAAAAATAGCCGACTATTTATCAAGGTCTTGGTATATTACCCTTGACTATATTCTTTATTGTCAGAGATAAAATCCTTTAATTTAACACTAGTTGCAATGTCTGTCAGCCAATCAGTGTAAAGCGGCAGTTTCACATGGCAGTTGAGTGCTATAACAATTGTACTGTTTGGTGAGGATGACTCCTATTGCGATAGTTTTACTGTTATCACCTGATTCACAAAGTGAGTTTAATCGCTTGCTTCAAAATGGTGCCGACTAAAAAAGAACTGTTAAATTGTGCAATTATTTGTTTATTAGCCAAGAAAAAAATTATGTTAAAGAAAAATCTTGAAGCCAAACGAAGAAGATATAGCAAGAAAATGTACTGGGTAAAGACACCTTTATTAAACAGGCCACAGTTTGACATGGACAATAATTTATTAACTGAATTGTTAAATGTAGAAGGTGATTTTCAAAATTTTACTCGTTTACCTTACGAAAAATGTTTAGAACTGCACGAGAAGGTACGTATGTTATAATTCTTGTACATTTTCAACAGTAAAGTAAAAAAAATTAGGTTGGACCTTTAATTGCAAAGCAGGATACTCATCTGTACCAGAACCTGTTTTGTGACTATCCGAAATTTTCTTTTTTTCCATCAAGTAAAAAGATCGTATTGAAGTTATTTTTTTTTTTGATTATTTCCTCTTCGACACACAATTTTTTGGCAATATCAGTAATTGCAGCTTTTCTTTTAATATAATATTTAAATTCAGCAGACTTAATGTTTCATTCATTTTCCCGATATAATTCAATTAATTCTATAATTTTTTCATCTGAGAACGCAATGTGTTTGATAGTTTTAACAAATTTCGCCATTTTATTTTAACCTAAATACGACTGCTATAACAAAAAGTTGAAATATTTCTAGTTATAACAGTAACTGGTATAACATTCAGCTTCTATAACAGTGGTATGTTTCACAGATAACAGTGTGACCACGCCTACCTGACAGTCGCTGCTATAGCACTCAACTGCCATGTGAAACTGCCGCTTAAAAATCACCTGTAACAACTATATTATAATTACTGTCACATAAAAATGTTTCTACAATGCTTTCAAAAAAGTCTAGAAATATTGAAATAGACCCATTTGGTGATCGATACAAACTAACTACAATATAAGTTACATTTTGGTTCGCTAAATGACCTATTCCAAACCACATTCACTTGTTTCTTTGCATATATAGTAGCCCTTTCAGTATGTCGACTATTACTGTTAACTCTGTAAATATCGTAGTTAAGGATCATTATTTCAGAATCAAATACATCATCAGTGAGATGTGTTTCTGACAAACATACCAACATAGGTTTTTCATTTAAAATTAGTGTTGAATTTCGTTAAAATGATATGGCAGACTCTGAGCATTCATTGATAAAATAAAACATTGCTTTCTTCTTATTTCAATATTTATGTGTCTAAGGACCGATTCCACTTGTAACGGTTACTCTTCTAGTACCGTTATTTTAATATTTTATAACTATATTTTTAAAATAATTGTCCCATCCCTATTAGGATCATTAGTTTCATTCTGTCGCTACAAATATTTTATATAGTTATTTTTGGTTTTATAAGTTGTATGTTCAGATCGAAAGTGAATTTGACTTTCAACAGGTATTACTGGTAAAAGTCCTTTTACAACAATACCTCAGAACGAGGCAGTCGAGATTATTAAATCTGCTAATATTTAATTAATCTTAAACAGTATGTGGTATTTTTATTAGTGGTGACAACCATCAGTATTTTATCGTGAGTACAAGATTAATATTTACAAGATTTCTGCAAAGATTAACGAAATGGATCGGGATTTATTTAGTTGTTAAAAATGTGAGGTTAGATGTTTTAGAACGTGTCATTAATTTCTGTAAAGATCTATTTTTTACAAAAAAGAGGTAAATAAAACAAGGGTGGTCCTTAAGATCTCACAAGAGTAATTTAATACGACCGGTTTCGAGGAGATCAGATCCTCATCATCAGGTATGGTCTAAAATAGAGAGGTAAAAACGAATGAGCTCATAACTAATAAAGTGGGTTTAAAAATTATGAAAGTTGTCAAATATCAAGAACTCACCCGTATTACTCATCTATTTAAGACTAAGCTTAGAGATTATCACAGGGTCGGTGTGAAAAAATAAGTATGCGAGTATTTTTTAAGAAATGCATAAAAACAGTAGTTGCAACAAAAAGTTGATGTCAAAACACAAGTAGGTCTAAAACTATTAATTAAAATTATTAAAATATTTCACGAACGGACAGACATTAAGACAAAACAAATTTAAAACTTTTTTAAACCCTACAAGAACTAAAATGGGTTCTTAGACAACATGAAGTGTTTATAATTCTGAAGGCATAATTTTTTTTTATTTTAGATTAAAGATACTAATTAACGCCCTCGTGATTGGACTCTACTAGATTTTGACTCAGGGGATGGCTTTAGGGTACTCCACATTTGCCACAACAAGTTGATATTGAATAATTTGGAGAACCTAGAAATATTTAGATTAAGAAAAAGTACCAATGCATTATCACTAAACTCACAAGTCTTTTCCGAATCCACACCCACGTTCTCAGTTCTTTTTTAAAAATCTACGTTTTCCCTTAAATTACCCCCCTTTTTACTTTAAAATCTCCCTATGAAATTCTATTGACTTTAATTATTAGTTATACTTATCTTATTCCCTATTTTTATTCTGTCTCCATTTTCCATTTTCATTTTTCAGCACATTACTTCAAAAAAACTCTCTCTTTCTTTCCTTTTAATACCACTTTCCTTTCTTTTTCCGTTGATATGTTACCAACTTCTTAATTTGAACATTAAGTACATCTAAAAATTATTTTCCGACGCTAATGCTAGACTCTACGTGTAACAATAATAATTAATTTATTTCATTTTGTTTATTATTACATACAAATTCAAATAATTCATTTTAAAACCTATATTATTAATTAAGAAACATTTATTTCGCCAACGCCATCTATTAGCCGATGTCAAAATATTTAAATTTGACAACCTCTAAACTGTTTTTCTTAAGGCTGCGATTTCCACAATAATGGCGGCAAAATATTGCATGTAAAATATCAACCAACGTGAAGACAGTGATTTAAAAAAGTAAAAAGATTTCCTGATTTTTTATAGGAGCTCTACATAAAATAAAGTTTGAGCTTTGCTATGAAGCATTTTCATCATAATACAACGCTAAATAAGTGGTTAAATGATTTTTTTTTAAACACTAAATTATCATGAACAGTTTTTTCGATGGCATTTAAATTGGTTTCATAATTTTATAACTAAACTACTTCATAGCAAAGCTTATATATTGCAACATTTTGCATTCAAATATTGTTGTCAAAAAATACGTATTAGAACCAATTACTGGATTCTAGTAGAAATTTCTAAATAATACTAAATCCGCCATTTTATCACTAGATCCGTAGTTCATAGGAATGGAGGGTAGAGGAAAGGAGAACAATCTCTGTATACAAAAAGTGTCCCTCAAAATGTATACAATTAAGATGGCGCTTCTGTGCCCAGGGGACGTCGACAGTCGATAATTCAGATCACAACAATGACACCAATGATGTATATAGTAATAAATATTGCTCAACCATAAAAAACTAAAAACTAAACCGTGAAAAGTGACTGATCGTAGAAGAGTAAGTGTTCTGTGATCGTAGATAAATTTTGACAATACACGACAATAGTCAAATTTTATTGAAAAATAATAATAAAAACAATAAATAATTCTTATATTAAAATGGCACGGAATTATGAATGAGCAATCTATATGACTATATAGCATTGGATTTTGTCCCCTGGCTACACGAGCGCCATCTTAATTGTATACATTTTGGTGGCCACTTTTTAATATAAAGATCCATATAAGATTGTCCTCCTTTTCTCTACCCACAATATTCATAGGTTTGACCACAGGCAACAGGGAATTTTAGTAACTTTTTGTGATCTGAAGTTAGGAATTCATCTTTTTTATTGAAATTTTGACTTTTCTTGTAAAGCGCTTCAGCTAGTTACAAAAAGCAACGTTGTAATGTACTCGATTTTTAAGGCTGTTACTAGTTACCATCATAATGGCGGCAAAATATTGCATGCAAAATATCAACCAACGCGAAGACAGTGATTGAAAAAAGTAGAGAGATTTCCTTAATTTTTAAAGAAGCTCTAAATAAAGTGAAGTTTGAGCTTTACTATGAACCACTTTTATCATAATACAACGCTAAATAAGTGATTAAATGATTTTTTTAACCCTAAATTATCATGACTGTTTTTTGGATGGCATTTAAAGTCGTTTTATAATTTTGTAACTAAACTATTTTTTAATTTAACCTCATTTAAAAACAAGTTATCAAAAATTATAGGTGATTAATTAATATTGCACGAATATTTAAGTTCGAATTTCATATTGGGGCAAAATATTAAAAACTTCCTGTAACTAATAGGTACGTTCGATGTCATCTTTTACGAGGTACGAGGTTTACTGGCTTGTCGTTTAAAATTACCCATGATCAGTATTATACAATGATCAAAATTAATCTAAAATATAAATTTTTGATATTTTACCAGATTTTACAGTTACACCTGATTATAATAATTACGCAAAATTGTGACATTACATCTGACTAGGACATCATACCCGATTTGAAATTGACATTCTCGACAAGAACACAGACCCGTGTGCAAAAAATCGATAAATATGTAAATACACCCTTCCCTTCATTTATAAAGTTTCGATGCGAGGTTGTCGGTTCTAAGGAAATTGAAGAATTTTCATATCTTACGACATAAACAGTACTGTTTTTCGTCTCTTTTTATACAAAAAAAAAAATGGAATAAGCATGTTCGGGTAGGTACCTATTAAAATATTTTTTATTCCGTTTATGATAGAAAATATATTATAAATGTAATGAATTTTTAATTTATTGATACCAAATGAACGCTAATTTTCTATCAGACTTGACAACGTTGCCTAGACGATAAAATTCAGATACCAAATGTCTTTACAAATAACGAAAATTACTAAACATCTGCGGAATGCTTGTTGCCAAGTGTTTCAAACAGCAGGTCAGAATATTTTTGTTCTAAAATGAACGAGGTGATGTTGACCTTTTAGTTGGACCCCTGTTGAATATTTTAAACCACTAAAATTACCCAAATGAGTATGCTAGCGTTATCTGTGAGCATATACAAGAACCATGGTGGTAAACGCGTCCTTAAATATTAGAATTGTTAATTCGTCTATTTATATCTAGAGGGCGTTAATTAGTATCTTTAATCTAAAATTAAAAAAAATTAATGCCTTCAGAATTATAAACACTTCATGTTGTCTAAGAACCCATTTTAGTTCTTGTAGGGTTTAAAAAAGTTTTAAATTTGTTTTGTCTTAATGTCTGTCCGTTCGTGAAATATTTTAATAATTTTAATTAAGTAATAGTTTTAGACCTAAGTAGTTGTGTTTTGACATCAACTTTTTGTTGCAACTACTGTTTTTATGCATTTCTTAAAAAATACTCGCATACTTGTTTTTTCACACCGACCCTGTGATAATCTCTAAGCTTAGTCTTAAATAGATGAGTAATACGGGTGAGTTCTTGATATTTGACAACTTTCATAATTTTTAAACCCACTTTATTAGTTATGAGCTCATTCGTTTTTACCTCTCTATTTTAGACCATACCTGATGATGAGGATCTGATCTCCTCGAAACCGGTCGTATTAAATTACTCTTGTGAGATCTTAAGGACCACCCTTGTTTTATTTACCTCTTTTTTGTAAAAAATAGATCTTTACAGAAATTAATGACACGTTCTAAAACATCTAACCTCACATTTTTAACAACTAAATAAATCCCGATCCATTTCGTTATTCTTTGCAGAAATCTTGTAAATATTAATCTTGTACTCACCATAAAATACTGATGGTTGTCACCATTAATAAAAATAATAAGATTAATTAAATATTAGCAGATTTAATAATCTCGACTGCCTCGTTCTGAGGTATTGTTGTAAAAGGACTTTTACCAGTAATACCTGTTGAAAGTCAAATTCACTTTCGATCTGAACATACAACTTATAAAACCAAAAATAACTATATAAAATATTTGTAGCGACAGAATGAAACTAATGATCCTAATAGGGATGGGACAATCATTTTAAAAATATAGTTATAAAATATTAAAATAACGGTACTAGAAGAGTAACCGTTACAAGTGGAATCGGTCCTTAGACACATAAATATTGAAATAACAAGAAAGCAATGTTTTATTTTATCAATTAATGCTCAGAGTCTGCCATATCATTTTAACGAAATTCAACACTAATTTTAAATGAAAAACCTATGTTGGTATGTTTGTCAGAAACACATCTCACTGATGATGTATTTGATTCTGAAATAATGATCCTTAACTACGACATTTACAGAGTTAACAGTAATAGTCGACATACTGAAAGGGCTACTATATATGCAAAGAAACAAGTGAATGTGGTTTGGAATAGGTCATTTAGCGAACCAAAATGTAACTATATTGTAGTTAGTTTGTATCGATCACCAAATGGGTCTATTTCAATATTTCTAGACTTTTTGAAAGCATTGTAGAAACATTTTTATGTGACAGTAATTATAATATAGTTGTTACAGGTGACAGACATTGCAACTAGTGTTAAATTAAAGGATTTTATCTCTGACAATGTCTTAAAGAATATAGTCAATGATATTACTCATCCTTCTAATTATAGACCTAGTTTTAGCAAGTTCTGAAAAGTTAATATACAGATTAAAAAGATACCTAAAATAAGTACACATTTTAATATATTGATTTATACCAATGACAGTTTTTATAATAGAGAACCTGTAGTAATAAGAAGCCGTGGTAGAAACATTGACTATTCTAAAATAAATGAAAACTAGCTGAAATCCAATGATATTATAGACTGGATATAAATCGGAGATACAATTAATTTTATTCAAAACTCATAAAGGTATTAGATGAAGTAGCACCAGTAAAAGATATTAAAATATTTCCCAAGTATAAAAATTGGTAGAATGAAACTGTTAAAAAAGCTACACGTGACAGGGATATTAATTATCAGGCATATATTTTAAATAAATCTAGGAATATAGGGATATACAAACAGACAAGAAATTTAGCAGTTAAGGTAATTCAACAAGAAAAAACTAAATACTATGAACAACAAATATAACTTTGTTAAATTGTGGAAGATATTGAAGAAAATGATACCTAAAAACAATAAAGAACTTCGATTTTCGGAGATTGAGGTGAGTGAAAGTCAAGTAGTAAAAAATATATGTGAAATGCCTGAGATATTTCGTTAACAGTATCAAAGAATATAGAATATAATGTTCCAGATTTTCCTACTGTAAATAGAACTAATAATGTCTTCTTAAAAAGTTTTAAATTAATTGATAGGGACACTTTAAAGGAAATTATTTTTGAAATGGCAAATAAAGGAAGTTCTGATGACATAAATGTAGAATTTTTGAAAAATTGTTTTGAAAATGTTGCACTGCCCTTAATTAACATCATAAATACTTCTATAGAAACCAATACCATTCCATTAATCTTAAAAGTTTCAACTATAACACGAATTGCTAAAGTTTCTAATTCCAATAAGTCAGCTGATCTTAGACCAATCAATATGCTTTGTACTATTGAGAAAGTATTGGAAAAAGTAGTTTATAGTCAACTTATTGAATATCTAGAAGGGAATAATTTATTAAATAGTTTACAGTCGGGATTTAGAGGTAGACGTAGTTGCGAAACAGCACTGCAGTATGTTTTAGGTGAGTGGAAACGAAACCATAATAATAAATTAATAAGAGGCGCTGTTTTTTTAGATCTTCGGCGGACATTTGAAACTGTTAACCGTTCTTTACTTATTAGAAAACTAGAGTTTTGGTATCATTGATAGTACTTTAAAATGAATGATAGGATATTTAGATAATAGAAAACAGAAATTAAAATTAAATAACATTTTATCTACTGAAATTACAAACGAGTGTAGTGTACCGCAAGGTAGCGTGTTAAATCCCCTACTTTTTTTTATTGTATATGAATGATATCTCATTTATTATTGATAGATGCAACATTCATGTGTTTGCAGATGATACTTTAATCTATTATGTATCAAATGATCTTATTGATATAATTAATGTAATAAATGAAACACTGAAGTTAGTATATAAGTGGTGCTGCGTCAACTCATTAAAAATTAATAAAAATAAAACGAAATTCATGATTATAGGAAACCACAAGCAATACCATGATTTCAATGAATATAATTATAATATTAAAATAGCAAACGATAAAATTGAGTTAGTAAAAAAAATTGAATACTTAGGTGTAATAGTAGACAATAGAATGTTTTTTAGGGAACATGCTTCATACATTATTAAAACAATAGCATTTAAATTTAACTATTTAAGAAGGCAATTTAAGCATCTAAATTAATGGTCACCTTTACTTTTGTATAAAAGCTTGATTTTACCTCATTTCACTTATTGTGGAATCATCTTGTATTTACTAAACCAAAATGAAATTGGAAGACTTCAGAAACTTTAGAATAGAAGAATAAGAGTAATATTATCTTGTGATTGAAGAACACATATAACATTAATGTTAAATACATTAAAATGGCTATTTGTTGAAAATCACTTTCTTTATCTAACATTAATATTTATTTTTCAAATAAAACTGGTGATGTTCCTGTATATTTACGTGACAAATTAAAATATAATTTTAAATTTCATTTTTTAACTTTTTAGATGTAATTCCGTCAATCCCAGGAGCACTGTTATTTTTTAACAAATTTATATGTTCTATTAATTAATTTTTATGAAAATTGTTGAACTAAAAGTTGTTTGTGATATCGATCTCTATAATTTTTATTGACAAGATTTAATGCCATTGAGTTGATTAGGAAGTCATCTACATAATTGATTTTAGTTGCCATATCTATCTATCATTTGAAAAATAGTTATTGCAGTAGTTGTCCATTTCTTTGTCATTTGTAAATTGTTTATTATTGTTTAGAATATTAAAATCATTGTTTGTTTTATTGTTTCGTTGTTCATTTGAAGCTTCTTTAACTATTTTCAATATTTTTTTAATATCATCCTGTGGCACCCCCATATTAACGTATGGTCCTAAAGTTTTTGGAAAATTTTTAAATGCTAATAAATTTTTCCAAATTTTTTTAATTTTAAAAGCACATGTGGCAACAATTAACAACACTAATAACGAAAAATAATTACTAATTACATTATGGATAGTGGCCCGTTATCCTCAATGAGTCGTAATTTTCTTCAGACTTGTCCCATCTTCCTTTGGACAAGAGCAGGTTCTATTTCTCTAATCTTTTGGAAGATGCGACGCCGCAATTGATCTTCATTTGTAGCTTTCCATCCTTTATCGTACACTTTCCTCGATAGTATTGACCAAAATTCCTCTATTGGCCTAGCCTGAGGTACATTAGGAGGATTGTCCAACTTAGGTACAAAGTCAATGTTATTTTCACTTAACCACTGTCTGGTAATTCTAGCATAATGGCATGAAGCTAGATTAGGCCAAAACATTATATTATCGTTGAGATGATGTGTATTTAAAAAATTAAGTAATTTAGTAAGACATCTTTGAATATAAAGTTCTGCATTTAAGGCTTCTCCCCGAACACGACCAACATACGGCTGTGAGATAAATCCTGCTTCAGAAATGGCACACCACACTAAAACTTTATCTTCAAATTTCAATTTACCTTTAAATTTAACATTGTCTGGTGTATTTTCTATGTTATCGGTATAAAACCCATCGTTTCCTTTAATCTCTGAATGGGATAAGGTAAAATATTTTTCATCATCCATTACAATCAATTTATTGGCAAAGTGGATACGCCTTAATGCGCGGCAACAACGCGGAATTCTTTCTAGCTGGTCTGTGGTGTATTTTGGTGCCTTTCTTCTTTTCCTAAACACTAAGTTTGTGCGATCAATTGTTCTTAATACAGTGGTTTTCGAAATACCAAATCTCCGGGCTAATTTTCTCTGAGAAACTCCAACTTTGTCTTTAGCAGCTTCCATCAGTCTTCTTTCTCTTCTTACACTCAAAATTCTTGGTCTACAGCTTTTGGGTAAATTAATGCATGGTATACCCTCTTCACAATTCCTTATAGTGTTGTAAATGGTTGACTTACTTATATTTTGCTCTTGGTAGATTGCAATATCATGCTTAGGTATTCGTCCAACTAGATTGTAAATGCCCGTACGAATATCTAATTTGTAAGACATTTTGCTACAATCGATTTCCAAAACTAAACTGTCATAATCAAACTTGATTACGTGTGACGTTTTAGTTTCAATGGCAACTTGATTAGACGACATTGGGTACAAAAATATATAATTTAAAAATTTTCCAAAAATCTTAGGACCATACGTTATTCTCTATAGTATCTGAAATACAATTATTTACAATTACTTCCTGTTTCCTATTTTCCATATAATGAACCAACCAGTCCAGTGCACAACCCTCCAAACCAATAGCTCTTAATTTCATTAATAATCTACCCCTATTAATAGTCTCAAATGCCCTCTGTAAATCTAAAAACATCGCCAGTGTAACAAAATTATTTTCAATTGATAACTTCCACTCTTGCAACACCAACTATAAATCAGTTTCACAGTTGTGTTTACTACGGAATCCTGATTGCACATTACTTATCAAACTGTTCTCCTCTAAATAATCAATGATTTGAAGATATATTACTTTTTCTATCAGTTTTCCAACAGAATTAATCAAATTTATTGGTCTTAAATGGGTAGCTTTGCTTGATTCAAAATTTTTGGTATCGCAATTGTAGCAATCTTAATATCGTCTGGAACTAAGCTTGTTTCAATAGAAAAATTTATAATATGTAATAGAGGTTGGGATAAACTCTCAAAACATTATTTTAATAAAATTGTGGATATTTCGTCTGGACTATTTTTTATTTGACATTGAAAATAATATTTCTTTTAATTCATTATAATTAGTTTAAAATACAAAAGTTTCAATTTCATTTAGATGGTATAATAGGATAATTATTAATAGAAGGTAACTGCTCAGATATTTGTTCAATAAGTGTAAGGGGTTAAAGAAAATGTCCTTTATTTCTCACAAGTCATAGTAATAATTCTATATAAAAGTAAAATCCTGACTATTGTCACAAATATTGTCGAATTCAATATTAGTATTAGTAAAACTGTTTGCGATATTAGCTGTTGGAATGAAAGATTTCAAAGTTTTCCACATCTTAGTAGGGTTACCCTTGTTTAAATCTATTAGTTTTCAAGTATTTGCTTTTTTCATGTTTAATTATATTCACTGCTTTATTCCTATTACATTTATATATTTGCCAGTTTTCCTCCGATTTGTTAGTAATAAATGTTTTATAACTTTTATCTTTCACACTAGTAGCAGCTCTAACCTGACCATTCCACCAGTTCTGATAATATAGTAAAATTTTAACTTGTTTTTTTTTGGTGCCACTTCATTGACAACTTTCAAAATTTTATTTAAAAAATCTGTATTTTTCATTAATATAATGTAACCAATAATTCCATGTACTATCTTTTATTAGATTATTATTAATTATTGTATAATCAATAAACCTACCTCTACTTTCAATAACAATCGTTTCCCTTTGCTGTTTTTTTTGTTTGTTTAGTTTTGCAATAATATTTCTCTGACTACTGATTTTTGGTGCGTCTATTACTTTAGTTGTAATGTCTGAGTTTGTAATATTAAAATCAATTAATGATTCTTTATGAGTATTTGCATGTGTAAATTATTTTACCACATTCAGTAACAATATTTTAGTATCAGTAACAATATTTTTTAATCATTTTGAATAAGTTAAATTACTACACCAATCAAGAATCATGCTGTAAGTACCTCTATAAAAAATGATTCTCTTATCAATAATATAGTGAGTAAAGTCACGGCTGCTATAATAAATACGTTCAATGAAAGTTATTCTACGATTGAAAACACAGTGGCGGAGCTCGATAAAAGTTATAATGCAATGAAAAAAAAATCTGAAAATAATAATAAAGAAACAGAAGATAAAATAAATGGGCTACAAAATAAAATAAACCAACTCGATCAAGCAACACGACAGTGCAATCTACGAATATTTAATTTAAAGGAGAAGCATATGGAAGATACCAGAAACGAAATAAAGACCATACTAAACACTAAAATGTCGTTAAACGTCACAGATAAAGACATCCGATTGTGCTATAGAATTGGAAATGAAAAAAACAAAAATAGAGGCATTTTTCTTAAACTGAATAACATAGAGGCCAAACAATCAATTTACACAAAGAAGAGGTTTCTAAAAGGAACCGTGGTAATCAAGGAGGATTTAAAAGAGTGGAAATGCTGTCCAAATTAAGCAAAAAATTGGGTATGCAGAACGTGTGGACAGAAAACGGAAAAATCTATGCAAATATAGACAATAAAATTACGTTAATAAAAAACGAAGAAATGTGTAAAATTATTTCTATGTGAGATAAAGAATATGTAAATATATAGAGGTAAAATTTGTTTTTACATTTTTAAGATTTTCATTTAATTTTCTTTAATTGCACGGTAAACATAATGTTTTGGTAATTATTTTCATTAAAGTTTTCTTTAAATTACTCTTCTAATAAATTGTTCTAATTTATTTTTTCGGTCTTTTTATATTGTAATTTGTTTACATGAATTTAGGGAGCTCAGTGTACGTAGCAAATGGTAGAATTTCCTAATGATTTAAACAGTAATGTGGAGATAGCTACAGCAGAATATAATGACTTTAAAGAGTATATTCAACATATAACAACCAAGAACAGGCAAGGTCAGAGATATTGAGGAGATGTAACTACTAACAAATATCGTGCGGTTCTGAATAAGACATATTCTAAGGGACACAGGAGGATATAATATACGCTGTTGTCATATGCCTATTTCATTATTCTCGTTTTGTTTACAAAATTATTTACATATATTAAAAAAGCTAAAATAATTCAACCTATTTTATTGCAACTGAACCCAAAAAAAAAATTATTAAATTTAACTAAATTAGATGTAATTTTTTCTAAATTAGATGTAATAATTTTCAATAAATTCCAAAACCTACTCATGTTAGGTTGGAAGTGGCAACAGGGCTTACACCGGCATGGATATTTACATTATTTATTGTAAGCACACAACGGTTTACACATTTATTCATTGATAAAAATAAGTTGTATCTACGTAAAATTCTTCTGTTCATCCCCTCTCTTCTCACCGTTTGTCTCCTCGCCGCGTCTCTACAAATAGAGTGTATCGATTGTCGAATTAATCTTGGCATCGTGAATATTATATTTTATGAATGAATGGTTATATCTCTTATCTCTGGGCAAGGTATAGGTATTGTACATTTAAACACGAAAACACTATGATGAATTTGCCGTTTATGTTGAAATGGCAAAAGATTTCTTAGACATTATTATCTTATCAGAAACTGGAAACATCAAATGTAAATGATTATTCTCTCCCCAACTATAATAGTTATTATAATGAATCTGCAATTAACAACTGTGACGGTGTCATAATCTACATAAAAATGAGTTTACCTGCGACAGTAAATATTATACCCATACCTACATGACACCAATTTTTTAAGGATGATTTTTTCAACTAACTTTTTATCGAAAAAAAAATCAAATAGGCTTAACTTCATATTACAGATCTACGTCTACTCACCTAAAACAATATATGGATGACCTAAACTCTTATCTAAACAAGATAAAAAAGCAAAAACTTGAAATATATCTAACTTGTTAGGAAAATCGCCGAGACACGTCGATTTTTGATTTCTACAATGTACATTTTTGTATGAATAGTTTACCCTTAATTTTATCCTTTATTGGAGGGGAGCAACCCTTTCTAAATATTTAAATGGCATGGGGTGGTGAGTAATAGCCCATTTGAAAGGGGGTTTTATTCTCTTTTCAACCGTGCAAACATTTTTGAAATTTGCTTCATTACATGCTGATTTATTAATGTTTAAAAATAACAAAACATTACAAACAGGAAAGCAACTAAACTAACAGTGACCTTATCTGTTATTACAATAAATGTTTCCCATTGACCTCCTGGTAAAAATATAGTCTATTTTCAATTTCAGTCCTGACGCTTTGCAAAGTTTCTCGAGTAATTATTGCATACACCTTCGCAATCAGCGCTCGTAACTCCTGAATAGAGTGACACTGAGTCTCGTATACTTTGATTTTAGATCTGGTGATCTTGGAGGCCATTTTACAGATTCTCGGCGCCCGAACCATCGTCCTGCATAAACAGTATTCAAATAATTCCTCACAGCAACTGCAAAATGAGGAGGAGCTCCATCTTATTGCAAAATAATTTCCATGTCAAATTCGTCTACATTATTTCCGACAGTTGCCACTATCAGTGGATCTGTCACTGTTTCCAGCATTTCCAAATAGATGGCACCAGTCAAATTTTCCTCAATAAATAACGGACCTATAATGTAGTCACCCAGTATTCCTGCCTACACATTAACTTTTTGTGGAAACTGAGTATGACTTTCGCGAAAAAGTCGAGGATTTTTATTAGACCAGTACCTCACATTTTGTCTATGCACGTGACCGTTTAAAAATAAAGTAGCTTCATCACTGAAACAAATCTGTTTTAAATAGCTGGGATTTTGCAAAATATTATTAGTGTAATACCCGCTGATTTTTGTGTATATACTTTCTACAATAAAACTGTGGGTATTTATTATTTTTCTTAAAATTATTCCTTGTAGACTGAATTATTGAAACTAGACTTTAATCCTGTATTGATTTCAAAGAGAAATTACATAATTTGAAAGGGTACTTACTTATAGGTCTAACTTAGATGTCTATCAAGTCTGTTGAGCGGTCAAAGGCACTATGGTTTTCTACCAAAAATTAAATATCCTACTAAGGCGTGATTCGTCACGGCTAAATAGGCGTGAACCTTTTTTTTTTCTAGTTGATATTCTTAATCCTCAGAGAATATTTAAGCTTTCGTATCATAACTTTCACTGGGGTGTGTGGGAGGGGTTAATTAAAATCCGTCAGTAAAGTAAACAAATATAATGATAATAAAAAAAAGGTTTAGTGAGTTTTGACACTTTAAAAAATGTAATGAAAATCAACATACAGAAACAAGAAAAAAATTGAAAAATCAAGATAAAATTCTTAGCAAAATTTGGAATAAAATTTATGTCAACGGCACTAATTTTTAGCAAGTTTACGTTACAATGATTGCCTAAATAGCAACTTGTTTAATCCTTCATAAAATTGAATGTATGACAGTCTAATTAAGAGTTAAGGACTCGATTCAAATAGATACAAAAAAAAACACCTACAGTAATGAACTAGTTTTGGCCCTGTCACAAATTTTAGAGGCTACTTAATTCGGTTTAGAGCAGGTCATAAACCCAGTGAATTCCCGTTTGTTATTTATAAATTATAAAATAGGAGAGCATTGTAATATCTTATCCAAATATATCAGGCTACAAGTTAATACCATATAACATTCAAGTATCAAGATTAATGACTGTCTCATTGGACTTACCCCTATTATCTTAAGAGTTGACTGCTAATCACTCCTGGTGATCGTCCCCGGATTCGCCTGGTCGGTGAACACTGTTGATTAATCCGGTATAAAACTACACAGTCACCGTTCACGCCGCGAAATTTCTTTTAAAAAACCAAAAAAAAACTAAAATTAATTATATGACCCCGTGAGACCTGTTTTGAGTCGTTCCCCCGTGATGAGCTAATCCTGACTGGTCTCCTAACAGTTCTTTTTCCGTTGGGATATATTTTAGTACGCCTTTTTAATTATGGCCGCTTTACAAAAGAGGCATTTCAATTAATGTTTATAATTTTTATGTCCAGTCATAATGGTCATACGTGTATTTCCACGCCCCCTTTGAAACAAAGCTCAAAGATGGTTCCCGATTTTTTCTGTGTCAGCTAGATGCCTTGTATATAGGCTATAAAATATAATCGCGTCTCTACATAAACAAATATGATACCAACTTCCGTTCTAACATTGAAAAAAACATTGTATTTCATTAAACTCCTGACTTAGCATTTTTGCACGTGCTTGTAACCACGTCTTATTACCTTACATAAAATTTGTTTTGAAATATATCTGATAAAACTAATTTTAACTATACTGGGTGTCCCTTTTTTCTTAAAAGTTATTTCTTTGAAATCTCTGATTATTACATTAGATATAATTTCACAGTAGTCTAGACGGCGGTCTGGATCATCCTCCGTCAGTTCATGCATGAACCATCTTTATTTTATAGGAATGAAATGTATTTTTTTTTTCAGAACTCTCAATACAGTCATCTGTGAAACCTCACAATTCAAGGCAACAATTCTACTCGATGAGGGCGGATTATTCACAAATTCGGCCATAATGTCCACTTGTTTATCTTTCCCAGTAGTTGATCGCTCAGAACGTTTTTTGTTTTGTTTTGTTTTCATAAAATTTTTCCACTAACTGTTTGAAATAATGTCTATCAAGAGGGTGATCTGGAAAACGTTCATTGAACATTCGTACAGGCTTATGATAATTACGATGAGCCTCACCAAAAATAACATTTCTCGTTTAACTCACGTTGTCCAACCATTGTATGGAGATAAATAGCAATCAAAACTTAAAGTTAGAATACACTGACTCTCCTTGATATCAGTTCATTGTTTTGAGCATTTATCCTCAAAACAATCCTAAAACATCAACAAAAACGTGCAGTTAATATCCAAGCATAATGGCAAAAAGTCTTACTTCACTTCTGAACCAAAACCGATATCATGCAGGAACGAATTTTAATTCTAAGGATGTGTGCGCTACGTTAATTTTCGTTATTCTGAAACAATAATTAGTCGAGAATTAATGGAGCAAATTTCAATTCCTTTGCACGGTTGAATAGAGCTATCACTCACCACCCCATGCTATTTAAATTGTTTGAAAGAGTTGCTCCTCTCCAGTAAGGGTTGAAATTAGTGGTAAACTATTCATACAAAAATGTACATTGTAGAAATCAAAATTCGACGTGGTTCAGCCAGCGAAAATTTAAAAATTGCGGATGTAAAAGACATATCAAAAAATGGTAATATTTTTACCTATATATTTTTTATTTTTCTGAAATAAAAGTCAAAAATTTCTTAGATTTAAGCAACGAATCCGTAAAATCAGATAAATTCAACGATAGTGATCCTGATTGGGAATTACCAGAAGAATCTGAGACAGACATAGTTCAAGGAAAAACCAATTTACAAACCTGTACTGTTAATTACAAGAAAAAGTACAAAAATACTTTTTGTATATTTTGTGAACAATTTGTTATATCTAAACACTTTTCAAGACATATACAGCAACGACACAAGAAAAAAGGAATTGTACAGAGTTTATTAAATGCTCAAAGTAAGTATAAAAATGTCCTTTGTATTCTTAAAATACCAACTTCATCGGTTCCAGTTCTTTTACTAAGATAATAAAATTACCTTTAGAAATAAATGGAATTAACTTTTTCTCGATATTTTGGATTTAAAATTAGGTTTATTCCGATTGTGTAATATATTTTTTTAATATCTCGATATGATTATCAAGACCGTTTTATAGAAGACCGTACCTAGTGCAGTCTTACTGCAGTTATTACTTCTTAATCGAAATAAAAAATATATATTTCTTATGAAAGAAAAAGTTATTTCTCTGTTAGAATTTTTTCAGCTGGTTGCAAGAACGATTGTTAAATATTTATAGACTAATTAAAACTATTGATTTATTAAAATAGCATTCCGATCCTTGATAGCTATTAAATGTGGTAAATCTGGCAACGCGACTCGATTTTTGCAATATGACCAATGATATATATCGTTATAGAGATTGCTCACCCATATTTAAATAGGACTACGAAAAGTGCCTCTCCAAGTGTTTACTGAACAGAATCGTTATGGCCCAAATGTGTTTTAAAATAAAATTTCACCGATCAACATAGAATTTGTATTAAAATGATCACAAAAAGAAGGCACATAATCCTATAAACTCTAATAAATTTAAAATTAATCGAAAATTGCATCTAGTTAGCCATGAAATTGCGTTTCTATAAATCCAATTTCGCCGGTAAAACGAGGCTTTTCGGGTGTAATCGCTTGCCAAAGAAACATGTAGTCTAAAAATTTAAAAACAAATGAAGAGAGACCCAAAAAGTGAACTTGATGAATGGTATTTACCTGAAGTCTTGAGATAAAATGAGTAGGTGAAAAGGCAGATCCATATTTGGAGTTTATATCCTGAGCCTAATCCAACCGATCCATGAATTCCAGAATCCAAAATTTAGACTCCACACATTATACATGTCCCACAAACCCACATTCCAACCAAGAATAAATTGTGATTTTGTGCTCCACAGTAATAACAGGTACCAAACACTATATAAATAAATATGATCAAATTTTCCGCGAAATAACCATGGAGGTATAATACTAATGGAGATGCCATGAGGCAAATGTTTTGCATATGATACGTTTTATTAAAAATGACCCCACTGGGCGTGGCTTAAATGGTTGACTAAGCAGGGTCGTATTCAAATATAATTAAAGTCCGTATGCAGAATTACAACTTTTAAATTACTTACTTACCTAAGATTTGTTTCAACATGATCGATTCGAAATTAATTTGATGACATTGCGCAATTATGACTTCTACACTATTTACTATTATTTATTAACCGTTTTCCGACCAAGCCAATTCCAAGACCATAAAAGAGATTAATATTATTATATTGTTCTGTCTTCGCCGAAACCGTCCGATATATGACCTGTGTGATCGAAAATCAACGTTCGAATAACACTGTGCATCAGATTTGTTAATCTCTTTGTGCTTTAAAACTAAAACCCGAACTACGATTTTTCGTTCAAGGACTCTCTTGTCTTGATCAAAGCTGCCAATGTCAAAATCTGACAATGAGGAGAATTATGACATCAAATTACCAAACCAAAAACCAAACCACTACGTGAATTGTGAATAAATATATTTCAGTAAAAATATAGCCGAGTTTGTAGAAAGGACAATTAATTACTTTTAAATGTAAAACATGTAGGTCTTTCTGCTGCAAATGACATACATTAAAAACATGACCCGCTACAGTCAAAAGTTTAAAAAGACCAAAAATTCAGCTAGGTATGACTTTATAGTTAAAAGTAGATGGAAGAAAACCATGATCAAAACTACTCTGTCAAAACCAATCGGAACTAAAAAGACTCAGATAATAGTTGTTGGTTTTATTTATGTTTGAAATAATTAATTATATAGGGTAGGTACATATATTACTAAAATTGCAAGCAAGTACTTACTAAAGATTTCTATAATTGGTACCTATGTATAATAAACAACAATCTCACAGATGCACAGCATACAACTATACAAATGGAATTATAGAAATAATTTATTTTAAAAATAGGCATTCAGTTGCGATTTGTGATTACAAAAAGAAAACTTTAACCACTTTTTCTGATCAGTAATGTTAGTGTTATAGTGAAAAAGTTTCTAGAAACTGGTGTTTTTAATCCTAATAAAGCATTGTGAATTTCCAAGAAAAGTGCATGATGAAAATTGTTTTGACCAAAATTTTGAATGTCATGCCATTTAAAAAGAAACCCTGTGCCTGTGGATAACATTTGACACAAAATCTTATCCTAAAAAAAACTGTTTGGATGCATTGGAGGAATAATTTCTTCATTGGTACTTTTTTAGGGTGCAAGGATGACTTGACATTACTAAATTTAAACCTTTGTTATAAGTTGTCTTTTTTCTTTAATTTCTGATACACCTGTATTGTACATACTTGAAAAATATAAAATTGTTCAAGTGAGAAGTTTATATACAAGGTATCTCATTGAGAAAGGGATACAGAACAACTGAAGAGTCTGATTAAAAATAAGACTATGCTTAGAATGCGAAAATTCTTCATTTTAATTTTGAAGTTTCTTATAAGTTCCCAACAAAAGTACCTATATGATTTACTTAAAAAACATCAAAAAATATATAATTATAATTCAAATAAGTGTAACGTATCTTATGACATTAAAAACTTTTGCCAAATCTGGTAAAATTATAGGTAACCCTTCAGTTTTTCTGTGTCCCATTCTTAATAAGACACTACAAAAAAAAATTTATTATTTAAAAAAATATTTATTGACCTTTAAACAACTAAATTTTGAGATATTGTGGGTCTTTTGGAAACCTATATTAAAAAAAAGTTAAGCATTCTTAAAAAAATTCTAAGTACACTCCTTATACTTACTTATGAAAACCTAAATTAGATATTTTCTTACGCTCTTTCACTGAAGAGTTTTTACAATTAATTTAGACACACTTAGTCATGACTTTTATACAAATTAATAAAAAAAAAACACTTATTAAGATAGAAATAACGTCGAAATATTTAAATTTTCACAAAGTTCTGACAGCTCTTTGACAACTATAACATGACCACTAAGAGAGGGGGAAGGGGTGTCGTTTTTTCTTTGGCATGTCATCTCCATAGTATTCAACCTCATTGGAAATAACAGACTTATTTTGAGTCGGGGAGACTCGGGCAACACCGACCACTTAACTTTAAAGCCATATGACAGGGTCAATTCTTCCCCGAATCTAATGAATCCAAGGTCAACATAAGTAATGATATATGAACTCTTATATTACGCAAACATAAAAATGGAATATGCTGAGGTGTTCTGAAATTTTACATAAATTTGACATATAACAAATAACGGTTTTGCCCAGTACCCCTAGGTAAAACCGATCACTAACTTGGGCAAGAACGATCAATATCTTAATGTTGATTTATAGAAACGAAACTGATAAGAAAAATTAAAATTTTATTCATAAAACTACATCAACAAATAAAAATTCGTAATCACAAGAATAAGGTAAACTATACTTAAATATAGGAGTAAAAATTTGGGACTGCATTACGTATACAAATTAAAAAATAATAATGAACTGTATTAACTCAGTTTTTCAGTCTGTTTGATAAAACTTCTGCCCCACAGTTGTCACAAATGAAGATGCCTCTCACATAAACTGAACACAACTCATGGGCCCACCCTTCGCAGATATTGCATTGTATCCAGATTTCGCGAGGGCGTGAATTCGAATAAAGTTCTGAACACATTAAACACGGCACATTTTCCTCTGGATTTTCTATTACAACTGAGGACCTAGGAAAGATAAATTTTCTTGGATTTGTCGGTTCATCAACATTAGACTTCTTCAATTGGACATTCAATTTTTTTGACTTTTGATTGGAACCTTTTTTCAAAGTTGAATCTGCAACGAGCCGTTTTTTGAACTTCGGTGTGACTATTTTCTTATTATTCTCCTTCTGGCGTAGTTCTTCTCTCAACGGAGTAGACGTGAGAATTTCCGATTTTTGTGCTTTCCGTTTATTAGTTCCTTTTTGGATGTTCTTTGGAATCACTGAAATATTTGATAAAATAATAATTTTCTTTTTCTTTGAATCTGGAGGTGTATTCTCATTTTCTTTCTGAATTTCTGGAGTTTCATCACCTCCATATTTATTAATGACACATGGATTCCGCACTGCTTGATGCCACTTGTTTGTTCTGTCATTAAATATTTCTAAACCTTCTGTAGCCTGAATGAGATTTTCTTTTGCAACTTTTGATGAACCAGGTAAAGAAATTTCTTCTGAGATTGTATTTACGGGAACCTGAATTAGGTTTTCCTCTAAGGCGCCCAATGAATCAGGTAGCGTAGAAATGTCTTCTGTTGTTGCGATTTCTGTATCTGTGACTTCAGAAGGCATAAAATCGATGTCAGTGAAAATAGAAATATCACAGGTGGCAATTCCTGTCTTCCTGAACCCATTAATTGCATTATTTGGAGTAGCGCTATTTAAATAGACTTCTGCAAAAATTCCCCCAATATCGAAAAAGTTAACCCTTTGTGCAGGATGTGCTGTTTGCCACTTATCCAAGGATCTTTCAAAATATTTGCTGAATGGACCATAAACAGAAACATCCAGAGGTTGGAGTTTATGAGTCGTGTGAGGAGGAACAGATAATATTATTACATTATTTTGCGATGCATAATCTAGAACTTGCAAAGATCTATGGGAAACATGATTGTCAAGAACCAAAAGACATTTCTGTTCTGCGGTTGGTCTGACGCTTTTTACAAAGAAGGTAAGCCATTCTAAAAATGTTTCGGATGTTATCCATCCATTAGGTATCAGTGACCATCATCAATGTGCCTGGAGGTGTTCCCTCCAAATACCTTGGGTTCTTTTTTTTTCGAGGAAAAACCAATGCTGGCGGAATGAATTTTCCTGTGGCAGAGCAACAAAATAAAGATGTCACCAGTGTTCCACGTTCTGTAGAAGCAATAGCTCCTACCTGTCTTTTTCCCTTGGTTGATAAAACTTTGGGGGGTTTCTTAGCTGAAGTTTGGATGCCAGTTTCATCTACGTTATAAATATTATCAAGAGGTATCTTATATTTTTCTAGAATGTGTTTCAAATTATCAAAAAAAATTCCCACTTGGACTTTATTGAAACCACAAGCCCTTGCAACACTCGTGGGTTCTGGTGTTCGTAGACTAATTTCTGGATGCCGTTTCATGAAATTTGCATACCACTGTTCACCAGCACAACCGTTTTTGAATGGATTTTGAATTCTGTTTTTGTCAGCATACTCGTATGCTAGAATGCAAAAGTCTCTTTTTGTGAGTCCATAAAATCTCTGGTCTAATTTTATGAGATGCTCTGCGAAGTCGTTTTCTTCATCTGTAGTAAAAACGTTTCTGAAACGTCCTAATCGTTTTTCAGAAGAATTTTTCTTTTTATGATCTGACAATGTAGTGTATGGAATACCATATTTTGTAGAGGCGCCACGAAGTGATATTTTATTTTCTCGTATTTCTGTCAGTGCCAAGTTCATTTCTTGTTCTGTCCACGAATTGGCTCTCTGTGTAATGTATTTGTACACCATATTGAACTCTAAAAGAATTTGCTCGTTAAATACATAAAGGTAAGTGAGATAATTTAATTAAAAAAACCAAAAAAGGTTGACAGCTGTGTGCACGTAGTTTAGATTCAAAAGGAAAAACTTGTATTTCGTGCAAAACTTTTTTATTAATCAATGCAAAGCGCTTTCGGCTTATTTGCCATCATCAGTGCTCATTGTCCACAACGTATCCAACAAGTTCCTGGTCATCCTCACTCCCAAAATTATATATTTCGGGATATTTACAACTTGCTTAATCATAATTTTATTAATATTAATATTTTCATATTTAAATTTCTCTCTTCATTTTGGTTCAAGTTGTTTAACCGTTTCCACATGTGGTACATTTCTGGTACGTTTGACCTAATTTCAGATTACCTGTATTTTATGAGCATATAAATAAATAGTAAGTCATAAAATAATTATTTATTTAATTAATACATGCTTGTTGAATTAGAAAATGAGAATAAATAAAAAAACTTATAGGAATCAAAGATAACTTTTACGTTAAAGTAAGATGGTTTAAGCATTTAAATTTCCCCCGCTTTATCAACAGTAAAGTGTCAAATAATATGATCCTAAACAAATGTGTGTGCTTAATATTGTTGAATATTTTATGGATAAGGAGAAGAATTACTAGTAAGTACCTATTATCAGTTATTTAATATCAAACTTAGGATTTGAACTAACGTACATGTGAATAATAAAAAAAAAATAAACATAAAACATAACCTACAATAATATTTACAACTGGTTGTGAAAATTATATGTCCTCATGAATATTTATAAAGTCTTAGGGGAGGCTCGGATAAAACCGACATACCAGGCAATAACGATCAGTAGGATATTTTCTGAAACATCCAAACGATGGAAATGGCAACTATGTCAGTGTAATCCAGTTAGTGCTAGGCTATGATCAAACACAAACATTAGATAAAAAACGTAAGTAAATTCACGCTTTTAAAGGAAATGCTTCCATAACTCGTATAAATAGTAGTCAGAGCATAATCAAAAATCAATAAAGTACAAATTTAAGATGATTTTGGGAATATTTTCGCCTATTTTCATAAGCTTATTAATTCGTCTGTAACCTAACCTATAAATCGGTTTGCATTTTCCAACACTGTATTCGTTACATCGCAGTTAGTAAATGTATGTAAGTTGGGCAGAACCGATCGGGCAAAACCAATATATTGATCGGTTTTGCCCGATCATTAAATTATCTTCAAAAGGAAAAACTTGTATTTCGTGCAAAACTTTTTTTATTAATCAATGCAAAGCGCTTTCGGCTTATTTGCCATCATCAGTGCTCATTGTCCACAACGTATCCAACAAGTTCCTGGTCATCCTCACTCCCAAAATTATATATTTCGGGATATTTACAACTTGCTAAATCATAATTTTATTAATATTAATATTTTCAAATTTAAATTTCTCTCTTCATTTTGGTTCAAGTTGTTTAACTGTTTCCACATGTTTTTTGATTATGCTCTGACTACTATTTATACGAGTTATGGAAGCATTTCCTTTAAAAGCGTGAATTTACTTACGTTTTTTATCTAATGTTTGTGTTTGATCATAGCCTAGCACTAACTGGATTACACTGACATAGTTGCCATTTCCATCGTTTGGATGTTTCAGAAAATATCCTACTGATCGTTATTGCCTGGTATGTCGGTTTTACCCGAGCCTCCCCTAAGACTTTATAAATATTCATGAGGACATATAATTTTCACAACCAGTTGTAAATATTATTGTAGGTTATGTTTTATGTTTATTTTTTTTATTATTATTCACATGTACGTTAGTTCAAATCCTAAGTTTGATATTAAATAACTGATAATAGGTACTTACTAGTAATTCTTCTCCTTATCCATAAAATATTCAACAATATTAAGCACACACATTTGTTTAGGATCATATTATTTGACACTTTACTGTTGATAAAGCGGGGAAAATTTAAATGCTTAAACCATCTTACTTTAACGTAAAAGTTATCTTTGATTCCTATAAGTTTTTTTTATTTATTCTCATTTTCTAATTCAACAAGCATGTATTAATTAAATAAATAATTATTTTATGACTTACTATTTATTTATATGCTCATAAAATACAGGTAATCTGAAATTAGGTCAAACGTACTAGAACCCAACCATAGATATGGGAGGAGGGGAGATAGGAACTGTCATTTCAGAAAACGTTTACACAAGGAGAACCTGCCGGGGAGGCGGAGAGTCTGCGCAGTTGAGTGTTTCCAGGATTGTACTCAGTTTTTTTATTAATTCAATAAAAATATACATATAATTAAATGTAAATTACGAATACTTTTTTAATAAGAGGAATACATAATTAAACAAGATTGTGTATTAGTTGAGATAATTTAAGTATAGCTAGTGCGGCGAGGGACGTCTAATTATTTGCGTTGGCGTTAAGGGGCAACTATACATAAATTTATATTATATATTCTCTTTAGATTATCTTTCGATGACATGAGACAGGTTACAAAATTAGTTTTATATTAATAACTAACTAAATTTCATAAGGTTAGCTGAATACAACATAGGCATTCAAAAAAACATTCATCACATCATAGATAAACGAAATACAATGCTCACATATAGGTACGTAAAAAATGGTTGAAATATTAAAAATTATTTATAAATTCATCTAACGAGTAGTCTTCAATTAAAAGACCCTTCAGGTCAGGTACTATTTAAATTTTTGTATTAATTTTTTTCTTTATGAATGTTTATGTAACAAGTGATATACATACAGGATGACACCGAAAACTTCCCAAATTAAATATCTTTCTTCCATTAAATAATGTGAAAAATCGCAAAAACCCGTCAATTTTATTTTCAAGGAGGACACCTACAATAAATACTTTTAACACTCGTGGCTCAACCTCCTAGGAGGGGTAGTTGTTATCCTTAAATCTGAAATGGGAAAAGGGGTCAAGAGGCACATCATTTTAAAGGGCGTTTAATTCTCTTCCCAATGGTACCCTAATTTATTAGTTATTTATTAAACAAAAATTATTCTATCGAGTTAAATAACAGGAGGAATATCAAGTCTACATGTTTAACTTTTTATTTTTTTGGTAAGGTGACTTTTACAAAATAAATAACTTTTAATTTGCACAAGAAATTTTAAAAATAGAACGCATAAGATCTACTTGTACACTATTTTAAACACTTTTCAAAATGTTGTCCATT
Organism: Psylliodes chrysocephalus; assembly: GCA_927349885.1. Lineage (NCBI taxonomy): Eukaryota > Metazoa > Arthropoda > Insecta > Coleoptera > Chrysomelidae > Psylliodes > Psylliodes chrysocephalus. The sequence continues at coordinate 52,828,806 of OV651820.1, forward strand.
GTACTATAAACAGTAAAAAGTCTGTTTCCCAACTCCTCTCTAACATTTCGGAAAACTTTTACCGGAAATTGACCGGCATGCTTGTGTAATTCTCCTTTTAAGATCATCAATGTCAGCAGGTTGTGTTTCATAAACAACGAATTTAAGGTGTCCCCAAAGAAAAAATTCTAAAGGAGTTAAATCAGGTGATCTTGGGGGCCATTCAATTGCTCCCCTTCTGCTAATCCAAGGGCCTGTAAATCTCTGTCAGACGAGAAGAAAAAATGAGGTGTAGCAGCGTCCTGCTGGAAATGTAACACTTCTCCTGTAAAACTAAATTAATTTCTGCATCAGTTTGTTTCTAGCTCCTGAGTTTATAAGAGGATCAATAATCTCTGCAAGCATATTAAGGGACAGATCGCCTGGCAAGTTTCCTTCATTAAATAAAGAACCAATAATTGCGTATGCCCTTCTTGAATAATATACCTGGTGTTCATCGCTTCAGTACCAACATTTGTGTTTATTAACATTGTCATTTAGAAAAAAATATAAAATAAAATGTCACCACTGAAACAGATATTCAGCAGAAGATTGGGGTTGGCGTTGACTTGATCAGACATGGTTTTACAAAACTCTATTCTTTTATCAAAATCATCTTCGTAGAGCTCTTGAAGTAACTGCATTTTATAGAAATGAAATTTATACATTTTCAGTGCTCTTCTTATAGTCTCGCGTGATATTCCCATCTGTTCTGCTACTATTCGTATGGAGCTAGTTGACAAACCAGTTTCCAAAAATTTTGCTACCAAATCGAGAGTATACATATGACTTACATTTCAATTAGGATGCCTTTCATTTAAATGCTGCCGTTCGTGCGCATTTTCCAACCTCTTCATAAAGGATAATTATTTCGATTCTTTCCTGTAGAGAGTAAACCATTTTTGCTATAGAATTACAACCATTGTTATCTCCTGATCACAAATGAATACCAGATGCTTACCGAGTGAAATATTTATTAAATTATACCTATCAAAACTTAATCTTGGAAATAAAGGCAAATTTAAGTTTAGGCTGGGGACCAATGAAGAAAACAAAACTAGGTACTTATTTGAACTATTTCTTTTATTTGAAAATCTTGCAAGATGCTACAGAATACAAAAATATTTAACAAACATTGCAAGTATTTTAATAATAGTTTAGTATCAGGTGTAAAAGTTATTAAAAAATAAATGAGACACTTAATTCAAAGAAAATTACCTAACATTTGAAAATCCTTGAAAAAAAAAAACATATATTGCAAGCAGTTATTTTAATAATAGTATTAGGGGTACAAATTATAAGAATTGAATAACATTTTGTTCAAATACAATCTTCAGGACATTAACAAATACAAAGAATATATAACATTTAATTCAAAGAAAACTACTTATTATTAAAATATCTTTAGGATACTAGACAGGTACTGACTTTTTAGCACAGAAGTTATATCTTACAATGAGTTTAACAAAGTTTAATAGGAACATGCAGATAACAAAGGGAGACCACTGTCAGAAAGCATCGATATGGTTCCAACTTATGCTCTTTTCACTACATACATCGACACAAATTTAGATGCTATGAGTGACAGGAGTCTCTGCCTGATATTCGCAGGTTCCTAATTCAAATTGCTTTATTGTTGAAAAATACATCTTATTGACAAAGACAGAAAACAAATATATACATATTTAAAATTTAAAAAAATGTGTACATACTAATATAAATGTATATCGTACCCAGATACAAACAACCGATTGCAACAATATTCATTAAAATTTATAGGTACGATAAACTTTGACAGAGTTTGAGAATGTGATTTGTCTTAATGATATGGACATCAAATTACGTTCAGTCTAATAAAATTATACGATCATTAGATATTGAAAGATTTATATAAGTGTTCTTCCAACTGGGTGTTAGTCAATTACAATATAGAATTACAAAATATATAAAAATATAAATATTTGTATGAATTGTATTTAATTTAAAACTGGCTGAATGGCTAAGGATCTATATATATTTTTTATTATAATTTATAGATACTGTAAAATATAAGGTTAGATTTTTTATTTAAAATTGTACAATATTTATTGTATTATCTAAATTGGGCTTTTTTCTTTATTTTGGACATATCGAGAGCCACAATGCAGGACCTCGTAACTAACATTGCCACTGAAAATTATATTTTATGATAATCTCGTTTAAAAGATTTCACTCCATCTACTGTATAAATGAAGTATGTATTAAAATTTATCACGTAACAGAAGATTAGGGTTAAATGTAGATGTAATAAAGAAACACTCTAGACCTACTGGCCATGTGGTAAAAATGACAATGACAAGTTTTATACTTTTTGTGTTTGACCTTTGAGTCATTATAATATGAATACAAAAGTAGTTGTCATTGTAATTTTTCTTATGATTATTTACTTTAAAACTATTTTTTGAATTAAAATACCTACTCTCTAGTTACTGATGGTTAGCGATACCTATATTATAGAAAAAATCTAAATTTGAAAACTTAACAAAAATCAAACAAATGATCACTTTTATATTCATGAGCATATATGGCTAGCATAAACAAAGGATAAATCGATAAACCTGTAACTGAACCTGGCATGGAACGAATCCAACAACAAAAAATGTCATGTTTGACAATCCTCAAAATATCATTTTAAATAAAGAAAATATAAACAAACGCAGATGTAGTAGATGTGAATAAACAAATAATAATGCTCCAGAGGTAAAAAATGCATCAAATGTGCATATTCAAATGCAAGCGTATGAAACGAATAGTACATGACTTTCAATCAAGTCACTTAAACATAAGAATTAATTCTTTTGATTCGTTTTCAATAATTTCTATTGGAAGATCATCTCCACTATCTAAATTGCTTAAAATTCTGTAAAACAGTGGTATAATATAGACTGCATAGGCATTATGTTTAAATGAAGTAGAAATAAACCTACCTAGCCTCCTTTGCATGAACTTCTGTAGCATGTTCTCTTTTTGATTACTTGGCAAAAATTAAGTAGCAGTAGCATTCCTTCTAATCATAGTTTTATCACTGACTAAAATTCAAAATGCTTCGAACATATTTTAACATTTTCTTTGTGTGATCTTCCAATACTTTTTATCTAACCTAAAACAGATAAAAATAAATAAATATAATTTATAACTACATGCTGGTTATGAAACACATTTAATCTGGTAACTTACACATTAATGAATGATTTTGGTTAGTTTTCAATAATTTCTTTTGGTAGATCTTCTAAAGTCAGCACTATTAGAACTGCTTAAAATTCTATTAAAAAATGGTTTGAAAAGTTTACTAAAAAAAAGAAGGCTTCATTATAAATAGTGTTAGCACGCATATAGGGTATTACCTATATTTAAATGAAATAGAAATAAAACTTACCTAGCATCCTTTGGTGAAATTTTCTGTTCATGAGCTTCTGGAACATGTTCTTTTTTTATTACTTGGCCAAAATAAAGTAGGAGTGGCATTCTTTTTAATCACAGTTTTATCACTGACTAAAATTCAAAACAAGAAATGCTTGAACGATTTTAAAATATTTCCTTGACATACATTTTCTTTATAGGAGCTTCCATTACATTAAGCCTTTTTTTTCTAACCTAAAAGACAAATAAAAACGAATAATTATATATAACTAGATAAAAGGTTTTTATTAGAACCCCAGTATGGATACTGGGCTAGAACAATAATTAAATACCTAATTGACTCATCCAAAAATAATTGTTAAATACGGGTCTGTATTGGTGTTAAAAACTTACTTATGACAAGTTCTTCGGAATTATTTCATCGGTTTGGACAGAATAAAACTAAACATGTTTTAACCATTGTTTATGAAGTCTTTAGGACGTCTTTAGGGATTAAAATAACTTTCCAAAACTCACAAAAACTTTAAAAATCGTACAAAAATTGCTAAAAATAACAACAATCACAAGACAACTAAATGTCAAATGTCACAATATTCTAACTAATGCGCAGACTCAAATCCTCCCCCGCATTTACGCTATCGTAAACGTTTTTGCTTGCCACCCGGGCAGCCATTTTCCTATCTCCCCTCTTCATATCTATGAACCCAACTGAGAAAAGAACCTTTATGTTTTCCGAGAGGTGGCGCCTATGAAAGGTTCTGTCTAAGGTTACAGAACACGGTAAAATAAAATACATAAAATCTTTGCAAGGACCCCGCACTTTTCTTATGCAAACGGGAGCACCGTCAAATTGTCTGAATTTTTTATATGTTATAGTCCTTGATGTCCTGATTAAAAGTCTCCATGGACCCAATCCTATCCTATGGCTAGATTTTGACATACAGGGCGTTGAAGTTGAAAATCCCGACTTCTTTAAAATGAACACCACAAACCCCCTTTTAAATATTTTTGGAAGTTACTGATTGATATATGTAGAGAATATACATAGCTAATAAGCAAAATTAAAATACTAATACTTACAGGGTGATTCATGCTTTTACAGACCTGTTTTGGAAAAAGTATGTATTTTTACAATACAAAAATAGCATGAAATGTCATTAAAAAAAAATCACCGTCAATATTTCTCAATATTAGATATAGTGTAGATCTCGATGTCCTCGTTCAAAATTCTTATTGGTAAAATTAGATCCTATAGCTAGTTTTCGAAAAAATTAAACGTTTAGTCTATAAAATATCAATTTTTAGTAATAATTTAATAATAATCACGAAATAAGAGAAATACCGTAAACTAAATATGTTTATACACTGTGTTGGATTATATTGTACCTTTGCATTATTTGGAGACAAAATAAAAGAATCATACTTACAGGGTGATCTCACTTGAGCTTGTAAAAGGTCAAAATGAACAAATCAAAATAAAAGCTGCCAAACAATAGAAATTGGTTAGCTATTTTTTTTTTAATAAATCGTTTTTAAATTAGGTTTTGGAGGTTTTACGTATGATGCACAAAACCTCATACAGGGTCATTCAATATTACGATAGATGCAGAACGGACTTACTAGAAAACTGTAGAGCATTTACATATATTAGTTTTTTATTGAACCGATATTTCAGATTTTAAGCTCATTTCCACACCACCCGTGAGGTAGAGCCATGGGCGCGTTTTGTTTTAAGTGGTATCCCCTTTAGGCCTATTCCACTGATAGTTTTGTAGAATCATTATATTATGTTCATTGCCATTGTTGAAGTTATGGACAAAAACTGTAGGTACTTTATAAGGTCATTATGTGCGACAATAACAAGCATATATTAAATTAATGAAGGTGTCCAAATAAAGAGTAAATTAAGGTATTAAAATTGAGAAGTCCAAATAACAGGTACATTAAGTTATTAAAAGTAGAATGTTTAATGATCGTTGCAGTTTAATTATTCTCTTCTATTATGGGACCGAGATCGATATTTTCTGGTAGCAATCGGTGCACTGCATCGTCTACACAATTAAGAAGACGTGTTTGTGGAAATTTAATATTATTGTGGTGTCTAGCCTATCCAAAAAACCATAAAATTGTTGCAATATGTGCGCAAGTACTTAAAGTTCTCGTACCGGATGGACATGTGCAGTAATGGTAAAAAACTGGAGGATTGTCTTGATTAAGTGGCTCCTCGTATGCCAACCACAACATATATTTAGTGGCATTTCTAAATCTAGAGTAGATTCTAAAACGTAAGAAATTAGGTTCTTCTCTTAACTCATCAATTTCTAAAACATTAAGTTCCTCTCTTTGTAATTTGTCTTGTATATATGATGGACTTAAATATAGATGGTAGGGACCAACGAGGTGTTTTAGATCATCGATATCTAACCGAGGAAATTCGGGAACATGCATATGGTTTAGCCTATTCCAGCGACCATCTCTGAATGCTAGATTTTGGGCTTCAACGCGTGCTTGGACAATATTTACATCATCCAGTTTATTTAACATTTCAGTTGCTATCTCAACTGTTTCTGGTATATTTATTAGAGAATTATACTTAATTTATTAATGCACCTGCAATTTGATAAAAGTCACGTAAGTTGGCAGCATGAGTCGTGGATATCCGTCCATTAAAAAACTTGAAAATAGACTTAAAATGTCCATTTCTAGCTTCTACAACCCAACGCGTTTTGGTTATGAGTCTTGCTCTATTAGCTTCACTAGTAGATAATTGACGTTGGTTGCGACGAAGCAAAGGTGGCATATAAGAAATGAGACCTAATTCTTCAAATGTAGGAATGGCATCTCTGTAGCCTCTATCTACTATTACTATATCTCCCTCTTCAAACCAGTTTCTCATTCCATTAACGTCATTCTCTAAATCGTGCCGTAAAATTGCTGCATCATTGTTTCGTGCATCAGAAAAATAGGGACCGTTGACTGATAAAATGTATCCATCAGGAGCTACTATAATTTCTGGCTTAACTAAATGTTTCTTCTTAAAAGAGCAATAGGACTGACGTAATATTCTAAAATTGCTGCTCCTTTCAATGGAGTTATATGTACAGTCTACATAAATTATAGCCTTTGGATCATCTGGTGTAGGGTTATAAAGCTTGTTTGCCAATTGAGGTATATGATTTATTATATAATTGTCTCTGGTTATTGATCTGAATCCAATATTGTTAGGCACAAATCTTTGCAGCAAAGACAGACGGACATTAGACATTATTAAACTAGTGACTTGTCTCGAAGAATAATTAAAAAGTAGGTAATTTTATAAATTCATCTGATAATCCATGCCTTAGCTTAACAAGAAAAGCAAGTAAATCATTTTGTCCAATATTTCGCCTGTTACCATATTGATCAATTGGTTCACACAACTCATACAGTTCTTGAAAATTTTCTTTAGAAAATTGACGTTAAATATTTAAATTCCTCTAAACTAAAAGTACCTATGTCTTCCCAATTTGTTACATGAATATTTGAATTAGCAGCAGTTCTTAAACTGGACAAAAATGACTGAATCTTAGTTAGAATATAAGGCCTATTAACAAAAGGCAAGCCAATTAGGCATTAGGATACCTGAATGATCTAAATGAATTTCACATATTTTCAAATGTTCAGGTACATAAATATTAGATACTAGAAAAATATTTGCTCTACATTTTGCCGATATTTTTCTTACATTACCTTGCACATTGCATACTATGCAACCACGTACTGAATGGGGTGTTAAAACGTTAAGTCTAAGGCAATTTGGATTGTTTTCAATATGTCTTAGGTTCTCTGCAATTCCATGAAAACAATTTAAACATGACCTTACTTCTTCTAGATTTTCGACAGCAGGAAATCCGGCAGCTTGTCTTCTATAAGTAGCCATATTTAGAAAATTATATTATTGTCTTCGTTTAAACGCGTCGTAAGTCGAACTTGAAAGTTTCTATTACAAACATAACAATTTATTCTATTTGCAAATGCCATATTTGCAACAATATTTAGTTGAAACACTACAATTTTAAATTAAACAATTTAATAGCACGTATTATAAAAAACCACAAATAACATTTATTATAAAAATCAATGACAGATAGATGTACCTACATTTATTGTGAAATAATTTTATCATAGCATACTAGATAAATATACCTATATACAATATTCCGAGGTAGTAGTTCCAATATTATAGTTATTAACGTTATAAGGCCGATAAATAGCAAATAACGGCCGTTATTTGCTGTTATCGGCCGTGTTTCGTTCAAGATTTTTCGTCATACTGCTACAAAAACAAAACACCTAATTTAAGAACAAATTTTATTAAACGTAACTCTTAAAAGATAGGTACGGAATAAAACAATTTATTCCTTATTGTAATGGATGTGGAAATTGAATTCGCAATTGGTGTTATTTGAAATCTGCAACCCGTCCCAAGGATATTTAGATTTTACAGAGGAAGATGTTTCTGAAGAATGTGAACTATTTGCAGTACTTGAAGATGCAATATTCTCCGGATTATTTGGAAAAAGTTGTTTTGTTATTTTCATTCTTTTAGAAACCGATTTTTCTATGTAAGTTTCCGCCACCGTTGATGATTCCCATCCTCCCAGTTCTTTTAATGACAGTAAGTCACCACCATTTTCTACGAGCATAGTTGCTGATGTTCTACGAAATGAATATCCTGTATAAAGTTCGGGATTTTCAAGTTTTAAAAAGGTGGCAATTTTCTTAGGAACGCTTCCGATGGTATGTATGCCGACGACTTGCTGCACACTTTTGCCATTCCTATAACCAACGAAAAATCTCTGATTTTTGAAACTAGGAGGACGCAGATTACTGTATTTCTTGTATAAACCATATGCATCAAATGGAAGTCCTGTTTTTGGGATAAGAAAATTTCTGTCTTTTTTATTCTTAGTATTTTTTAGTGATACGAGGATGTTTTTCTCTGTATCTTCGAAACTGTTAATGGTGAGAGACGTAAGTTCACTTCTCCTGCAAGCTCCTAGAATACCGAGCACTAACACAACATTTTCCAGTAGCCAGGTATGATCATCCGCGTCCAGCAAAAATTTAAGTATATCATTTTCCGATAGAACCTTGGCTTTCTTTGGGGTATAACCTTCATTTTTGCGCCTCAGGAACAAGAATAGTTTACCGAATCTACAAACAAACATAATTTCGATGAGTATATAGTTAGTTCAATGTTGGCGGATAGTATAGTAATTTACCTTGATATGTCAATGTTTTCATGTATTCTTAACGCAAGTTTCAGCATTGATATTTTTGTCCACAGTGATGTAGGAGAATACGTTTCAGACATTCCTTTTGCATAAGCTAGCAGCACTTCTTCACTTACACTATGTATGTTTTTATTCTGACGCCACTTCACGAAGTTGTCGTATTCCTGCTGATATCTTTGTTGGGTTGTACTCGGAAATAAATTTTTGGTTGCCGCAGCTGCTTCTTCCAGTACATCAGAGGGAATATCGTTTTCGAAAATTTCTTCCATCTTTGATCTTTTCCGCTCTATAATCACTCAACAAGTAACAGTACTGTCAAACTTACAATGTTTGTATAGTATATTGATGTGGTTGCTAGGCAACTTTAGATTGTTGTGATTGTTGTAGGTGGTGCGCGGCCGTTATTTTATTTAACGGCCGGCGGCCGTTAAATGCACCTTTTCGATATCAATTTCGCTCATATTATGGTAAGATAATAGTACAGTATGACGAAAAGAATTTAACAATAAAATATAGTTTCTATCAAACGTCTAAACTTCTTAGACTGCAAATATATACAGGGTTTTTCATTTTTTTCACAGTGTTAAATCTTAAAATTCGGTATCATTGCTTACTTTCGAATATAAATATTTTGTAAACAATTATTATGTTTAAAGTCTAGTCTCGGCTCTTGGCACTTTTGACTTTCTAAGCAGGTATTGTAACGCGAAGCGACATTCCTTATGACAAATTTTGAGTTAATTGTGAAAACTTATCGTTCGTGTTCACCTGCAGTGTGTTCTATTAAATGGGTCGAATATTGTCATACTTTACTTCATACCACATACTTTGGTTTTCTTTTACTATACGGAGAATGGTCGCACTGCGCAGCTTTCTGAGTGCCTTTTAAAAGGAGATAGAAAACTCCGCCATTTTGAACCCTTATTACGTGTTGTCTACATCTTGGCGCAATATTTTTAATAGGTGCGTTTTAATCATCCGCTTCTGATTCGGAATTGTCGGTTTTCTTGTTTTAATTTGACAGGTTAAAACGACTAAGGGTGAGATTACAGAACGTCTGCAACTTTGCAGATCTGCAAATATGGCGGACTTACAAATGCAAGTATTCCAAAAAATATCTGCTAATTCACAATATTTATTGTGGTTTATTACCCCCAACAACACTAAACCCAAATTTGGAATACGAAAACTTGATACTTGCATGTGTAACGGCCATATGCACCATGCTTCTGTTAATAGTTATCAGAGACTGACTGTTAAATTGACAATTTTGTATTCACCATTACAAAATACGACTAACAATCTGTTAAAGGCGTTGTTAATGTAACAAACCAAATTTGGCCTGTTAATTTTACTTATCAGACTATTTTAATTTTACTTGTTCATTTTGAAGGGCTATGTAAGGTTTTATAGGATATGAACAGTAATATATACGTAACAGACTGATTTCTTACTGAAACTGGTAAATATATGGTACATAGATGGTGCATAGCAAATTCTGTTAACACACTGTTATTTTTTATACTACTGTTAGATAACAGAAGACTTAGCTGGACAATGGTGCATATGGCCGTAAGTCAGTCATATTTGCAAGATTTTCAAAGTTGCCGCCATATTTGCAGATCTGCAAAGTTGCAGACGTTCTGTAATCTCACCCTAAACCGACAATTCCGGAAGCAGAAGCGGATGATTAAAACGCACCTGATATTTTGCTTGCTGCTGTCAGTGTTAGTGAATATTATTTTTGAAGTCACATTTTATTGCTAAAGAATCAGTTAGCTCACTCGGACTAGTTGAAAGTTCCAAAATAACATCCACTCCAGGGATACAAATTCAGGATACGCAGAAGACTGCTGTTTTATTATAGGCGGTTGTCATATATTGTATTATCCGAGTTGCATAGTGTA